>VZRX01000058.1:326297-425258 GCA_013398075.1 Notiomystis cincta
GTCAGCAGCGGGGCCGGCCCGACCCCCGCCGGCCCCTGCCCCGAGCCCGCCGGGCCGGGCTCAGCGAGCGCCGGCAGCGCTGCCCAGGCACCCCCCGCGCTGAGATCAAAATTCGGCTGATGCTGTGATTTAATTGTCTCGTTGTTATTAATAATCTCCAGAGCTTCTAAAGAGCTGGCGAAATTCGCAGTTTCCACGATGAACACGTTCCCAAAGTGGGAAACGCTCCTTAGATTTCATCTCTAAGTTCAGCTTTCACTTCCTTCCATAAAAACTGAATTCAAATTCTTCACAGCAAAGGAAAAACTGAAATAAGTTTTACAAAAGCTTTCCAGCAACTGAAACCTTGCTCCCTGCATTATTCTGATGGACCAGTGCCCTTGCCCCAGTCAGAGCCTGCCCAAAGCTCGGGGAAGAAAACACTTTTCATGCAGGCTTTTCAGAAACCTTTGTAAACAAATTGCTTGACGGGAAGTTTTAGGATTGCACTAAACTTTTTAACAATATAACTTCAGATGTACCCAACACTTTTAATAGAATATCTGTTCCCTGATTATATAATAAAACAGAATGAAACTCATCAATTTGCACTACAGAACTTGGGTTGCTGTGGAAACCTTAATTATTTATTTTTTTAACACGTGCAACTACTATTTCCCCACCGAGCAGGGCCAGGTTTCTGTTTGGGTTTTGGTTTGGTTTTGGGATGCTGGGTTTTGTTTTCCTGTGAGGAGAGCAAACAGCAAGTGGCCAAGAACTAAGTGTGCTTGTACATTATTCATTTAGAAAAAACAACTTATTCTCTCCTACCTTAATTCATATTCACATTTAGGCATTTGTATTTACAATAGCTCGGTTCCTTCCCTTCCTGAGGCACTCCCACAGCATGCAGAAATAGCTTTTTGAAGGGACAAAGCATGACAAAGTCATTGAGTTGCATCTGTTGGAGACAGGCTGCTCCAGGGTTTGAGAAACTGGTTTTGGTTTTTTATCTCTGTATATGTAAATAATAAATACCTTCTCACCTCTTCCTGGTACTTTGGCAGCAGAAAACCTCTGCAGTGACAGCAACTGGTTAATTCTTCCAGGCTCTTTATTCCCCAGCCTCAGCCCTTCAAGGATTCCTCTTGCTGCCAAGCTGACCGGTACTTAAACTGATACTTTTCTTGCTTGAGAAAAAACACAGCAGATTTTTCCCCCAAACTACAACCACATCTGAGTTGACTCTTCCCTTAAGGTAAACCCAGAATGAAGGTGAACTTGGGAAGGCAAGTGAGAACCTTCTAAGGTTAGATAACCTCTGAGGAGGACACCAAAACAGCTGGACAGAATGGGGCCTGCAAAGACTTAATAGCATAAAAAAGCACTTTATTTAAAGGCCACCTGCGTGATCATGGACAAACGAACGACAGCACTAACAGGGACACTCACACTGAGGGCAGATTACCTGTTTTTGGAATGCAACACATATTATTGCATGTTTATTCCTGACTCCTTTCTGCACTGCTGCTGCTGACACCTATTTTCAGAGAGAGTCAGTAGATGGCCATATGACCCACATGACTTCAGAAAGAAAAAAAAATCAATGTACTTAACTGCAGAGTCAGTGGAATGCAAGTTTGCTTTAGTTAAAGTTACCAATATATTTACACCTGTTCCTCTGATCTTTGCATTCACCCCTTTAATGAGGCTCCTATCACCTGCACAGAAATGCTGATTGCTTTAGTAAACACTCTTAGCTTAAGTGTGGCAAGGAACAAACATCTCATCCTCACACGGAGGCAGAGCCACAAATCTCCCAGGCACCACGCTGGAATTCAGGATTACCCACGTGCAAAGGAGACACCAAAGCAAACAGTGACTGCTGCACAACAACTGTTTCTGTGCCTCTCCTCTCTCTCAACAGAGCTCACTCCTGCCAGCTCCAATATTCATACTACTGTGGAAAGCACAGGAAAAACAGAAACAAGAAATTCTCAGGGTTGTATGCCCCAGGGTTTTCTTTTTTCTTTTTTTTTTTTTTTTTTTTTTTTTATCCTGGAGCTGTTTTTTTTTTTCCCATACAAAGTTTGCACATTGAAATAAACACCACAAAACTGGAACCCAAAGCCTACTGCTAGTTAAGGTTTGTTAAGAAGTTTTTCAAACTGATATCAACAATCAAACTAAATTTTAAAATCTGATGTAAATGTTGGAGCTTCTACAAGAAGAGCTTCTGTTGGTGGGCATTGTGGATCTGAAAAATTAATGATTTTCAGAGAGAAGGGGCCTCCCCTTGCAGAAGTCTTTGAGGTGCTGTTCTGTCCCTAAATTCCTGTGTTGCACTGTACTAAAATAAAGGTAAATACAAGCTTCAAGACCCTATTTAAATGAACAAGTCAAGTCAGCAGAAAAGCACTAATCCCTGAATAACACCATTTAAAGTTACTTAATGTCCACTGTGTCCAGGAGCTGCTATGTCCGAGGTATTGTGAGTTGCTTATGGTTCTGTTTCTGCAAACACACTTGTCCTTATGCAAACAGAACAGGCAGCAATGTTTAACACAGTGCTAATTAAAACACATTAGAGAGTTCATCCTATATCATCCTGCCTTGCCATAATATAGATGTGATCTGAAAGACAGCTGGCTCGGGATTGGAGAGATTTGACACAGTTTCTTTCTCTTAAATAGATCAAGGGAACGGCACAATCCTTTCAAATGCTCTGCAAGGGACAGTGGAAGGTCAGAGTGCAGAAAGCAGCGAGATTCTCACACCTCCCTGCAAGCAGCTTTCTCTCAGTTACCCAGCCCTCAGGTACCACAGAAGGTATCACCCTCCTGCCCTCTCTTTCAGGTCAGTGCAGCCCCACACTTTACCCTTTCTCCCCATTCTCAGGCTAGAGTTGCTGGTTACTTCCATTGCTACTTCAAGCCTCTGTTTCAGTAAGATGGCCCAGGACCCTCAGAAAACCAAAATTCATCAGGGATGAATTTCAACTCCCAGTGACAGACAATTTATTTGATTAAATTCCCTCCTTTTCTACACTTAAGGTTCTGACTTTTTATGTTTGTTTCTTTAAAGTTCAAAATCTTTCCCTGTTGTTAAGATGAATTGGCTTTCCCATTAAATTATAACTTCTCCACCTTGCAGGGAGAAACAAAGAGATGCAAAGCAAATCCACTCTATCATCATCTATGATGGCCTCACAGGTCCTTTTGAAGCACTAAGTGTTTCTACTTTATTCCTCAAAATAGGGATTCTTGTGTCCCAAGAACTGAGCTATTCTTCTTTGATGAAGGAATCTTCTGAAACTTTTAAGCAGGAGGTCTCTGTTTTTGATGTACAGACCCAAATTCTGGTTTTTATCCTATTGCACAGGGCCATCTCATGGATTCCTTCCTTATGAGGGATCAAACCAGCAAATTAGGAATCTAAATGCAGCAAATGACAGATTTTCTCTCCAAGGCATCACAGTGTTTGTGCCCCACAATTTCACACACCTCATTATTGTTTAATTGGGATGATTTCTGATTAGTGTCAGGACTGGGGAGGATGTTAAAGTCCATTATCTTAAGACTCTTTCCATATTTTCAATTCAGAAGGGGTTCCTTACAAACAAATCTGCTCCCAGCCTTCAACATTTCTTGGAGTGGCAGGAAAGGAGAGCAGAACTCCATCCAGCAGCATTCCCATTGCTGCTGTCACTCCAGCATTTATTCCTTACAGAGTGCCTGAAGTCAGAGCTCATGGCCAGCAGCAACCAGCACACATTTAACTCCAGAACTTTCTGGTAATCCTGGGAACATCTCAGTTACAAAGGTTCTGGTGTTCCATTCCAGAACTTTGCTTTCATGCAAAATGGAAGGCAGCATAAAAGATTCCAGTACTTCCCCTATTTTTGGTGGTGTCTTCCTCAGAGCAAAGGCAATCTAAAGCCATGGGGGGCAGAAAAAGAGGTGTTTTCACATCCTTCCAGAACATTAGACATGTGGGGTTAAGCCTCACCTAATAAAACCCCACACAAAATTGTCCACCAAATCCAAGCTACACAATAGTTACAAATATAATGTTAACAGTTACTTTCACTCTATTTGTAACACTGCTTGAAAACAAATTATAAAACCAGAAAAGACCAGGACTTGCAGAAAGACAAGTATAGATAATGTGGTTGTGCCAACACCTAAGTTTGTATGTTGCTTTCATAGAAGGAATCTGGATTAAATCAGGAGAATAATACTGTTTGTTTTTTTTTTTTTTTTTTTTTTACACAAAAATAGAGAAGGGATGNTTAGCACAGAAGTAGAGAATGGACTGAATAATGCTTTAATACCAATATGTCAGGTGCAACTACCAAAAATTTACAGTGCAGGTGGTAATTATTTAGGCAGATGGACCTTTATAGAAAAAATATCACAGATCATCCTGAACAAATGTTTTCCTGGTACTAAAGAAACAGAGTATTTTGCCCTCTAATTAGTAAAAAAAAAGGAAGATATTAAAACTTCTTGTTCCATGAATAATTAAGAAATTTGAGGAAAATACTATTGCAGCTTCATTCTCACTTATCCTTAATGCTCTCACTACAGCAAATTACCTATTAAAAAGAGTGAGAAATCATAAAACGTTAATTAGCACTGTTGTGACAAATTTATACCTTTCCCTATTAATTTCTTTTAATGTTCAGGATATAAGAAACCCTATCACAAGTAATAATTAACTCCTGTCTTATTTTGTGAAATGAGAGTTCAGAAGCATTTGTGAACTCTCCTTGTGAGTATGTTTTTTCTGGTTTGGTTTTGTTTTTTTATTTCTGACCTTATGCATTTCTTATAATTTATGTATTTATTGCTGTGAAAGAGATCTCTTTCATGCTAAGAAATTTATACTATTGAAAGACAACATCACAGAAGTGGTGTCATCACTCATGGAAATGAGCATGTTGCTGTTCCAGGAGCTGATTAAGTGATTTGAGCTATCACACAATCAGCCCTCAGCCAAACCCCTACAAGGGAGGGCAGGGTTTGGATGGGGATTTTTAAGTGCTCTCTCCGGTGTTATGGCTTTGTTTTAGGGACAACAGAACCTTGGTTTGTACCAACATCTGACACACTCCGGGGAACGGCGGCTGAGGACTGCGGATGCTGCACTGCTGTGAAGGGTGACAGAGGCGGGGCAGGGCTGGGCAGGGCAGGGCTGGGCAGGGCTCCGTGTCCTTCCCGTGCTGTCCCTCCCCAGCGCGCCGCTCTGTCCCACGCCAGCCCAGCGCCTCCCGGCCGCTTTAACCCCCCGGGGCCGCTTTAAACCCCGGGGCCGCTTCAACCCCGCGGCGCCGCCTCAGGGAGCCTCCGCCGTGCCCCGCTCGCTCCGGCCCCTCCGCTGCCCGCTGTCCCTGGTGCTGGAGCCGCTGCCGCCGGGCCCCGCTGGCCCCGGAGCTCGGAGCCTTTCCCCGGCTCCGGAGATCTTCCAGCCGAGTCCCTCGGCATGAGGAGCCTCCTGTTCCGCCCCTCGGCATCCCGCAGCGAGCGCCAGCCCCGGCAGCGCCGGGCGCAGGGAGCAGCCGTGGCTCTGGCCCGTCCCTCTGCAGGGAATAATAGATAACGGCGTTATCTGGAAATAAAACCAGCACCGTGAAACAAACAAGTGGGAACAATGGAAGTTAGAGCTACTGAGATGGCTAATTTGAAGTCATGCTGGACTTATCTGGGTTCTGTTTTCCCTTACGGGAATGCTGGGACACAGCTCTTCAGCTCAGCTAGTGCTTACAGAAATACACAGTCCTGCCAAGGAACTGGTTAACATTTCCTACTATTTCACTGTCCATACCAACCACATATTTATATTTGAAAAGTAAACATCCTATGTTTATCTGGAAAATTATTTTGATTACTTTTACCTAAATAAATCCATTATTGTACATATGTACAGTCAAAACAAACAGTACATTTTTATAGTAAAATAAATAGTGTATTTTTATAGTATATAAATATTACAAATCTTAAAAAATTTAATTTTGCTAAGATGAGGACAATTGAATTGTCATTTGTCTGACAGAGAGCCAAAGCAGGTTTCTAACTCCTAGTTTCATGTGCCCAGAGTGACAAGCAGTTGACAGTTAAGTGTTCATATAAGCTTCATATTCCAAAATTAATTTGAAATATATCCTTGTGAAAGGCATTACTGTATTCCTATGTTTAAAAGATATATTCTATGAGTTCCCAGCATGCCAAAACCACTTCAGTCTTCTGTAAAGCAGACTTGAAATTTTGTGTCATGCCTATCTCAATACAACATCCAAAGACGCCCACATTTGTCACTTAGGTTAACTGGGGGGGGTGGGGGGGGGGAATCTGACAGGAATTTATTTTAAGAGCTTTGACCTATGTAATGAAACCAAATCTTCTTGAACAGAATAAAAGAAAGCAGAATATTTTGTTACCTGACACAGCAGAACAATGAGTCAATTGTAGCAATTCTGCAGACTGGCATGTCCCTGAGTAAAAAGGATGAAGTTACTCTAAATCCATCCAAATACTCACATCCAGCTCTGGGAGTGAATCAGCACAAAGTGACCAGCAGCTGATTCATCTAAATAACAAAGGCCGAACACCTCAGCTGTCCCCACACAGAAGTAATCAATAATCACACAAATTCACTCTCCTGCCATAATGTACCACAGCACAACTGGCCAAGGGCTCTTAAGTGTCCCCAAGGGGTGTCTTCTGCTGCGGAGCAGAGGAATGACACCCACACATCTTGTCAGGGGTGGAATATTCCCTCCTCCTTAGCACTGTTCCGGACACTCTGGCAATACCATAAGTACAGTTGTGAGAGTTGCTGCCTGTGTGAAAAGGACAGGGACTCAGTCACCCCCAGCCCAGGTACAGCCCCCAGGTACAGCCCCCAGGTACAGCCCAGCAGTAACGATGCTGTCTGGCTGCTGGCAGCTCATCCCCCCAAGGCACCTTCCTGAAAACCAGGGGGAATGTCCTGATGTCTCCAAGTGACTGGATCAGGTGACTGAATCAGTCAGCAGGAGCACAAGCCTAAATTAGACAGGTGGTATCCACATGGGGAAAAATTGCCATCCAAGATTGCTTTGTGTCCTGAGTCTCCTGTTAAGCTGTGCTATCAAACTGTAATTCTTTAACATACTAAACAATAGCACACAAATCAACATAGCTGCCAGGAGCAGGAGTGCAGAGCTCTCCCCAAAAGCCCTCCCAGAAATGTTCCCTCTGAGGGCAGGCCACTGAGAGAGGGGAATGCACCCACATCATGGGTGTCACTCAGTGACAGGCACAGGATCTCACAGATGGGGAAAACACCAAGGAAAACAGTTTAAAATGATCCCTCAGAGACAGTAATGACCCAGGTACTTTTCAGCCATAAAAATGGATGTTTACAGACATTATTAAATCCATTAATTCCTTCAAAGGGAAGGGAAGGCCTGGAGAAGTGTCTGCAGAAGCTATTTTTAACAGGTACTTTTACCTACAATGTGACACAGATTAAAGGATGGATTCAGTTAGAAATATATCTTTTATATATGATTCATAAATTATCCACCATCAAGTGGAAGACCACCAGGGTTTGGACTGACTATGGCCACTGCAGCCCTCCTTCAGGGAGTGAACAACCTTATACATTTATTTAGTAGTATTAAACCTAGAAACCAATCTAGAAATAACATGCCTGGCAAGCAAAGTGCAAACAGATCTCTCAACTAATTGAACCTGCTCAGATTATGAAGATAAAATTCAGAAAAGCTTTAGTAAGTAACTTTTTTCTCCCTGTTGGTAACAGAGAAGGGTCTCCAAGAGTTTACACACACTGCTACAAATGTGCTACTGTTTAGACTCAGAAGAGCACAGACTCTGATGCAACTTTTACCTTTTCCTATTAATGTGAACTCTTTTGGCCTCTGGTGCACCTCTCACTCCGTGCTGCAGTTCAGAATGCTGGGCTGTTCTCAGGGTGCTGGGCCATGGCAGCTCGAGCTGAAGCAGGACAGCTGCTCCCTGTCACCCTCCAGGTCCAGCACAGAGTTAAGATTTCAAGCTGCTGTCTGCAGGAGCTGAGGGCAGGATTTCCAGGATCCAGGTAATCTTCCATTAATACTAATTCCTGGTAAAATCTGTTGTTCACCCACTGAAAGAAGTTCACTGTTCCTTGTGAGGTAGTTTGGAACTCAGATTAATTGATTAATTGTTGCAGTTTGCAAACTGCTCATTCCACCACAAACAGTGAGGTAATAATTTATTAGATCAACTCAGGTAACTTTGAGGGAAAAAAAATGGACACATTTTTGGGTGCAAAAGCTACTGAAGAAGTAATGTTATTAAAATCACTACCAATGCACGTAAACAGGCAGAGGCTGGAATTTATTACACAAATATAACATTTTATAGTTGGAATTATGCAATACAGCTTTTCCCTGAAGAGTATGAGAAATATAACTAATAAAAGGAAAAATAAATAATATATAGCAAGATCATGTAAGTGAAATATTTTACTGTTGTGTGTGAGATTGCTGTCTGAATAGCAAATAATTAACCTGCATGTCTAATGCATCATTTAAAAGAAACTGATGAAAACATCTAAGGAAAATTATAATGAAAAGTGATAAAAATAAATTACTGAAATAAAATGCAGAAATATAGATCTACTTGTATTATGAAACAAAGACACAATAGAAGTGTGAGCAGCATGGACAAAACAGAGTTTGTCTGAGATGAAATAATTTTGGGGAATGATGAGCAATCAAATGAGTTTGCTCCAAATTTTCAAGAGCATTCTAATACTGGATTTAACGAGAATGCTTTTCAATTTTATCGCTTCCAGAAATTGTGTCAGGATAGGAATTAACTCTGGACAGCGAGGGGAAAATAAACGTTCCTGTTGCTTGTGGCATTCCCACTCTCATTAGAGTGGGAGCTGCCACATTTCTTTCCAAAACATCCAGCCAGTTCTCATGAAGTGATACTACTGTGGAACCATTGGGATTTTGATTTGTAACAAGAAGAGCTGACAAAACAACCTTGGAGCAAATGCACGTTAAGATGATTCAATTTAAATTAAGCAGAATGGTGAACAAACACTGGGCTCAATCTTGACTTTAGAAGAATTTTTGAGTAGCTATGGTAACTGTTTACTGAAAATAATTGGACTGAAAAACTTTTGAAATTGAACATGAAGGCTTAGAATATATTTAATTTGTAAATAGATTACTATTTCTAAAATGTGAATACCAAACAAAGAGATTTCAGTAAAACTGGGCTCCAAAGGAATAATCACCCCAAAGCAGGTTAATAGTGCAAATAAAAATCCTAAAATGGCTTTTAAAAGGTATGAATTGGAGAAAGACAAGTCCAACTTACAACTATAAAATGTGAAGGGAGAAAGTCAGAACTTCCAGAAATCAATCTGAACTATATCAAAGAAAGGACAATAAAATAAAAAGATTTTTCAGACCTGATTTTTTTTTAAGGTAAAAAGTGGGAGAACATTACAAGAAAAATGAGGCAGAGCTTAAAAGTAATCTAGAATATAAAATCCCCTTCCTTTTCAGTTCTCTGTAGGGTGTGTGGCAGGTTCATGTGCTCCATGGCAAATTAACACCATTTGGTGTCCACGTGAAAAGATTCAAGGGGAGGAGGCAAAGGTTGAAGAGTTCAACACAACTGGGAACAGCCACTCTAAGGCTCCAAATGCTAAAATATCTTTATATCTTAGTGCCCTGTTCTGAAATCAGAAATTTGTGATCTATTTCACTTTCAAATTCCAGTCTTAAAATGAGACAGATTCAAGATTTGCATTTAAAAGGAAGAACAAGTGATCCAAGTAACAACCAAATTGTTGAACAGTGATCAGAAGTTGTTGATAGATCATCACCAGTCCAATGTCCAATAAAAAGATCTTGTTTTGCAGTAAAAACTCTTCCTTCTATTAAACTGCTACTGTAATAAAATAAATATTTTATTCAGGGCATTTCACCCAATGTTTTTACTAAACACATTTATCAACATTTTCTTTTGGAGGGAGGAATAATTTAATATCATGTACCCATGATGAAAGCAGACAAGAAGTAGTATAACCTGCCTTTTTTCTGCTGTAACCAGACAGAGATTAGGCCCAGAAGCCAAAATATGCACCCAGAATGAACATTAAGGAGCTTGTATTGGAGCTGACTTGTTCTTCCCAAGCACAGAACATGACTGATGCAAACAATACCCTCTTATGGACACGTCTGAAGAAATTTAGCACAATATTAGAAAATAATTCTGGAGCAAATAAACCATCTTCTGATCATAGTCAAGAGCAGCTGCAAATTTTTCTTAATATTACAAATATTATCCTAGAAGTGATCCTATAAAATGAGAATGAACTACGAGAAATCTGTAGACAGTGAGGTTGCTTACAAAGACAGACAGGGTGAGCTACCTGAAACTAAGAAGTCCCATTTTTCTGTTTTATTCTAAATACATGTTTATGGGAATTGCAGCCACTTGATTCAGAGGGCAATCAAGGCTATGTGATTCACTCAGGCAAGCTACAAAATAGTGATGGATCCTACACAGGGAACTTTGCATTCCAAAGCTGTGAGACATTTGATGAACTCCAGGAAATTATTTCCACCATTCAGACCTTTACAATCCACAGATGTCTAATTTCTCTAGGATTATTTGCTGAAATATTAAAAAAAAATTATATTTACAACAAATATGAATCATAAGAGGCTTCCCACTAAATGTCATCTAAATGTGTTAGCTAAAGTGCTTTTGGGACAGAAGTATTACAACACTGAAAAACATAATGGTGATTGTCACTGCTAAAATCCCATTGATGTGTGCCCTGGGCATCACTGATCCAATACAGATTAATACAACACTCTGGAGATTTCACTCCTGTTCCCAGCAGCAGCTCAGTCCAGACACCTCGAGTGAAGCAGTCAGAGCCTGATCAGCTCCATAAGGGAGCCCCACAAACCTCACACTGTTCCAAGCCTCAGTGAGAGCAGCAGGGAGCTCAGTGGATTCGGGTGAAAAGGAAACAATTCCCTCCAATTGCTTTGCATGAACCTCACCCCACCACAAAGTTCTGCATCCCTCTCGTGTTGCAGCACACTGTGCCAACCTCTGATGTCCACCCTTGCCCATAATGAAAACAGAAAAGGTTCAGGAAAAAGAGCCAAAAGAATGTAATTTGAGAGCTGGGGAATGAAAAACGACCTCCTAATAGAGAGATTTGAAGAGATCAATCTCTTTAGCCCAGTCAAAGGGAAGTGTAAGGTCTGATCTGATCATGTCTGTAAGCACAAGGAGTTTTCTGATTGCTGTTCAAATCTAGCAAGGGCATTATCAGGCTCAAGGCTGATGGACTGTTCAGACTGGAATAGCTGCAGTTTGTTAATCATGGGAATAAGCCAGCATAACTTACCAGAAGATGTAAAAATCCTTTATTGCTTCAGCCTTTTACTCCAGGTTGGCTGGCACCAGGGGAAACATCCATTAGCTCAGCATCAAGGGCAGTCCTGAGGAAATTCTTAAGTGAAATTCTTGGACTCATGTTTTTCAAGGGAGGTTACTGTCACCACTTTCTATAGAACAAATTATTCAGTAGGTGATCCTAACAAAAATTTACTTTAATTATTGAAAATAAAAATATAGTTATATGAATATAATAGCACATAAAGGTATTATTTTAGAATTACATCACTAGAGGCTACATGTGAGATTTTCTATCAGTATGTGTTGTGTTATGTTATGAAACAGACATTTCTAAAAATTAAAAAGCATTTTTGAATCCTTTTCCATAAAGAATTCCATTTTTACATGAGTCAAAGGAGAAAAGCCTTTTCATATACTGCCTGAAACAGCACAATGATGGAAGTGATCACCACAAAACATGGCTGCTTTGGCATTTTCACAGCCAGGAAAAAAATGGTTTAGCTGTTAGGATCCTGTCACTTCTCTTATTTTTGTAGTTCAAAACTTCCTTCAAGGCTTAATAAACCAAAATATGGTACAGACATGACAACTCTCTCTGGGATATCACTTGGTCTCAGTGGGCAGCACCATCTACACTTGGTATTAAGAGAGACCTACAGCTTTAGCTGTTCATTAAGAAGTGCAGCTGGTTGAATCTACCCAGAGCTTTGGAATGGCTCAATAAATCCCAGAAATGATGGCTTGGCAAACAGGGTGTCAGTAAGGGAGTCAATACTGACCACTGGAATTCACAGGTATAGGCAATTTTTAAAATACACAAATCAAATTATATCTACTTGATATTAATTATATTTATTTTGTTACCTGGCTGTCCACAGACTTGCTCTTTCCTCTCTGACGGTCATCAGTCCCCAGTGTCCTCAAACTTCTCTTTGCTTAGAGAAAAGGACTTCTAACACTATAATTTCTAACAACTTTTCTAACCACGTACAGCTCTTGAATCATACAAGCCTTGACTCAATTACCAAGTGGCTCTGACTCAGATGTTCAGAATTTTTCCAATCAGATCATGACTTTGTGCACTTCCAGTACAAAAGTGACTTTGTGATGCTAAAAGCACTCAGAGTATTTTGCCATTGGCATACTGGTCCCAGTTGCCAAAGGGATATTCACAAAAAGACCAAGGGGGTCTCTGTGGAACAGCTCCCATGGAAAACCTGGAAAATGCTTCACTTTGAGCAGCCAGTTTTGTTTCTTCTCAGTGTTGTCCTTCTGAAACATGCCAGGTATATTTCTACTTGCTGTGCACAACATTTAGATTATGCCTTGCTTTTCTGATGATTCACTGGGTCAGCTCAGGCAGTTAATGTTCTCAGGCATTTTTTTCAGATTAGGCTGAACCTGCCACAATTTTAACATGTCAGCAGTCTCTACCAATTACTTACAGTGCTAAATATTTGCTGTAGCAAAGGCCTTGATTAAAATGTTAAAGGAAAAGGCCTCATCTCAGGGATTTGGAGCACGAAGTTCACTTTTGGTGAGATTTTCAATACACGACTCCATGAACTCAGCTGCCTGGAAAAGAACTGCTTGTGCTTGTCACTGCCCTGGAGTGAGGAAAGCTCAGATGCAGAGGATTAAATCTGGGTAGATAAATCTTGCATTTTCTGACAGCAGTTATATGGAGCGAGGTAGCCAAGATCTGTAGGGAAGCAGCAGCTTTGGGAAGTACCTGTGGTTCCAAGGCACTCCATCCTTCCTCAGGGGTCTTTCCAGTTGAGTGTGAGTCTAATGATTCCTGGGAGCTGTGAGAGAGACTTCAGCTCGGGCTCACACTGCAGAGTCAGACTGCAAACTGCTCGTGTGCCTCTTCCATCCATGCCCCCTACTCTGGGTCTTCAGATCCAGGGGCTGATCTCGGCCCTCGCTCGGCTCAGCTGGAACAGCTGCCGAGAGCCTCAGCTCCTGAGCACACAGCAGGAGCAGAAATGGGGAACAGGGCTGACGGTAATGAGCTGAGCTTTTTGCCTCTCTAATCCTGCTCCTCCAATGAATTTCCCACAGCTGGGGCAAGCAGGAGCCTCTCAGCCCACAGAAAGGCTCTCCTTTCTGTTCAAGATTCACATCCCCATCAGCTCAGTGTTCCTGCACTGAGAAGTGAGGCAGGAGAACACCTGCCCAGCAAAACCCTTGGTGCTGAGGACACAGACCCTGCAATGTGGGTCACTTTGGTTAAGCTCTGGCGTGGACCAGGAGCTGTGTTCCTGGAATGCACATCCATGGGTGTTCCTGGAGTGCATATTCCAGTTTAGTTTTAACCAGAAGAAAAAGAATCTGTGTGCTCTGAGACACCACTCAGTGATGTGAGGCTAAGTGTAATAAATGGGAAGGACTGAGAGATTTATTTCAAAATTGCATTGAAGGCAGATGCACTCTGTGGTAAAACCTGCATTTCAAGCTTTATAATGAATGTTATCTCATGGTAGACCCTGAGATTAAAAAAAGAAATCAAATAAAAAGCAGAGAACACAGTTTTGGAATAAAATGCGAAGCAGCTCAAACCTTCTTAATTTAGTGTAGAGAATTGGGCTTTGCTTTGAAGGCAACTTGACAGATATTAAACAACTGACATGAACCTCCACACAGAAAGGTGTGCTGGAAAATCCTGCCTGTCTCAAAGAGTGAACACATTCCCCTGTACTCTGGGCCAAAATCAAAAATCAGTGAAGCAGGATGAAGTTGCTTCTGTATCCTCCTTAGATTGCAAAGCCACAAGGTATGGCATAGATAGGAGATTCAGCTGTCCTAGGAGCAGATCTAATAATAATTGAGTAGGGCATTTATCACAGAAAACAGAATGATTAAATAGTAATTTACAATTAGTTCCAAACCAGGTTAGAGATAAAAATACCAAGCTAATTGGCTTGCCAGGCAACACTGAGTGGGAGGATCCTACAGGATTTCTGGAGCCTTGGTTCCCAGTGACTCTGTTGCTGGTTTATGTGAAAAATGTCCCTCCAGAACCTCATAGAGAGGAACAGATACAATGAAATTCCTTAAGGAAATAAATCACAGCTTTACTACTACCAGGACAATCACTCACATGGCTTAAAAGAAGTGCAGTTTATTTAGGGATGACTGTGTGGCCAGACTAGCCAATAACAGAAGAAATTGCAGTCTGAAGTTCCTATGAAAAGCCAATTTTCAGGGGCTGTGGTTCATCGCTTTCAATTTTACCCCTGCTGTGAAAACTGATGTTAAAAAAAAAGATATCAAATTCTGAACTTGCATAATTGCATTTCAAATGACATACACAAGTACACAGTTGACTAGCAAAATGATCTGATACTTAACCTCAGCAGCTTTAAAGAAGTCTATTTTTTGGAATTTAAACTCAAAATTTGTTTCAAAGGCAATTTCTATGTTTCTCTTGATGTTCCAGTTCTAGCTTTGCCATTGCTGGTGATCCACATTGGCAAGACATGACCCCAATAGAGATTTTCAGAAGTATTCACTTCCCTTCAGAGCTATCTAGAGCCTCGTTACATATTCCAAAGGGATTCCTCATCCCCCAACTTTGAGAGAACTTGAGAAATAAACTCCTGGAATTGACTGCATGGCTCCACAGCAGCAGCTACAGCCAAGTTTTCCCAAATGCTTCAGTACCCTGTGGAATCCCACTACAAGAAATGAGTGCTGCTGGTGCCTGCACAGCAAACAAGCTTTGCAGAAAGCCTGGTCTGGGACTCCAGAAACCTGATCAAATCAGAACTGAGGCATAACTTTGCTGATACCTGAGGCTGCTTAAGAACTAATTTAATTAAATGGCAATAGCATTGCATAAAGGAGATGTGAATCACATTTTAGGGATTATCTAAATGGAAGCCTAAATAATTGTGGTTTATATTGAAATGGGAAGACAAAAATGTAAATTATACTAATTTAAGTACAATACTGAGTTAGGCCTGATTATACAAGTTTTAGAGATAAAAAGACTTTGAAGGTGCAGCTTCAAGTAATGCCTAAATCTCATTTAAAGTCTAGGGAATGATATGAATATATAGCTGTTTAAATATTTTGTCATTAACTTCACAATTCAGATCAGGTTATTTGAAATATTTAATAAATGCATTTTAACAGTACATTAAGTATACAGAATATACTTCAGGTCCCCAAAGCTGATGAAGGCACCATAAGGAACACATTTATTTGAGCCACAGGGGTGGCTGCTGCCACCCAGGAGAAAGAGACACCAGTGTGGAGCTATA
The DNA here is from genome assembly GCA_013398075.1 of Notiomystis cincta. Classification (NCBI taxonomy): domain Eukaryota; kingdom Metazoa; phylum Chordata; class Aves; order Passeriformes; family Notiomystidae; genus Notiomystis; species Notiomystis cincta. The sequence continues at coordinate 341,995 of VZRX01000058.1, forward strand.
ATTAGAGGCAGTGTGATGGCAGAGGGACACAGGGAAAGGACAGGATGGAAGATACAGAGAGTTCTTCTGAAGTGTCAGAAAGTCTCACTATAGCTCAGGAAACAGGGCGGGAAGGGAGCACACAGAGCTATTCTGATATAAAGTGTAGCTGCAGAGAACTCAAGGGAAAAAACCAGAGGAGATTCTACTGAGAGCTCATGACAGGAGTCTCCAGTGAGGCAGTGCACAAACCCAGAGTCCAGTGACACACACAGGGGGCTTTGCAACTTTCACAGCAAACAGAACAAGTTTTGGAAAAAGATGTTTCAGCACCATACCTAGAGAGCACTGTTACAATTCCACAAATTATGACACAAGATTGGAACAAAGCAGTCTTATTCCATCACTATCAATGTGGATAAGCAGCAGGACTGCAGGATTTCCCTCCTTTGTTTCCTCTCCTAAGAGCTGTGGTCAGAGGCTTCGCTGGATTGTGCAACCAACAGCTCCTTGGAACAGCAGCCACCACGTCATTCAAATTCAAAATGTAAGATTAACATGCTGCTGCAATAGAAAGCAAGCTAAAACATGTCATTAGTGGCCTTTCACTGATGTAATTTAATCAATTTGCAGCTTCAGAAGGAATGAATATAATCCCAGGGACATTGCCAGAAAGCCTGAGCTATGCACAGTGTTTGGAAACAAAAGGTCCATCATCTTTCCCCAGTTATGTGCTAATGCTTTGATTTCCAAGCTGAGGATTGAAACTCCCTAAATTTCCCCAGGTAACCACTCTCTGCATGCTCCACGTTTATTTGCTAACACTGAGTAAAACTCACTGGCAGTTTTTCTCTAATTTGGAAACTCCTCTAAGACTATAATCACTTTGCACTAGAATTGCTCTTGGGTGACTCTGGGCTGGGCTCTGCTCGGCTGCCTGAGCTCGTGGCTGTGTGCAGATGTGATGGACACAAGGAGTTTGATCCAAGAAGTTTTACAAAACTCTATGTTTGAGCACAACCACAGCATGTAAACAAGGAGCCAAGGTCTTGAACCCTGGAAAATTTCCAAGGTATAAGCAATGTTCATTCTTTTTGTTCCTTCCTCACCCCACTGAGCTGCTGAGAGAGAACAGAAGCACATCACAGCCAACATCCTTCAGTGTGCATTTGCCTGTATTCCTGATGAATATATTTTTTCAAGTTTCATTTTGTGCATACTGGCAACAAAAGAAAACAATCAAAGAGGAAAGAGGCAAAAAGAAAATGGAAAAAAAAAATCTATCAATTGTCTTCCTTGGGGGTTGGATTAGATGATCTCCAAAAGTCCTTTCCAGCCCCAACAATTTATCCTTTAATGACTTAAGTTGTTATTCACAGATCTTGATTCTCCTGTCCTGAAAGATCATTTCCATACAGAAATATGTAAAAACATAATTGCATTTCTAAATTAGACTTCTTCAGCATATCCAGTTCTTGTTTTCCCAATGTCTCAGCACATTTCCTGCAATCCATATCCTTCACACAGCAGCAACACACACATTTTTGGTGTAAATCTGTTTAGCTCCATACAAATAATTACTAGCAGAGGATCTGGCCTAATACATTCAGTAGATAAATTGTCTTCTACCAGACTAGAGTGTCTTCAAAGCTATAATTTATCTGCACATTCTACAGAACAAGATAAGAGTCTCAGGAGATATTTTTACGGAAGAATCCCATCCCCAATCACTCCACTCCCCTAAAAAAGGAAAAAAAAAAAGACATAAACATAAAAACTTCCTTTTCTGTACAGAATATTAAAAACTTACTGAAGACTTCATGTGGCATATGGGGGACAATGTTCTGCTTTGTTGCAGAACTGAAGGGATGAAAAGGGGGACAAAAATGGAAGATCAGAATTTTAGAATTGTTAGAAAAGTACATGATTCATTTGCTCAAAAGAATATGGATAGGAAAAAGCTTCTGGAAATCACACATGGAAAATAATTAATCCACTCTGAATAAACAGATGAAACTTCTGTCTTTCACCAGATATTCCTGAATTTTTCTCAAAGCAGTATTTCTTCTCCTGCCATTTTTGTGTACTGTGAAAACAGTTTTGAATACAAACCAGTCTGTTCATTAAGTCAATTTAAATATAGATAAAATCTTATTGCTGGCAGTATCTGCTAAGCACAGCCACCTGCCTGTGCTGAAATCTTCCTGCACTCCATACCTTCTACCATTCCCAGCAACTGTCCAGCTTCTCTTTCTTATCCAAAAATAAACCAAAATATGAGCATCAGCCTCCTGCACTGTTGCCCCTGGCCCAAGAGCCACACTTCCTCTTATCCTTGGAAGTGTCCCACTTGGAATCTGCAGCCAGGGGGTTCCTGAGGCTGCACACGTTGTCAGGAGCGACGATGAAGCACAGATCAGCATGCAAGGCATTCACAACAAAGTCCTGCTAGGTTACCTTGTGATGATGGATTGGAAAGTTAAAAACAGGATTATTCAACTAAAATGAGAATTTGCAGTGACAGAAACATAACATGCACTTTCCTGTTAAGGAAAAATCTGGGACTTGGATCAGCACGAGAACAGAAGGAGAAGAGGCACAGCACAGCTAAACCAAAATGGTGCCAGCAGCACGTCCTCAGACACAAACACGACTGAGGGAGATGACGACAGCTTGGTAGCCAGAACTGTGAAAGATATTACACACAACCCTACCCTAGTAATGGGGAAAGAAAAGTTTCAGGGTTTCTAAGCCTCTCTAAAAGAAACCCTGACATGCAAAATTCAGGTAGCAAAATGAAAACGCTGAAGAATTGCTGTGCAGGTTGGAGTGTCACACAACTACAGCAGGCACGTGAGGGGAGATTCCTGCCACTCCTAAAAGAGCTGCAAGAGCTTAAAAATTTAGCAAAACGTGACAAAAGGGAGAAAATACTTGAACTTGTGCATTCCTTTCAGCATTGAGCTGCCCCTCCAGTGCTGTCCTCCTTTCCAGCTCCACGGTGAGTGGGAGAGGCAGCAGGTCCCACCTGCCAAGGCCCACTGGGTGCAGCCAGTGCCAGGTTGCAGGTCTGGGTGTGAGATCAGAGGCAGGTACAGCTCCTCTGGCTGCTGAAATCAAACAGGGACTCCACTGCAAGAAGCACTGATATTTCTGCCTAACCAAACCAAGGCACCTGGGCCTCTGCCCTAGAAATGATCTTGAAGACAAAGACAGCTCCAGGTCTGCAGCTGTTTCCAGGATTTTTTTAACTGAGAAGAACAGAAGAGCTTTATGGCACTAGTCAAAGGCTTACTCTGAAACTGCTTCAAGCACTGGCACAGACACACATTTTCTAAACATGTACTACTGGAGAGAAATGCTTCCATAGCACCATATGGATTGGTATGATATATATATGTATTTTTTGCTATTGCCTTGTAAACCACAATAAATTAGAGCATGCTTAATCACCTCCAGTGACAGCTTCTGCATTGAAAGCAAGTTTTGTCTTTAGCCAAAGAGAGCTAATGATTCTTATTTTTGTTTGCAAAATTCAGCCCAAGGCTTAAAAATTAAAACAGAGAATGATGTTTAGGAATATGTTTGTTTGTTTGTTTGAAGTCAACATTCATAAATTAATTGTTTAGATTATATATTTCCCCCCAAGTAGACAAGAACCCTCAGATACAGCTGTCCTTAAGGTTTCATCATTTTTTGATACAGACCATATGGTTATATTGGGTCTAAGCTTCCTTCTTGGCATATAAGACTGAAAATGTTGCAGTTGCTAAAGAAAAAAGGGAAAAAAAAATTTAAGGGAGAGAGGGAGAGGGTCCTACATATCTTTCAAAAGAATTACAGTTTTAGAGAATTATCCACTCTAAATAATAAGCTCTTTCACTGCCAAACGTCTTTTATGTCCTAGCCTCAAGGAACAGCTTTTCATTCAAAACAAACAAATCCAAAACTCCTCTTAGCAGAGCAAACAGCCAGAAACCCAGGAGGCTCTGCTTTGGTACCTCTTCCTAACCTAAGGGGACACAAAGCAACATCCCTGCTTCCAAAAGGCTGCTGAGTCATGTGACAGGCAGCCAGCTCCTCATTTTAAGCTGTTTTGTCCTGTCACATTTGAATGCAGCAAGAACATCATATGCTACTAAGATCAATATTGCTGGTATATTTTCATCTCCCTCAAAGCAACATATTTCCCACAGTTTTTATTTCAAGTTTGACTGAATTACAGTGATTCCTGTAAGTTATCATCCTTCTAATGGCACGATCTGGCACTGGTGCTGCAGGAGCTGGGGCATATTATGGACTATTTCACTTTGTTAGCTGAGGAAATCCATTTAGACTTTTATGCTGAGTAGTGCAATACTAACACAAGGAGACATTTAAACAGTACAAGAAAAACACCTCTGTTTTCACTTTCACAGACATTAAACAGGGTTTATTTCCTTCTAGGACTCACTGAAGATTCTGCTATAAATGTGCTACAGCAGAAAAATACTATTCACAAAAACTGTTCTGACACTTGACATCAGGAGAAGCAGTTTTTAGTTAGTTATAATTTTGCCAAACTTGACTCATTTAGTCTGATTATTCTGATGCTGAATATCACCTGCAGGGTAATTTGTTTTCTTCCTTTGCAGACAGATGGTTTAGGTGGTTGTAACAACAAAGCCAGAGAATGGAAAATTGTTTTGCTAATACACAAAATAAGTTCAGGCAACTTTAGAAAAGCAACCAACTCAATTTCCACCAAACTTCTGGTGCTTGGCAATGGCCATGCTGCTGCTGAAATCCACACTCCAAGTCCATCCACAGTCCTCACTCCATCTTATCCCAAAGCTCTCAGGCTGCTCTGCTTAAAAGAAGCCAATGACCACCTTGGCATTCCTTTAGAGAGCAGTCTCAAGAGAACTGCAGAACACCAGACAAGCCTTCAGTGGGCTCCAAAGGAATAAGTTAAAATCCTCTCCTGTTTTAGAAGAATACAGAGGCTCCAGAGCAAATAAAAAGAAATGCTCTCACAGTCAAAATGGCTTGAAACTTGAGTAATGGCTTTTACCTGCATTAATTTTTATGCATAAAAGCTTTGCATAAAACAGAAGACTGGTCACTCAAGTTAATCCAGTAGTCTTTATGCATAAAATATTACTTTTATTGCCCTTTTCTGCAGGGATATTTTTCTTTCTTTTTGATAGAAAAAAGGAATTTCCCATTGGAAGAAGCCTTCTTTGTTCACTCCATATCCTAAGCAAAACCAAACAAAATAATCCTGCAGGTGTTCTTTACTCTTTATGTTATTATTGTGTTCCATTCACAATAAAATTCACATTAATCACGTTCCAACTGGGAAAGAGCAGAAAGCACACGCTCCTCTGGAGCCTTGTCAAAGGAAAGGAGGTCCCAAGCACCCATCCAGGGACAGGGCTGGAAGGTGCCACTGGAACAGGTGGAAGGTGCTCACTGGGATATCACAAGAGGGACAGGGAAGTTTGCTGACTGTGCAGAGCCAGTGCCAGGGGGCTGGAGAAGAACCCCTGCCCCAAGGCAGAGTGAGGGCAGATGAGGTCATGGGGTGGAGCTGCAATGAGATCCCTCAAGGAAGACAGAACTGGCAATTAAACATCAAACCAGGCCATTTTCCCAGGCCAGCAAGATTCTCAGACATGCTTACAAAAAGGGAAGAACTCCTACAGAACAGGCCTTTAGGTATTTGTATTTTAATCTCCTGGAGACAGAATTTAAGGAGAGAACAATTGTGCAGAGAGAAGCCAAAGTTTCGTTAATATTCAAAAGGATCTCTCCTGTCACATCACACCCACGTAAGGGCCATTAGAGATGGCAGAAGGGTTAAATACACCTCTCTGAAACAAAGGGGAGACGTCACTGCTGGAGCCTCTTGCCTGGTGCTGGATCCACTTTATTCTGAAAATAGCATGTGCTAACTGGCAGGACTTGCCAGCACAGCTGAATTAGTCAGAAAAGCTGTCAGGGAGGTGGGAAATCTCCAAGGCTCTTTGCGTGCTCCAGGGCTTGTTTCTCCGTGCCACAATTACAAACACACAGCTGTAGGATCTGCTGTGCTGCTGCCTCTGAAAACAATAGTTCAGGGTCTACTTTCTTCATGAATTTGGCAATTAATGCTGACAGGAGCTGCACACACACACTGAGGAAAGCACAGACTCACTTTTCTCCCAGGTAAAAGAATTTCATACAGATGGCCCATGCTTAAGGATAGAATGAGTTCTTCAAGCATGCAGGTTTCAGAGTTACTAAAGCTGGCTGATTCTTTGAAGCCACTGCCCTCCTTCACTGCTCAGTAATAGCAACAAATTTGTTACTGCATTACAGACAATCTACAGATTAAGATATAGGCAAATGTAAACCTTTACAGAATATTCACACAAAGGATGGGTAATTCCAGCACAGAAGCCCATTATCTTGCCTGAGGTCCTGTCAGTTCTCACTGAGGTGACCATGTCAGGCCAATCAGCCATAGACAGAAATTCAAAGATTTCTGTCAAGCCATGGTAAAAGGGATTCTGCAGATGAAAATCATGAGGTTTGATCTCAGTTGGCCTTTTAATCACATATGCATAGTCTCTTTGTACATAAATTATACTGCATATTCTTTCCATCTCTTTTGCATAAGAAATAAAAAGACTTTGTGCATTGAGACCTGGTGGTTCCCAGATTTCTATTTAGGGGTCTGAGGGAACTCTTAAAAGAGAAAAAAGGAGCACACAGGAAGTAACTGCAATGACAAGAACATGTGCATGGAAAAAACATGATGAGATCATTAGGCAACTTTAAGAAATTAGATACTGATTAGTTACTAATGATGGGTGTTCTCACCACCTCTGTCAGAAGTCTGGTGGTGTAACATTACCAGCAGTAACCACTCACATATCCTGTTCTTTGCATTCCTGGAATTAAATCTTTTCTGATTCACCCTGAGGATTTTGCTCTCTGGGAACAGACCAGATGGGCTCTTGGAGATCTCCAAGTCATGGGAATAGTTCCTAAAACTAATGAGCCTTACAAAATGCCAAGGTTGCAGGAAGGCAAAATGCATCTCGAATGACCAGTGGACAGTTCTGGAGGCTCCAGATATTCCTGTCTCCTCTTCCTTGGCCATCCAGGAGGAACAGGTGAATACCTGAGGCACTGCTATGGCCAGGCTGGGTAGTCCAAGCTCTACTGAACCCAGCTAAGCCCCCACTGCCTGACTGCAGGTAACAAAAGCAATGCTACAGAAGTGAGAGCTGCCGTAAGACAATCCAAACCAGCCCTTCCCATCGGGGTTACCACTTCCTCTTTGAGAGGGTTTAACACCCAACAAATCCATGCTGAGGGACTCCTGCTTTAGGCCTCTCCATAGCTCAGTCCTTAGAGTTCAGACTGAGCAGTGCTTGGGGCATCTGACCTCAATGCATCTGCTTCTTATGCACCCTTCAGGTTAGACAGTGTCCTATTAAATGAGACTAAAATACTCCAATATCAGCTTTACCCTTTGCCTTCACAACTGGGGGATTAATTTGTAGATACACTCACTTGAATTATTTTGTTGTTCCAGTCTAAGCTGAATCAGTTTAGTTACTGCCTTCTTCATCGTTGAGCAACTTAATTTATTCTTATTCTGTTTTCAATAAAAACTATTAAAAGCATGGGAAAAAATTACATTTCCTAGATTATATGATAGGCTATGAACAGGTTGGCATAGACAACCTCAGATAAGAAATCTCTAAGGAACTTGGCTTTGCTTATAATGTAAAATTTATTTCTATCTGAAGGGAGCTATGACCTGAATGCCACAGTCCATGCCTGTGAAAAATAGATAATGTAGAACCAGATGAGAAATAACAGAATGATGAAAATGGAGAAGGGACCTGGATAAAAACTGTAGGATGGCTTTTGTTAAAAAAAAAAAAGGCTAAAAACATTACAACTGTTTTGACTGGGAAAATGCTGTGCATGAGGATGATCACTGCTGGTGTTTCTCAGCTTTGCATCTGGGACCGTGTTTATTTAGTATTTTAATTAATAATGTTGGTTCAAAAAGTAGGGGAGCACTTGTGGGAGTTCCTGATGACTGAGGGAGGAATAGTCAGCATATGCTGAGGCTACATTATACACAGGAATTTTATTTGTGGAGGATCTTCTTTAGGAGAATAAATAAGAAGGACAAAAAATAAATAACACACAGCTACTTGTAATAAAATAAAAGAGTTACTGTGACCCTCAGCCTTACCTGTGGGCAGTGACAGAGGAAAAACCCTTCTCTTTATTAGGAAATCTGAAGCTGATCCCAAGTCCTCTGTGTACCACAGGACATGGCAGTGCAGAGCTGGGCAGAGAAAGGTCAGGAGGAGGCAGAGAAGTTTTCAGCACTGGGTAAACTCACCTCCTTTGAACTCTGGGAGTGGGGCTTTATAAGGAAGCATTTCCTCAGTGATGCCAGTTTGAGGGACCACTGTAATAAGATAAGGAATTGAAAGCTTGTCTTTTTTTAGGAGTGTAGAACAGTCAGCTTGTCTGAACAAAGATGAAGAAGAGAATTATTATTTGTTTTAAACACTTTGAAAGGACAAATACTCAGACAAGTGAGGAGGAAAGGCTAAAACATCTGCATCCCAAATCAATGACCAGAAATTGGCTGAAGTAAAATGACAGCTGGAATAAGATTCTGTAACAGTCCTCTAAGAAGAGCTTCAGGGGCAACTTATATTTCTGAGAGTAAGCCTAATCCACTTGCCAGAAGGATTTAAACTGATATGATTGCTCATGATAGGAATGGCTTGGACTCTTGACCCAAGTGGTGCCTCTTCCCTTTATTTCCTTGGAGCTTTAACAGAGAGTGGATTTCCTCAGGGCTGCCTCGGTATCACCGTGTGTTATCAGACAGAAGACAATGTGCTGCTTCAAATCTGATGACACATGGCTGGAATTTCAATTATACCCTGCCATTTCAGAGGGCTCCTAAACTCCTTTCAAAAGTCAGGCTGCAGTTTTTTAAAATGGATTTGAGGGAGATTTGTTAGAAGTGGAGTATTTTAAATGACTACTCAGAATTCTTTCATTTTAATCCTAAGATTAATTGAATAGCATTTGGTTGGTAAATCCAGTGCAGAATTTCTGGCATTCTGGGTTCCCCTTAAGCAGTGGTTAGCAAGGTTACATTCTACTCATTAGATTCAAATTTAAGCAAACCCAGCACTGGTCACAGTGTCTTCCTAATATAAGACATTGAGCTGATAATCATCAATTCACCTTACAGGTAAATATTTCAGATGGCAAACCCTGCAGGGTTCTTCAGATAAAAGCTGTGTAAAAATGTGATCTGTCATCAGATCAGCACAGCTGGATTAGGGGTGCAAAGAGGAGTTATGTGCCACTTGCATTTTCCCTGGTGGATCAAATCATCTCTCTGCAGTTCCAAGGTTACAAGTCCTCAATAATTAATCAAACTGGTTGAAAAGTTGACTTTTCATGACAACTGTAATAAGAACAAATGGCATGCATCTTCTGAAAGACAGGAATTTATGAAAGAGAATTGCACTTGCTAAACTCTTGTTGTCATAGGTGTCTGTGCTCAAAAACTGCCCAGAGTAAACAAATCTTTCAGCTGTACAACCCCCAGCAGGGAACATTAATGGGCAACAAAATCCCAAACAAAACAAAGCCACTTTACTGCAGCTTGGGAACTTCACTGGTGGTGTATATTCACATTCATTCAGATAATAAAACAATTTCATGGGGAGGAAAAGAAGTCATGTGACTACCAAAGCCATTACAAAGATAAAAAAACATATTTTTGAGCTTGAAAAGCACAATTTCACATGGAGGCTTTGGAAAGAATAAAAAGTCTACTAGTCCAAAGCTCAGAGCCTCCTAAGCATGAAAACTACAAAATTGTCTTTGTGTGTTCTTACTGAAACAGAGAAACAAACACAAAAAAAGCCAAAACCCAAACTCCATTCAAATCTCAAATTATGGGCACATAATGAACAGGCAATTTTAGTCAGTTTTCCCATCAAGAGAATGAACCACAAACCCAGATTTTTCTTGAAACACTACTCTTATCTTTTGTCTTTTCCTTTTGTTCCACCCACAACCTCTTGATTGATTTGAGAACTCATCCAGATCCTATAAATTCACAAAATAGGCAGTTTGAAGGGAAAACACTGATGTAACACACATTCTCAGAACAACAGAGTGAGTCCTGATAAATAAACACATGGAAAAGAAAAACTGTTTTGAACCTGCACTCCATTAGATACTGGGGTCACTCAAGTGAGATGTGAATAAGAATATTCTTATTAATACCAGAGCTTACAGAACTATCTCATGTCTCAGTGTAAATTAGCTTTCCAGTAAAGTATTGCATTTAAATATATTTATAGACAATTGCAAACCCCACATCTCACTGTGTGATATACAATGCAGTCATAATTTACTTCCTGCAGAAATAATTTACAGATTTTACTCTACCAGCAGGAGAGATGCTGATAAAAGTACTCAGTGGGCCAGAGCCAGGTGAGGAGAGCTCTGTGTGGGATAAGGAGGGTTCATCACACCTGCTCCCACTTGGAATCACACAGCTCACAGCTGGGGGAGCAACTTTCTGCACAATTCAAAAAAGTCCAGCACCCAAAAAAGTCCCTAAAAGCAGGAGTGACAACAGAGAATATGGAGAGTGATGCTACAGTTCAGCCAACCAACAGTAGAGACTGAAGAGTTTTCCTCAAAAATCAGATCACCCCTGGTCCAACACTCTCACCTGCAAAGACATCTCAAGCCTGGGATGTCTGGATTAGGGATAAATCTGCACTGCACTGAGGCCCACAGAGTGAAGAGCTGAGTTAGTGCTGGAACTGGAAACAGCCAAGGGTTGCACGAACACCAATCAGCTTTACTGGTGGAAAAGTGGGTACGGATTTTATCCCTCTAAGAAAGCACCAATACCACCAGCCCTGAAGTGAAACTCCAACCTTGCATGGATGGCCTCTCCATCACTCTGTGAGGTTTTTCTCCCTCTTTCTCTTCAGCCTCCTTGATTTGTTTTTTTCCTAGCCACTGGCAAATTTGTAATCTCATGGCCAGAGCACTTCCCTGGCAAAGGAGTGACAAAGTCCATGGAGCCCCTAAGAGATGAAGAACCAAGGTCTCTCGCTGCCATGTGGGGCACTGAGCACCACTGCTCTCCCTCTCAGCTTTGATCCTCCTTCATGCTGATCCTAATGGTGCCTCTGTGTGTGTCCCACCGAGGTCAGGCACCTCAGAGGCCAAAGACCCCTGAGTTTATTAATCCCAAAGGGAGGCCAATATGTTCCAGAGTGCTGGGCAATTATTTTGAATTTCATAGAGCTCTCTCAGGAAGCAAGAGGTCAACACATAATTACAATCCTCTTGCCCTACTGCTGTCTTTTTGTAAGCAGTGGTGTCTCAGGAACACAGGAAAGTATCTGGGTTTTACATGCATTGGCATTCTGAACATGCCATGCAGAAAACCAGGGGACTGGTAAAAACTGTATTTTAGAATAAGTTATACAGCTTGCTTTTCCCAGCTTCCAAAAAGGAAACAGTTTAGGAAGCAGTTTACAGAGGAAGCACTCTCTTGTGTTCATGTTAACTTTCTGAAGCTGTGTTATGCAATGTTCTTGCATCAGAGCTCAAAGAATACTCAATGTGATCTTCTAAACATCCATGGAATTTGGGCAAATTTTATGAGAGATTCAGGTTTGCTTTAGGAAAGAAACACAAGTACAAATTTTCACATTGCAGAGTATGAAACCACATTCAGATATGCCACAAGAAGTGCCCAAGGAATCCAGCTTACCAATTATATGGTAGTTCTGGAGGAAAGAGCAAAAGGTTTTTCCTTCTCCCTGCTCCCAAGAAGCCGATTCTGCCCTTGTGCCACATGCCCTTCCTCAGAGCAGCAGCCCAGGCCCAGGCTCCAGCTAAATGAGCTCAGGCAGAGCAAAGGGAGGAGCTGTTTATTTCCAGTGGTCAGGAACCAAGTGCCCTGTGAGTACTTCTCAGTTCCTTAATTGATGGAGCTCCTGTTTCCCCCTGAGCCTGCACACACTTTCACCAACACTCCTGCTCATTGCTTACAGAAATACTTTACAATGCAAACACAACCCTGAATTTCCATCTACAATAGCCCATCCCTGTTCTTTTAGCAGAGTCCCTAGAAACAGTCCTTGAACTCCCTGGAAATCCCCAGATCACAAACTAGTAACTGCTCTGAGTCAGGAAATCAGGAAATGGGGTCTCTGTCTCTAGAAACCACAGGCTGGAGACCTGGGGACTGAAATGGATTACAAATGATTCCCTTCCTCCTCACAGAGCCCTTCCATTCACCCATTAACAGTGAATATTTGCTTTGTTGCTGGACTAACTTGCACTCTTGAACTGGCCACTACATTCATTTCTTAGTGTGCTCTGAACAGAAGGTTAAGGGCAAATAATATCTATAAATTTACAATCAAATAAGGGATTTTCTTACTTAAAACATTGGGTATAAACAGAATACACACAAACAAGATGGGTTCTTGCTCCATTTTTCGGATGTCTGCTCTTATGAAGCTCTTCCAGTGGTTTTCATTGCACTTTAAAAGCTGGATTTGGTTCTACCACTCCCTGAAGTCAGGGGACCCTGGACTTCCAATTCCCAACATTTTTGTCTTAATTGCAATTCCTGTTTTAAATCATCCTACTGTGCTTCCTGGGATGACTAAGAGTTGAAACCCATCAGTTCTAGCTGCAAAGCTGTAGGGTCAGCTCTACATTCATACACCAATTTTTATCCTTTTTTTCTCTTACAGTAGGACAGACTGAATATGGGGTACATAATACTTGGAGTTTTTATTCTTGCCATATGGGCTTCAGTTAATAACTCAGAATTTGGACCATAAAATGTCTTTAAAAGTTTTCCCTCTCCAATTTACAGCAATGGAACTGGCTGCATAAATGTAGAAGAAAACCAGATAAATTTCAATCATACTTGAATTTTTTTTCTCTTTTTATGCTACTTAACTGGAAGAGAGCTTATACCATTTTCCAGGAACTATTTTGGAGAAACTAAGTTTCATCCGGAACCTCTATTTTAAATTTGTGAAATTGCAATGAAACCAACATGAATAAAGGAAATTCTGTATGCCTCAAAACCTTACTTTCCCCGACATAAGTCAAAAACTCTTTTAAGACTTCATGAGAAAACTCCACCAGAAGGGACCTCTTCAACCATAATTTTAATTTCTAACGGGGAAGCAAGGACGAGCACAGGCCAGCTGCTTTCGGTAGGTACGGAATTGTTAGTTTTTAAGTTAAGATGTTACCTGTTGGAGTTAAAAATAACCATTTTTTGTAAAAAGCTCCCCGAGGAGCGCAGCGGGCAGAGAAAGGCCCCGGAGGAGATTCGGGGCTGAGCTCGGAGCCGCGGCCCTGCCGGGGGGCAGCGCTGGGGATGCCGCTGCAGGGCACGGCGAGCTCCCGGGCGGCTCCGGCGCTGCTCGGCTCGAGCGGGCTCCGGCTGGGCCCCAACACCTGCCCAGCGCCGTCCCCGAGCACAGCCCGGGCTCCCTGCGGGAGCAGAGCCCCGAGAGCCCCGCGGGCCGTGCACAGCGCCCGGCAAAGCCCCGCTCGGAGCTGCTGCTTCCCGGGACGGCAGAGGGATTTCTGCGGGGGGAAGGAAAGGCAACGCGGGTCAGAGGAGTAAAGATGGGAAGGCAGCAAAGAAAGAGGAAAGAGGCGCTTCAATCACAAAATGGAAAGTTAGGGACAGATTTCTAATCCTGGTCTGCTCACCGAGCTCCCCCCAAGGAAAATCACTTAATTCTTCTAATTTCATTTGCCTCGTTGGTGCACGATTTGCACTCTCCAAATAACTTTTCGTACCTCAAAGTACTCTGAAGCTACTAGAGGCTTATTAATAAAGATGAGACTGAGTTATACTGAAGGAGGAGAAAAAAAGAGCAAGAGAAGAGAAATTTAGAAGAATAATTAGAATAACATGGAAAGGATTTTCAGCTTATTTGAGTTATGGTGCAGCAATAAGAGAAAAGCTGAATCAAAGGGATCCAGAAAATGTATCAGCAAATCCTTCCAGCCCAAGATGACCAGACAGGTTTGTAAGTGACCTACTGGAGACCTTTGAGTCTTTGTCATTCATGATAAAGGGTTACTTTCCTAATCCTAATTCATTTTCAAGCACAGCAGATTAACAAGACTATCAAGCTGAATAATCTCCTAGCTCTAAATAATCACTGAAAGAGGAGCAGAAAAGGAACCATAATCATTTCCTTTTAATACTGTGAATGAGGAGTATGCTGAAAGCTAACACAGAAAGGTGCTAGCATGCTGTATTTTCATAACAATTGGGGTTTTTTATCCTAAAATGAACCTAGTCAAATTAAAAAAGTAATCTTATTTATTTCACCCTACAGTGTTACCCACATAGAGAATTATTCAAGATAAGGGGAAAATTATTGGTTGTCTATCTAGCAAGTTAAATCAGATTAAAATACTGTATGAATTTTAAACAGAACTGTTCCTACACACACTTATTTCAGGGGAATTTAATTTACTTAGAGAGAATTAAGCTGAAAGAACCAGACTTGCTGTATTTTATGGCTTCTTTTCAAATTTTCTTAGGCCCTGGCAGTCGTCTTCCTTTGCTGAACATCAAACATGGGACACTCAGGTGCTGTGGCTGCTCCTACAGCTCTTAATTCCTGCTAGCTCTCATATACTTACAGCAAGAATTCAAGTCTCCAAATATTTTATGTGTACATAGTGAGCACACAGATATACAAACACACCATTTCCTGAATTTAACTGAGAAAACTACAACACAATCTAAACCCCGAATTTCTTAGAGAACTAAAATATAAACCATAAAACAGAATGTAAAACTTGGCAATTTTACCTTACATCAGAGGAAGTTAAAAGGTAGGAGATGTTAGGAGGAAAAATATTGCCCACATTACACAAAGAAACACCTGAAATGTGTGAAAAACAAAAATATATTGGCCAATATCCAAATCAGTGCACCTGTTGGCAACAGGAATTGTGTCTCTTAGTCTAACAGCAGGAGCATGTTTGCTCAAATCTCATCAGCTGCCCTTCATTACTGCCTGGCTTTTTAAAAATCTTGTTTTGTTTTTAATAAATAGTGCAAGTTCTAGAGAATTTAGAGGACTTGGGATCTTATTTTTCTTTGCTTGCAGCATAACCCTCATTAATCAGCACAAGTTTTCCTTCCTGTGAGTAGGAACAAAATCTACCAGAGTGGAACACAACTCTCCCTTTGATTCATTGGTTAGACAAGGTGGGGAGAGAGGAATTGGCAACCCCTCCTGTTTCTAGGTGATGCTGTGAGATCACTGCTCAGGGTTCCTGAGCACACAGATAAATCTTCCCCTGACACAGCAGGGAAAGAGTGAACCAGGCATGGAGGAGCCTCCCTACTTCACCTGCCAACAAGACAAGCTCAGTAAACCTTGTTTGCTGCCTGAGATTTATTAGGCATTATTTCCAAGGTTTGTGTGCTGTTTCTGCCTCTCCTGTGATGTTTTATACTCATCTGGTCACTGCTCTGCCTGTAACACAGAACTCCAGCCCAGCAGCCAGCCAGGGGAAAAAAGCCATTCTAATCAGAGAAAACAACAGAGGCATGACAGACTCATACATTTTAAGCTGTGGCATAAGAACTAACTTTAAAATATTACTTCCATGAGTAATTTTACCTCCAAATCAAATGAAACCAAAATAAAACGAAAATCACAATAAATAAAATCTCAAAAAAGAGTAATTTTGAGCTTGAATACAACTGTTCTCTAACAGTACCAAAGCATGTGTGTGAATCAAAAGAAGACTCATAGGAGCTTCTCCTTGCAGGCAGCAGTGAGTTGTTCTCACCATCACTGACATGCACCTGGTGCTTCCCCACAGAGCTCTACTGCTGTTCATCATCCTCCCATCTCCCTGCACCTCCAGCATGTCCCTAACCCATTACCTGAGGAACATGGATCTCTCTCTCCCTCCCCCTGCAATGCCAGTCTGCTGCTGCACCCACAACATCAGGAGGTGAGAGCTCCCTGCCAGGATCTGCCCTGCACAACCTCCAGAGATGATCCCTGAGGTGTTGGCTGGGTTGTGGTGCTACCAAGGTCAGTGTTCATCCCTCAGCACCAACTTCTTCATTGCTCCTGAGGCACACCATGGAACTGCATTACCTAGAGGTGAACTGAAGTCACAGGGCTAATTTAGCCAAGTGACCACCCAGACACTCACTTCAGGATTAATTCCAATCTCCTCTCTTTTAAAACTTTTGTTTTCTTTCTAGTATCTGAAGATGGTACCTTGTCCTACTTCTGTGATCTCTTTCTTTTAAGATTGATTTATGGTAGCAATTTTCTCCCATCTGCATATCCATGCAACCTGGGGGCCCTGCAGTAGAGCATAAACTTATTCTAAAAATAAGGTGGCCTCACAAAAACCTGAAGCCATAACAGAACAGCCCTGGTGAGCCACGAGCACATCACACACAGCACAACAGGGACCCTGTGGCACACAGCAGCCCTAAACTGTTCTAGGCACAGTTTCATCTTTAGCAAGCAGATAAAAGATGACTCTTGGTTTATCAGTCCCTAAAGAATGAAAAGAAATTCACCTTGGATTTGGGTAGGGACCATGTATGAAAAGAGACAGACAACAGATTTCTCTATGGGAGTCATTTTTCTCATGAACTTATTCTGATATTTCTGTGGGTTCCTGGTAACTCAAATTAATGATTTGTGACTGCTTTCAACATTTGCAGTGTTAACTTACAGGATCAGAACCAAGGATTCATAGCTTCCTTTTGGGGAATCTGAAAAAAAGATCATCCATCAAGATTTACATGGAGGCCTTATGGGTTTTATATTTTGTTTTGGTTTTGAGGCATGTCCTCTGTGTAAATCACAAATAATTATCCAGACAAACTTTTAAATAACTTACCAAATATGCAGGTACTGATTATACAGTGAACAGAAAAGTGCTAATCTACAAGCCACTAATCAAACTTACTTCTCAAGGGGAACTGGACTGCACACTCAATGTATAGGAGTGTTATGGATAAAAGAAGATATTCAGAATGGAAATGCATTCCCCTACCACAGCTGCCACCCTCCCATAAGGGAGTTGTAAATGCCAGAGTAGAGAGCTTCTGACACAGGTCCTGAATCATGGATGCCACAACTACAGATGCCAAGGCTGGATGTGGAATTCAGACATATTTTACACCAGGAATGAGTTTGAGGGGTCTTATGAAAGTCTCAGGTAAGGCTGATGCAGACAGAAGGAAGCTGCTTGCAACAGCTCTGCCTTACAGCCAAGCTCAGGACATCTCACTGATGCTACTGAGTCTGCTTCTTGTACAATACTAAGTTCACATGGTTTAACCTACTTTTAAAATTTATTTTTAATACAGGAAAAATGTTCCTGGACTTTGTCATTATAGGGAACTGAGAAAACCCTTCTCAAGGCTCTGGATCTGTTAGCACAGCATGCATAGGCTGATTATTTTTAACTCCAGGAAAACACCATTAAAAATTCCCTAATCTCAAAAAGTTCATCAGCATAGTGTTAAGTTCATGATTAGACATGGCAGAGGTTAAGAAAGCATCTGCCATGAAAGGAATGCAAAGCCTGGAGGAATTTGGTTTGGTTTTAATGCACTGTTTACGGTTACCAGCTAATGAAGAGTACAAAATTCAACTATGTGCAGAAAAGCTCAGTCTGAGAAGAGATGACCTTGGAGAAGTTGTGCTAGCCAGTCTATTTTAACACTGAGAAATGGTGACTTTACCTTTTACCATCTCCAGGCAGAACTCCCAGGGAGCTGAAGGAAAGCAAACTGCTGCAAATATCACAGTTGTGTTCCCCCTGTACCTCTTCCCTCTCTTTTTTCTTGGATCTAAACATAGAATTGGAGTCATTAGGTTGGAAAAGACCTTTAAGATCATTGAATCCAGCTGTAAATCTAACACTGCCAAGGCCACATAAACCATGTCTGATAGCTCTGCCTTGCTCCCCCTGACACTGATTCCTGAGCTGCTGTGAACCTCAGGGCAAAGGAAGTCATTCCTGAAACAAGGATCTGGCCACTGCATCCTGATCAAATCCACAGGGACAGAGGAAAGGATTAAGACAGTCTGCCTTGCTAAGCTTGCATACAGAATAATTTAGACAGTTTTCAGTCCAGATCAATCTCTGCTGGTATTTCCTCCAATTTAAAATAATAATTTTTTTTAAAATGCTCCTTAAAAAAAGGAAAGAAAAATAAAAAGCTGGTAATTACAACAACTCTGGTAGTTTGCTTCCTCTGCTAAACCAGAAAATTTCTGTAACTTTCCTTCCCTCATACCTAGAACACAGCCTTTGATTGCTCATGCAGAAAGCTGGCTTGTGATTATTGGAACACTCTGATGATCTGGTAAATCAAGTATTTTCACAAATAAAAATTCTATGCAAGGAGGGTATGCCTAGAGAATCACCTTGGGCCTTTACCATCATCTTTGTGGGCACAGAAAATCACACTATTAGATTGTAATTATTAGATACTGACATTCACTTGGCTCAATAAGTATTTTTTTTTAAATTTAGTGTCAGTTTATGGTGAAGGCAGAACTTTGATCAAATGAAAGGGAGAAATGATCTGAATCAGAACATCAGACTGGGCAGCCCAACCACAGATAATCAGCTCAGGTCTGTTGTCACCTGAGATGATCCCATTTGCAAATCTGTAGGGTCGTGGTCTCTGGATCCCCCAAGTTTCTCTCCTTCCTGCTTCTCTTTATTCACTAAAATTACTCCTCCAAATTTTCCTTTCTGATCATCTGAGAAAGCCAATCCTTCTGGGTATGCTCATCCCTCCCCAGCCCTCTGGCCTCCAGGAACCACAAAACACTTCAGTGCTGCCCTGAGAAGGGAAAAAGTGCAGGCAGCAGCCAAAACCCTGTAATCCAGCACCAGGCTCTGTGTGAGACCTGCAGAGAAAACGTGGAGCCAGGAGTGTTTCCCTTCCATTTCCAAGCAGGAAGTGATACCAGTTGCTTCTCTTTGCACAAGCAGTGAATGAATTTCCATTTCTGATGGACTCTGGGCTGCCAGCCACATCCTGCTCCCTGGAGAAGGAGGTGACACTGCTCTGTTGCTCAGAGAAAGAGGGGACCTGACCTTACCCTGCCTGCTCGAGAGTGAACCTCAGCTGCTCCCTCTGACTGCAGTTTATAAACTGTGCTCTTGCCTCCTGCACTGACCTAAATACTGCAAAATGTTTGGTTTACAAACATATCAAGGGAAAACTGGTTTTACCCTTGCACTACATTTCCCTTTCTCTTCCCAGTTCAGTACCTCTAATGTATTTCCCTTACCCAAACTATGGAAACTTGTTTTTCACAGAATATATTTTAGTCATTTGTTGGACTTCATAGGCTCGTGAGGGGACTCCATATTCACTGTTTAGGTGGTCAGC
Organism: Notiomystis cincta; assembly: GCA_013398075.1. NCBI lineage: Eukaryota > Metazoa > Chordata > Aves > Passeriformes > Notiomystidae > Notiomystis > Notiomystis cincta. The sequence continues at coordinate 361,490 of VZRX01000058.1, forward strand.
ATTTAATCAATTTACTTATATTAAATAAACAATTTACAATTAAAAAAATCAAAATGCTCATGTTTTGATTAATGTTTGTCAGGCTGTTTTAAAAAAAAAAAAATTCAGCCTGTCAAGGAAGACTTTTCTTGTTACAGCTTATAATGCATAAAATAGAGACTCACCTCTTCTGACATTCATTTTCATTCCACTGCCTTTTTGTTCCATCAGACTATTCCCTCTGCACACCTGCTCTCTATCTCCATTTGTCTGATTAATTATCCTCACTTCTTCTCTACAGGCTTTGACAAGTTCCTCTTCCTTCTCTCAGCTTCATCCCCGTTTTTCACCTTGTGTGACTTAAATCTCCACCCTAAATATACCAGCTCCTCTCAAAATGAAACAACATGTTATAAACAGTTTTAAATAAACAATAAATAGCAGAACATCTTGGCTATAAACCAATTTTTGGAGAATTTATAAATTAAGCATTTTTCAGAGCAGGAGCTGGCTGAGGGGTTTAGGTTTCCATGAGATCAGTACCCCCAAGGAGAAAAAGCCAGACTCAAAGAGGTCTTTAGGACAGCATTTCACACATCACTTTCCTTAGATGACAAGGATTCTGAATTGATAATAATTTCTAATACAAATGCTGAGCAGCATTTTCTGCATCACATAGGTGCATCTCAGTTTATTTTTTCTAACATCAGAACTGCCTGGTGGTATATGCCATAAATTAATTCTTCTCAGGATTCCACAATTATTATTCCTCTCTTGTCCTGCTTTCAGCTTGTTGAACCTTGCCGAAAAATTGTGCTGTTAAACTAAAAGATACCTGTGCTTCATTGCTCAGGCAGCTTTTAATATCGAAAATTTCAGTTTTTTAGTAAATAACTGAGCAGCAGATATATCACCTTCCCAAAGATGGGTCTGAGTGCTCCTTGGGAAGCTGTAGTTGAGAGGACTGAGATGGTTGGGTGTTCCAAGTGCATCTGTGATATCTGGTTTTGGGTCTGGTTTCCTTCTCTGCCCAAAATCCAAGTAACCTCTCCGAGTCTTTCAGCTCCAGACTCTCCAAGGACAGTGAGTCCTTGAGGATCTTCGAAATCAGGGCAGTCTCACTATTCTCCTTTCACCATTTTGTGAGACTGGTATGGGTTTGAGCACCACTATGGGATGGGACTTTAGAGAGTGAGCGGCAGCACAGAGGCAGAGCCAGAAGGGGTCAGTTGTGTTGTGTTGGACATCACACACACTGTCCCTCCTCTTGGGCAGAGGGGAACATGGTATGAGAAAAGGCCAAGTTGCACAGAAGCATTTACAAGCAATTGCAGAGCCTCACACTCTCACCAGCCTTTTCCTTCACACAGATCTAAATCACTCTGCACATTTGAGATGCCCATTTGATTCTTTTGCCCTGGAGTTTTGGCTGTGATTCATTCTTTATATTTAACAAAGAGAATCAGATCACATATGTAAGGTGACTTGTGGGTGTCCTGACAGGAGGATCTGGCCTTATATGTCCCACCTCCAGATAATTTCTATTCCTTTTTTCCCCCTCCAAGTATGTTATTACTTTCCATGAGTCATTTCATTAATCCGGAGAGAGGGCCAGAAAACAAGTGAATAAACACCCTGCTTCACAACCTTCTGCTGCACTGTTTACTTCTCTGCTAATGAATGAACAGCTAAAAAACAGAATTATCCTAACTGGGGACAATCAAAGGGACATTATCTCCTCTTTGTCAATGGCTGGTGCCTGGCTCGGCCAGCGACTGCACTGCAGGATCAGAGGATGATCTCTTGCATGTGCCCCCCTGTAACTGTCACACAGTGAGTGCAATGACACTGTAAATCACAGAATACTTTGGGATGAAAGGGATCCTAATCCTGGAAAACAGTGGAAGGGAATGTACATGCATCAAGAAGAACAGGGGAATCTTTTACCTTTCTTATTAAAAAAACATTTTAAAAAGGTGTGAGAAACACAAACAGCTGTGATGCCAGACACAGGGGCCTGCCTGCAGCAGCACAAGGTCAGATCTCATGTGAACCAGGCTGGAATTCAGCCCATGCTCCAAGTCCTGGAGTGGCTCTGTGCACATGGACAGGGCTCTCCATTTATCACAGATAGGGCTGGCAGCCACCTGAAATCTCCTGCTCCCCCTCCAGAGCTGTCAGAGCAATCCTATCTCCAGTGACATGAATAAAGACAGAAGATTATGGCCTAAATGAGAAATGAATTAGTGTAGCCTCAGTTTTGCCCTCCCAGCTGCAGGAATTCGAGGTCCATCTGCCACCATGGAAGCCTGGGTGTGACTGTCCCTTGCAGCCCTGCAGCTGCAGGTACAGATGAACTGGTGCTCAGTGCAGCCCACGCTCCACCCCTGCTCATTTGGGATTCACAGAATCAACGAGCCTCCCTCAAAAGCATAGACAGAGCTAAACCTTAGGACCATTATTTCAAACACTGTAAGGTGTTTAGTAAGTCCCTTTCAACTTTCAAGGATAGGAATGTGGCACAATTCCTTCATAAAACAAGTATTTGATGCCCAGAGATGGCACTCTAAGTAACATGCAGATTACTATGAATTATTTTCAAAATAAGGCATGAAGCTAAGTTTGTTTTTGCACTTTACATATTCTTGCCCCTTTGTTGTTACATGTGCTTGAGATTTTGGAATTTAGTCTAACGTTTATATTTCTGTGCACTTTGATGCACAGTTGAACATACCCTGCTCTGATACACTTTCAAAGAGAATCTATTAATTTTTATATCCAGGATGGTGATGCTCAACCCCTCAGCTAAACACAGAGTCCAACAGAACATGAAATTCAACATTTGGCCATTCCCTGATGACTTCTTTTCCTGCTCCCATTGCATATCAGGACAGCAGCTTGTACATGACTCCTCATGTGAGTGGTGTATTTCCATTTTTGTGAAAACTGGTCACTTGTGAGGTTTTGTCCCAGCTGTACACCGAGGAACCTGCCTAAAATATATTCCTGGTCTGTGACACTGCCAGACCACATTGAGTTGTGTCACCTGCCTCAAGACTTTCAAAGATGGACAGAGAGCCCCCAAACCTGTCTGAGATAGGCTGCTGGCATCTTTGTGGCTGGCAGCATCTGAGATGAAGAGTCACTATTTCATTACTCTCCCTGATAGCTTGTGACACACAAACCAACACAAAGCTGGCACTCAGCAAGTCCAATAGCCTTTCCCTAATGCAAGGCTATTTCAAACAGAACATATATTTTCTTATAATCCAGTTGTTGCAGAAAAGCCCAGAAGAAACCCCACGTATGACAGAGAAGTGGTCATGACCTGGCAGAGAGCTTCCCACCACACTGCAGTTTCCTGCAGAGCAGAGGTGCAGCTACTGAGCAACACCTACAGACCCAGAACTCTCTGTTCTGCCAGGCCTCACCTGCACAGAGCAGCACAAAGGCAATTCCAGCCAGGGCTCTTTCCCTCTGCTGCTCTCCTCCTCTTCTTTGGACAAAGCAATGCCCAGTGGCAGAGGGCAAAGAGAAAACAGAGAAATGGAACCACATTCACTGGCAGGGAGAACCTTACCTGTGTAAGGACAAAAGGGAACTTTTAAATGAAATTTTTGGAGGCTTTGTGCCAAAGTACCTATTTCTATGTACATAAATATATATTTGTACTTCTGAATTGTAAGCATTTGGGCCACAAAACTTGAAATACTTCTGTGTGTACATTACTTTAGGATATAAAACTTCAAAGATGAAAGCAACACAAAAATCATTCTTAACATGGACATCATCATCATCCAAACAGAAAATTAGCATGGCTTTTTTTTTTTTTAATCATTTAGGCAGGATGGTATTTCTGATTAATAGAAATATGAATTAAATTTCTCCTTTCATGTATGCAGCAGTTAATTCTAATCAAGCAAGCTCAAGGTCTTCCGTTGCCTGGATAGCACTAATTAGATTCTTCCACATTATGACTTCGTCATATGCATCCATACATGGCATACAAATATCAACTTTCTTTTTAACAAATATGAACTTTCCTTTCCAATTCTCACTGGAAATAATTTTCTGATGGTGGAAACAAAATCTGCTCCAAAGGAAAACACAAAATCTCAGGAATCCTGCAAAAAAAAAGGTCTCAAGCTTAGAAGAAAAAGCTTTGAAATTAATTAGTACAGAACACGACCACTGTGAGGGTTTTGCACACAAATAAAAGTAACACTTCATATGGGACCGTGGTGATGGGGAGGAGGTTTGCTGTGTGTGAGTGGCTGCAGATACTAAATCCAGACAATATTAATGAAGTACTGAGTGGTGATTGCTGAGTTCCTGCTGGCCAGGCACGCCACTGTCCAGCAGGAGCTGACGGAAGCTCCAGGGAACAGCACCAGATGCCTGGTGACACAGGCATGCACCTTCTGAGCTGAGCACTGCCTGCTGGATGCTCTTCCAGGATGCTCAAGGAGCAGCTAAAAAACTGACTTTGTGCAGGAATGACAAATCATTGGAGAAAACATCTGAGAGCTCTCCCGAGTGCCAGCCAAGGTTTGAGCTGGATGCAGAGCATCTATTACGAAACAAGGAGGCAGACCGAGCTGAGTCACTTCAAACCAGGAAATGCAATTCCTTCCTACTCCTCAGATTTAAAATACCCTACAGCATAAAACTTCTATAGGATTTTTTTATGTTTAGGGAAGAAACTGAAATACTGCAGTCAGCTCTCTCGAAAGGAAGTACTCATGACTTCCAAGCAGTATAAAATACATCAAACTACAGAAATCAAGGAGGAGAAGAAAATCAAAGGATTTAAAAGGAAGATAACCAGGCCACCTCATTTTACTCTTTGCAGTTGGGTGCCTTTGTTTGTAGAGATTTTCTCTTTTCCTCAGAGGGTGATTTTTCCTACTATTAGCCATTGCTTGGAACTTTCCTCCTTACCATTTTACAGACAATGAAGTTTCTTGCTTCTTGCCAGGTAGTGGGATTCCTTGAAACTCTTCCAATACTTTACACCACAAGGAGTTCAGAAATAAAAGAAGAAGTGGTACAACTGCAATTGAGCCAAGAAAAAAAGAAAAAAAACCTTGCAGCATGGAATGGTAGCCTTGGGACAACTAATTAGATTTTTATTCAAGATAAAAGTCAAACATGCAGTGGGTAAAGGGTAAGACAGAAATGCAAAATTCCAAAAGAAAAAATGAAAGGTAACTTCACCTTACAAGGTTTTTGCAAGCAGCTCATTCAGGCAACTTTAGGAGAGCAGAAGCTAATCTGCAAAGCTTATTTATTCAGTTATTAGCTGCTCTTAAAAAAATAAAAGTGCTATTTCTTTGGTTCACTAACAGCATTTACTCAGAAGTTTCATTTACAAACATCAAGCTGATCCTTGCTTTAGACTAACTCAGAAAAAAACCCTGGAGTCTGTATTGTAGATCTATCTTTAGGAAAACATAATTATTTCTGAATTCAGGAACTGCTCTGGGTTGGAGCAGCAGCTAATATCCTAACCAGAATTTCCTTGATCATTACTCAAGCAGTAGCATTTTTATTTAAAAAAAAACCTTAGTCCTCCTCCCCCACCAGTATTTCTCTTCTAACACATTCCATTCTAATTTTAGTCTTTTGAGAAGTTTCTTTTCCAGATCAACCCACTCTTTTTCACATTTAAATAATTTTCAGTTTTTAAAAGAGCTCAGTTTTAGCAGGTGTTTCAGTAGCTAAGCAATAAGAAGTCTCTTGGGAACATCTTCCATGTTTCCCAAATGGATTAGCCTGGAAGTTTGGGGAGAACATATTAGGCAAAATAACCATGCTGTTTAAGAGTTTCATTTCAGCTTTGAAATTTGGAGAAAGAAATGCAGACCCCAAAAGAAGCATTTGTGCTCCCTGTTAACAAATGAAGAAACAGCTGCTGCACTGGCAGTACTGGGATGGACCTTGGAGGCAGGAAAATCCAACAGATACACTTAGAAGCCTAACTTGGAAGCAAACAATGCAGCTCCTCCTTTTTTGGCATTTTTCAGCTTCAGTGTAGCCCCAGGACCAAGAATGCTCACTGGTTTCCACCCCAGCCCCACTGAGTGCATCTCCCTGGCTCCCAGTGGGTGAACATGGTGTCAAAGCAGCAGGGATTTCACCAGTGGCTTGGGCTCCAGCCCCACACAGCTCCAACATCTTTGCTGTTAGCAGCTCTGGAGCTGAACTGAAGGTCAAGGTACCCTTCCCCAGGAAAAAGCCTGGCCCTTTCTGTCATCTCCAGCTATTTGAAATACACCTTTTTCTTCTTTTGGCTGCTGGAAACTAAAACCACTGCAGTTCAGCAACTGCTTCTTTTTGTGGGCCCAAAGAGCAGGAGGAAACCCACTGGCAGTGATGCCTCTGTGCCTTCATGCAGTTAGAGCAGACCTGTGAGACTTTGGCATCTGGCAGATTCATGAGGCAGGAAATTTTAAAATAAATTTAATGCTAGGCATCATTTACAGATTTACCAGAATAGATGTTCATCTACAGTCACAGGGTTATCTTCCACATTTCCCTAGAGTGCAGCAACATCCTCCTTCTCCAGTGCTAAAAAGAACTAATAAAGAGTTGAATCTATCTTGCTATGTCTGTACAGAGGTAGCACTTGCAGTAAAAACGTTGGAGTAGATTACAACAGCAGACATTTCTTATCTTATTCTCCAACATGACATATCATCCCCCACTTCTGCTCCTTTTGCTCCATTAAATTCCTCTAACCACACAAACTGAAAAAGAAAATCCTATTTTAAAGCTGGACTTAATTCTCAAAAAGAATTTTCTTACCTGGTGCAAAGATTTCAGGGAAACATTTCTTCAGCAAATGTTATTACCTAGGCTTGCTCTAACCTCAATTTTCCACAGGTGAGATACATTTAAGTATGGAGATGAAGACTTGCTTGTTAGCTTGCAAGAATTTTTAACAAGGATTTTTTTGTTTTGAGTATGTGTTCTCTGTCTCTCAAGTTTGCTTCATTATCTTCATCCTTTTTAGGCTCCCTAAAAGAGAGTTAACTATGTCCATTCCCAGCTATGCCAGCTCAATTACTGAGAACAGCTAGGTTAAGAGGGGAGCTAGAACCTAGATAAAAGAAAATTCTTCTATTTCCACAAAAAAAGCCCTCCCCAAAACATTTACTCCTAGGAAAAAAGAAAAAGAGTTCTCCTGCATGTGAAGGCATTCCCTGCTTGCCTTCCCTCCCTTTGTCCCTGAGGTTTGTTAGCTGAGCTCCATCCTTGGGCTAAGCAGAAGCAGCTGAGCACACATTAACAGCTCCTCCCCACCTGGACCACAGGTTTAAAACAGTACAGGTGCTCATGATTCCCTGAAAGTAACTAAAACCTTTGGCTCTCTCCTCCTCACTAAACCTTCCTCTTCTCAAACACACCTTTGTCTAAACATGGGCCAAATAAAGTGTAAACTGAAAAGAGGACAGGGAAATTAGATCAAACTGAGTATGTAGCATTCTCATTATCCCTCATGTCAGACAAGTCAGAAGCACTTACGTAATTGGGCCTCCAGACTCAAGGCAGTGAAGTGTTAAGACAGAAAAGCAATCCCAGGACTGCATGCTGGGTTTTGACAAATAGAAAACCACAGAATTAGGCCAAGAGCTGATCATTAATGGGAGTTTTTAATTGTACCATGTCAAACCCAGGTTCACCATGTAGCACAAGTGGTCAAAGAGGCAATAAAGTGTGTAGTGCAGAAGCTGGGAAAGTGAGGGAGGGAATTTCCTGCCTGCCTGTGCACACATTTGTGTGTGGATCAGAGCAAGAGCACTGGTGAGAGCACATGAACCACGTGTGTGAGGAGCACAGTGCAGACAAACACAAGGGGAGGCAGCGGCCCATGAGCAATCGCTGTGAAAAGGGATGGGGGTGGGGAATTGTGCACAGTCCTTTTCTTAGCTTCTGCTGTAAAAAATAAATAGACCTTTGAATCTGTGTTCTCCTTGAAGCCTTCTCTATTGACCATTCATTTCTTCTGTCCCTTCCCAGCTCTTTACCTCCTCTATATGGCTGATGAATATGCAAATGCATGATCAGTTCTGTAATAGCCTATCCTTTCTAAAAACAGGCTATAAATTTGGATCCTGAGCAGCAGGTTCTAAAAAGTCTATTATATGACATGTCTGGGGGAAGAGGCAAGACCCAAACAGCACCACCAGCTCACCAGAGCTCTTTGTAATGTGTGTGAATGCAGGGAGGAGGAGGCTCCTCCACAGAGGCGAGCTGGCAGCCAGGGGGGTAACACCTTCTGCAGAGCCACAGCCCCAGAGCAGGGCCTGTGATGCTGCAGGGTTTGGGGAGCTGATGGCAGGCTCAGATTCAGGGAACTGACAGCAGTTTGGTTTTGGGGAGCTGATGGTGGGTTGTTTTTGGGGAGCTGATGGCAGGTGGGTTCTGGGGAGCAGGAGGCAGGTGGGTTCTGGGGAGCAGATGGCAGGTGGTGCAGTGGGGCTGGGCAGAGCTGAATTCACCCTACATCCCCATGGAGCACATGGGCCCTGCTGGGGGAATGCTTGCACCCCAAACCTGGTCCCTGGCAGCCCCTCCCAGCTCCAGGTGACACAGAGCCAGGTAAAACACGAGCTGTCCTGCTCCACTGGGCTGCAGAAGGCAGCAGTGCCTGGAGCAGGGCAGGAGTTTGAGGCCCCAAACATCACAGGACAGCTGTTTCCCAGCTCCCAAGGACTCTCCTCCTTCCCTCTGTACAACAAACACAAACCCTTCTGTTCAGTACTTGCACACACTTCCACGTCTGCCATTTTGAGGCCCTCCTCTGGTTCCTGCAGGGCTTTACAGCATTCCTGGGTGCTGTTCCTGCAGGGGAGAAGGCAAGAACTGTTAGCCTGAGTTTAATGAGATGGGATTGTCCTGCCACGCAGGGACAGAGAGATGAAGGTGCTGTGCCAGGTGCCTCAGTTCCAGCTTCTGACCTGCAGTAAAGGCTGGGACCCCCACAGGAAGGAACCAGGCCCAGGTGTGTTTTACAGTTTTTACAGAAGACTACCCAGGAACAGATGGATCTGTGAGCTCCAAACTGAACTGACAAGCCAGGAGGCACCAGGGAACTGAGAGCTCCTGCTCAAACCTTGGCCAAGGCAGAGGCAAAAAGTTGGGTTGCAACAGTGGCCCTGTCCCCAGGGCAGCCAGGACAGCACACTCTACACAGCTTGCCCTGGGAACATCCAGCACTCTGATGGGGCAGAGATGGAATGGCAGCAATAATGTACATAACTCCCTTTAAAAATTTGGATAAAAGGACAGAAACTTGGACCTGGCTCTAACTCCAACTGCTGGACCCTGAACACATCACAACTCTTCCTTTGCAGGTAGTGAATAATATTTGCATAATTCATTGGAGTAATAAGGCAAAACAAAACCATACAGGACATGCTATAATCACAGATACCTGAAACATGAAATAATTTAAAAATACAACTTTACAGAGCCTGATGTTTAAACCCAAAACTTTGTGATCTCATAAAACGTTTGAAGTCGGGCAGCCTTTGAATGTGGACATCATGGAACATTTTCCTTCCCCCTTTCCTGTCACCTTCAACACAGATGTGTCTTGCAAAGCAATGCAAACTCTGCAACAACTCAACAAAAACAGGGATGACAGGAGGAAGGAATGTTAAAAACTGATTTTAATAAATCATTTTACAAAACCCTAGGACCAGTTCACAAAGGAGAATTGAGGTCTCATTCACCACTCTGAAGATGGGAACTGGGCTCCCCACACGAGGTCCAAAGCCTCGAGCTGAGCTTTGCTGTGTGTCACTCCCATCTGACAATTCAGATCCACTCTGGAGCCCTGCTTTCCTTTTTGTCTTTTTACATTCTTCCAAGCCTATTACCACACCAGTACTCTGTGTACCTACCACAAAGGTGTATTTGCCTGCATGAGTGGAAGCACATAATTTTCATCTCAGACTCTGATAACATTTCCACAAATATTTGCTTCACCTAAACTAAAAATAAAGCCAAACCCCAAAATCCAGTGAGAGAAAATATTTTGATCACAAAATAAAACATACCAGCAAACCAAGGCCAGGTTCCCATGAAATAAGAAGAATTAAAGTCAGAAAAAAGCAATGGGTGGATGTACTTAAAAGTAAACTTCCTTAAGTGGTGAAAATCTTTGGATCCTGAAACACCACCAAATCACCCTAAATAAAGTAGCAACCTCCCCCTTCCTGACCCCAGGAAACAAACCAACCCCAACACTGTCCAATTTGCTGTGATCAGCACACCTTAGGCACAGCATCTGGAGATAACTACCAGAAGGGATGCTGGCAAATACCAGGGTCCATTCAGAGAACATGCCTTTGCCACTTCTTCCCAAATTTCAGAAGTCTCTCTTCTAAAGCAATCCCTTGCATGTCCAGCTGCACACCCTGGAGGCTGTGGATCCAAGGGGAACAGCAATATTCTCTGCAGGATACTTTCAACTACCTAAATCCTCACTGAAGCTCTTCACATAAATACCAATTAAACTGAAAACATTACAAGAGAGGGGTCTGAGAGTGGCAAAGATATGAATGACACTGATTACAGCTCAGAAAATTTACATGTTATCAAATGGGAAACCATGACAAATCTTTGCATGAGACTACATGAAGACGTTATGAAAATGGAAATGTATGGATGCTTTTTCCTGTAACAAGAATAACTTTACAGTTTAGGTGATATTCTGTAACTATAGGAGGTAAGTTTGGAAATACAGACTATCACCAATTCTACTAAACTACTAAAACACTCTTAGCAGAACACTTGGCACTTTTCTATTCCCCAGTTTAAAACAGCAGCAGAAGTTACTCTTGTAGATGGCTGTGAAAGCCTCAGTGCATTAGTATGCTGAGACTGCCTCCTGTTCTCTCCTCTTGCCCTACACAGTTAAAGCCAAACCAAAAACCTGTAACATTTCTGGCATTACTGTACCTTCCCTTGCAATATGCATCAGAATCATGTCAGATCCATTAGTCTTCAAAAGCAAAGCCCTGATTCAAGTTATCAAAACCTTATCACACTGCTCTCTTTGCAGGATAGCGTCTTCACGATCTCACTGCCTTTGTGGCGCGGACTGAGGTGATCATGTGATTTTAAATCGCTCTGTTTAACTTTTACCCTCCACCCACAGGTCCTTGGCCTCTGCCCTCACTGGTTGTTGCAGCCCGGGGCCGCGGAGGAGGCGCCCGCCGCCTTCTGCTTCTTGCGGCGCTTGTTCAGGAGGCGGTTGTTGGACGTTTTCAAGTCTTTGATTTTCACCTGATCATAGTCCACCCTCATGGTAGCCAGAGCGCTGGTCATCTCCTCCTGAAAGCAAGCAAGCAATGCAGTGAAGCCCCAGAGGCAGTGGGAGCACGGCCACCCCGCGCTACAGCCCGGAGAGGGGGGACAAAGGAGCCCCCTGCCAGCAGGACCTGTTCACACAGCACCTCCCTCAGACCCATCCTGGGCTGTGTCCCACCGTGTCCCTGTGCCCAGCACTTCTCCCTGGCTGGCTCTGCACCTCCACACACAGATCTTTAAAAATACGTGCTTCAAATTCACACACCTCCTCAGTCTGAATTGATGCTTAAGTACAGGCACGTTTTAAACTTTTTAATAAGGTTGTAAAAAAAAAAAAAAATCTGTTTAAGTAAACGGATGTCTAAGCATTTGGTTCAGGAAAGGAAAAATAATTCAATATCATGGGAATGTTAGTAGCTTGAGGGAATACCTCTGGGATCTATACAAAAGTACAAGCATAAGAATTCTCAGAAACAGGAAAAGAGGCAGCTAAGTGAAAATATCTGCTTGATCTCTGACTCAGAAGGGAAATGTTGCCTAGATCCTAGAAAATTTTACCATTACATAGCTCAACAGCGGAGACTACACATCAGTGATTTAAATAAAATCAATAATCAATAAAACACACGACAGGAATGTTGCAATCGTCAAAATGTTAGGAATTTGAAGTGCAAAAATTCAGAATTAATTGTAAAAGCATGCCAACCTTAAAGGCCAGCAGGAAAGAGTTAAGGTTTTTAGTGTGCCCTACAGTTTCACTCCGCAGGAAGCATTCAGCAGTCATTGGTACACACAGTAGGTGAGGAACCTGCTTAGGTTAAGGAAAAGACAGGTTTTTTTTCTCTCCTCTTCCCTCCACCAAATCCATAACAAGACAAGACTAAGGTTATTCAGTGTTGTTCCACAATTCAAGAGCACTGCAGAAAACCAGAATGCAGCTCAGCCCTCCCACCTGTCCCCCTACATTTCCATCACATTCTTCACTGTTACAAAGTTCAAACTGCCCCAGCACTGTCCTGCTCCTCCCTGGGTACACGCAGTGGCCCAGCAGGAGCATCATTAGTGCCCTTGATCATAAACACCACCTTTGTTGATATCTGGTGCAGCTGTAAGGCTGCCAGATGAAGCTCAAATAGCATCCCTTCTTTTTTTAAACAGTTACATACACTGCTGTTCTAACCAAGACTGTTCAAGCCTCCCTTGTTTGACATGATTGTATTCAAAATAGCCACAGTATCCAAGGAAATGCACATCCCCAGAAGAGGCAGCACATTTCATCTCCTATCAGATTTGACTTAAAGTAATCTGAACTTGGATTGACTCACTTTAACTTCATCCCAGTGGTCTTTATCCTCTTGCAGGACCCGGGCAGTGTGAAGAGGAGTTGGTGGCACTGACATTGATCTCTGAGAACGAAGGAAAATACAAAAGAAGTTCTGAAAAACAACATTTGGGAAGTGACTTCTTGCTCTTCTATGTGTATGAAGGGCATAAAACTTGATCTAATGTCCTCCAAAGGCCCTGATTATTCGTACTTCCAATCACTCCACAAATGAACTCATGTCTAGTAGAAAATTACTACAGTCCCCACACAACAGTGTCTTTAAAGATCAAAAAGGAGAGAGAAATCAGTGCTGATCTTCTTTCACTGTTTCCTTCCAGTCCAACCCATTTATCCAATCAGTGTTGGATAAATTTTTATGTATGTTTTAGATTTTAACTGTCATTTCATTGTTCTCAGTTCTCTGTTTAGTCAATATCTTAAAGTGGTTCATTTGACCTTTACCTCCTAGGATTTGTTGTAGGAGACATTTTCTTGTACATATGCACTGAGATTACCACTTCATCAGATTTAAGTGAGCCCCAAAGAGGAAATGACACAGTTCTCCTGAGCAAGGCACAGCTCAGAAGACAGTGCATCCACATGAAACTGAGATCTATGCTCACCTGCCATGAAAGATCAGGAGTCCTTTTATGTTAGAATAAGGGATAATTTCTAAAACATGAAGCACAGTTCCCTGGCTAAACTCAGCAAGAATCATGGCAATTCTTCCCACTCCATAACCCAAATTATAATTTCATTTGAATACTCTATTTTTCTTAAGCTTTCTACCCAAACTTGCTGTTTGCTGCTTGTGGCATCCTACAGCTGCATGTCAACAAAGTCTCAGGAGATCCCTGTATATCTCTGTAAAGTGAGCTTTACATTGAAAGCAGTGCTTATCCTCCTCAGAGCAGCAGTGCAGCAGTCACAGAAGTGAAGCAGAAATCCTGACTCCTGCATCCTCTGGACAAGGACCCCAGCTGGCCAGGGTACAGTTTTATCAAACACAGCTGGGACAAGAGAAATGGAAAACAGGCAGAATGGCTTCAGTGATGTCTCTGTCCCTGTGGAAGGTGCTCTCCTTTCTGCTGTGAGTTGCTGCTTTGTTAAAATAAATCTTATACACAAGGAACTAAAGGAGTCTGTGCTCCACCTAAATTGACAATTTTTGCCTAGTTCACAGCAAAATGCTTCTGCCATCCATCTCATTAAAAAAATCGAGGGGAAAGAAAAAAAAAAGAGACACAAGCACCCTCCTCCGCTGCTTGTGCAACTCCCCAGACATGTTTCCACTTTGGGATTCAGGAAAAGGGAGAACACAGACAGTTCCCTCTCCCTCCCTCTGCCCCCCGTGAGCAAGAGGTTCAGCTTTCTTCCAGGAAGGGTACTGGAGCAGAGCTGTGGTGCAGCAGAGTCTACAGACCTTGTCTCTAATCTCCTCCTCATTAACTGGCTCTGTGCATATTCCAAGGAACAAGTGTCGCTGTAGGTGGCAGCTTCCTTGCTATTAGGCTCTCACTCCATGAAATTCCTCACCTGCTGACTTCTGAAACACCTTCTTGGGGCTTCAAATACTCAAAGCTGGAGGTATTTATTCTGAGCAGTGATTACATTTTTATTTGGTTAAAAAAGACTCAGAAACATTGTCTGGGGTCTGTTTTACAGAGTCTTTTCAACCTCAGTTTCTCAGCTTTCACAGCTCTGAATGACACCACCTTTCTACTTCACCAGGATGTCCTAGAGCTCCATTTTATTTGATTCCAAGGGCTTTCAGATCCTGCAGCAGGCATTGTAGGAACAGAGCCACACCCCTGCTTCTGCCCCATCCTCTCAGGATCAGCACAGACACACCAGCAGAAGTGATTCCATTCCTGGTTGATGATTTTTTGGGCAGCAAGAACAAGACTGGTATCTTTTTAGACACAAATGTGAGAAGTATAACCTACTATTTTGAGGAACACCTACAGAGCAGAGATGGTATCATGAAACTCAGTCTTGTAACTTTTGGGATTTCTGTCTCTTATTTGAAATAGTCCATATTGTATTAATAAAGTTTTTTTTTTCTTTTTTTTCCCCAAGAAAATTCTTTTAAGGAAAGGTAAATTCAACCAAGTCATAGAATGAAACCTGAACTGGGACCATGAATAGCTCTGTGTACCACCCTACCTGGCAATCTCTCCCAGGGCAGTAAGAGACCCCTGCTCCTCCCCCATGCATTTTCAAACTCTGCCAAGGATAAGAATTCCCACTGAGCACAGGAGCAGGTTCACACTAACACAGCTATGCACAATGGTGCCTGAGACCACTAATAATAGCTCTTTAAATCCTGCACTGATGAAGTAAGCACATAGAGTTTATTTTTATATGTTTAAAGAGAGTAACACATGCATATGCTGCAGAGTCAACAGTGACTGCCTGCTCACAGAATCTAGAGACATCTTTGGCTGTTGCTTCCAAGGACACGACTGTGGGTGTCTCCCCTTGTGTGTCCTCTGCCAACACCAAGAAGAGTTGTGGTTTCATGGGCAGGTGACCCTCTGGGGAGGTTAATTAAGGGGTCAACAGTAATAACAGTCCTTCTCTTGCTGTGCTGTGTGGAGCTACACCTGAGTTCTGCATGTAAGAATCAATTCAGGGTGTAAAAAGAGACACAAGACTCACATTGATCCAAGGGTGATTCATGAACTGAGAGACTGTCATCCTCTCCGTGGGGTCGGTCTTCAGTAAATGGCGAATGAGTTGTTTGGCTGAAAAACAGAACCAACAGGGCATGGTGTAGTCTAGGACTGCATTCCCAAATAACCTGGGGAACACAAGGACCTGCTGAATGAAGAAACACAATTTTGCACAATTGAAAACACATCCCTACTGTGACTGTGTTAAGAAGCCATGTACAGTGGGACAGGTTACTGTGTTTAAAGGGACAAAACAGGAAAACATCCAAAACAAGAGGCAAGAAGGAAAAAAAGGACTGGGGGTAACAGCTATGCTCTCTACACCACCACACCAACTGCTTTGAGAGTGACAACTGGAGGAGAAGAGAAGCACAGGAACAGAAAGCTGCTAGGCTGCCTGCCTCAAAGATGGCAACAAGCTGGGCATTATGGGCTTCTGAATACATAAGCTGATGTTTTGAGAAATGGTGGGAGACAACAACTAGCACAGGCTGTGGAAAAGGGACAATGAACTTTGACAACTGAGAGGCCACTAAAAAGACAAAAAAAGTCAAATAAATGGATTGCACAAATAGGCTTTGCAGCAGCTTTCTGTGAACATGGGATCTGCCAAAGCAAGAGCACTATAACTGAGATATGAGATGATGAGAGTCTAGACAAGAGTTTCATTAATGTGGGTGGACAGAGACTGGAAACGCTGCATCCAAAGGAAGTTATTGAGAAGGACTTACACAAAACTTCCTTGGGGAACCTAGAAAAACTTCTAAGTAAGAGTTCTCTTTTAGGAACATCACATGCAAGATGACTAAATGCTTGTAAGAAGTTGCCAGAGGTACAAGTTTAGTTGTTGAGAGAGGCTGCAAAGGACAAGAACAGCACAAAGCAGGGAAAAAAGCAGCAGCCTCATGAAGGTGCCTCATCAGCCTAAAGAATATCCACAAATGAGATGATCTTAATAGAATCAAAGGTAGAGGCCCCGTATCTCCATCCAACATGCCTACAGAAACCCTACACACAGCCCAAGCGCATGCTCTCTCTCCTCTAGCATGTTTTTAACTGCTGGAACATGAACAAGACCCAAAGCAGGGAAAATATTTAGCCAGAAACCCATGACTAGAACATCTCTCTCAACAATGTTCAGCAGGCTGTGTTGCACACACAGCCATGAGATCCAGTGAGGGGTGAAGATGCCACAGAGCAGCAGGATCCAAGGATAATTTGCTACTGCTGAACAGCAGACAAAGCCAGGATCACAGCAATATAAAGGGCTTGTAAAAAAAAAAATAGATAAGCCCAGACATTGCTGACCTTTCTCTTTAATAGGACAGGCAGGTCAGAGTTCCAGCTTATAAGACTGTCAGGATAAGAGGGAATCAAAAATACCCACTTTCAGGACACTGATTTGAGCCCAGTAGCTTTTGATCAATGACTTATACAAAATAAATTGTTGACCTTGATTTAAGTGGTGGCTGGCAAATTCCCACATCCCAAAAAGCTACCATGAAAACTTGCCATCCTTGCTGGCTGGATCACCAAGGAGGGCAAAGACTGAATAAGTTCTTAAGACAGTTTGCCATTCTTCCAGCTCAGCTTGCATTGGAGCTGTCCTGGCTGTCTCCTTTCTCAGGATTAGAGACTTCTGTTTCCAGAGGGTTTAATCTCAGCATTCACTAGCACTAGCTGGATTTTGAAAGAAGGTTTTCAGTAGTCATTTACTTTTTGTAGTAGCACTGAGGTTGCTGGCTGGTATCTGAGTTCCCAGTCGTTCTCTGCATCACCTTACAAAAAATTGATTTAAATTGTAAAAGAAAGGGAAACAAAAGCTCAGACAGATTTTTAGAAATAGTCTCTTTGTAAGCACTGCAGCACTGCACACCACCACGCTCACACTCATCAGCACCAGGGAGCATTTTTACCTTCCTCTGACACTTCAGCCCACTCTGGATTGGGAAATCCATATTGCCCCATCCGAATTCTTCTCTTCATCCCTGGAGAAATGGCTTGACCAGTGTTTGAGTAGAATGGAGGAAACCCACACAGGCTGTAAGAGTGGACAAAAGAATTTTCATAACTAGGGAAGTCCTTTCACTTCTTAAAAAGTTTTATTCAAGCTCATAGTCTACTGCAGGTTGTACAATGCCAGTGAACAGTTACTTGTGAGTGCACATTTAACAAGAGGTGCTCTCTTTCTATTCACCAAGTTCCTTCCCAAATACTTACAGAATATATGTGATGACACCCAATGACCACATGTCACATGATTTATCATACTTCTCAGGACCAAGGACTTCTGGGGCTGGGGAAGATTAAAGCCACAAATTAACAGAGTACCAAGTATTTCTCTTCATCTCCATCACCTTGTAAGTAGCAGCACACTTCACCAACAGACATTAAAAAAATGCAACTCACTGCAGGAACTGGGTAGCATTTTCAATTGACAAGTTCCTAAAGGCATCTAAAGTAGCTTTAAAAAGCAGGAACAGAGCTGGAAAAATGCCCTACTCCTCACCTTGGTGTCTCTCTGCTCAAGAGAATACTAAGATTACCAAAAAGCAGAAGGAGCTACAGCTAAATGTGTACAGGGAGACACTGCACTGAAAGAGGCAGGAGCATATGTTCCAGCAATCAGAATAGAAAGGCCCTACTGGAGCTGTGATAAAATTTTGAATGATACCTAGGTGGTGTGTTTAGCTCCAGCAGCTACAGGGCACTGTATTTTTCTTTGGCCTCCAGAGCATTATATTTTTTCCACTAAGTAACAAAATTAGACAGAGATACATTTAGAGGGGATTTTTTTTTGTCCCCTGGGGCAGGTAAACTGGCAGGGAGTTTGATTTTGTAAGGAAAATTATTCTTTAAACATATGAGCAATCATGCTGGTTTATAAAAAGGTGTTGAGAAGGGAAATGTCAGCTTGTTTATACACAAATATAAAGGCATAAAAACATACGTGTGTAAACTCCTTAACATTTTATCACTAAACCCAACTTACAAAAATATAGAAGGAGGCATCAGAGAAAGAGTATTGCTAATGTGATTATCTGCTCCCAGTGAATAAGTCTCTTTCAATAAGAAAACCATACAAACTTTAATCAGAGAAGTAATTTTTTCGAACAAATTAAGTCCTTTTTCCAGCAAAGAACTTCCAAGCATAGACTGCCCCAGTCACACTTTATGATGAATGACTATTAACTCAAGACTAAAATGAGTGCATAAAGGACAGTCTGCTGTGGCATTCATTATACAGCGCTTCAACTTTGGACAAAATGAAGGAAAAATTCTGCTGTGATTAAGTCATGTTGGTCTTTTATTACTAATTCCTCAATTTGCCAGTTTAAAAAAGTTTTAAAGCTGAGGCAATACTCTTCTCTCTTATTGCATTAATTTAAGCTAAGGAAAGTTTTGCAAGGAAACACCCAAATATCATGATGCTCAATTAAAATTATGGGGTTTTTTCGTTATTCAGGATTACTTCAAGTGTAACCAGAAGGAATTCCCTCTCTCTCCTTGGATATTCTCATTTGTATCTCCTGTGAAGGCTGTTTCCCCTGCAACCAAGGCAGAAAGCAGGAGCATTGAACTGTACTGGAACCAGACTAGGTTTGGGTTGGATCCCAGTTTAATCCTGCAGGCTCACACTTCTCATTACAGCCTCAATAGAAGATTTCCCACACACTGTAAGGGAAGGAATGACAGACTGAAAGACAGAAGAAATGTGCCTTGGATAACTCACCCACATAATAAGGAGTGTAACAGGGGGTCTGCAGTGCATTTACAGTGGTTTCTTTGGCAAAGCCGAAGTCTGTGAGTTTGAGCACAGTGTCTTTGTCTTTAGATGTGTAAAGCAGGTTTTCAGGCTGGAAGGCCACCAAAAGAGGAGAAACAGGACAATGAAGAGATGTCTCTAATGAGCTGACAGGTCAAACCCACAACCAACATTTAGGTCTTCTTACTTCTGTCACATCCCCACCAAACACACAGAAAGTTCCCTCCCAGCATGCAGCATTTCTCCTCAGACTAAGTGTCCACATCCTTCTTAGCAAGGTATTTGGGAGAACAAACCACAAGATCTTGTCCAATGGACATCCAGTCTGGCTTCTTGAACTTCTCCCAGTTCCCTGCACTTCCTGGGACTCATCTGTGTGATGACAGCAGCTGATCCAACATCACACTGTGCCTCGAGCACCCGATGGGCAGGACAAAGGAAATCCTCAGCCAAACCCTCCATGAGCAACTGACAGAACTCCATCAAAATTAACTGATACAGACACAGTCCCTTTGCTGCTCCCCCCTCCTCTGTCTCCTGAAACCTGAGTTAATTCCACTCCTGCTCCACACTCCATAGAGGCAGAAGTGGCACAGAGGGAAATACAAGCTCTTGTGCCCAAAACAGAGACAACAGGGTATTTCCATTATCTGCAATTAGTTCAGCTCGTTTCCCAGTTTACCCCCTGGTGACACCATGATGTGCCAGTTCTCCCTCTGGCTGAACACACAAACATCTGTAGAAAATCCACCAACTCAGAGCTGTGGAATTGATCTGATGCCTCAGTCTATGATTACATGTCCTGCTCTCCAGCACATTCCATCCCATGCCGTGTCCCTGAGCTGGAAATACTGGGGCACAGTGAGCTTGGCTTTGCTTGTGCTGTGCACTTCACAGCATGAACACAAAATACAGCACTACAAACTCTGTCAAACCTCCACAACGAGATCAGGGTTCTCACCTTACCTCAATAGATACTGGCAGTAAATGAGCTCTCCCTGTTTTCCCAAATATTCACATACTCATTGAAGAGGGTTAGAGCATGAAATTGGTATTATTCCTCCCAGAAGTTTCCCCTTTTTTGAAGAGGGTTTTGCTGCTTGAGGTTTTTGTGGTTCTTTTTATTTGTTTTTTTTTTTTTTAATGCAAGTATGATGCTGCAAGCAACTAATAACTGGCAAAGACTGTACACAGAGGCATCTATAAGTTATAAGTTCACTTGAAGCAGTGCTATTTTCTTGCTAATTAATGGATTGCAAGTGGGCAGTACCTCTTTAACCAAGCATCTGACTATCATGAGATTTTTCTGCATTCCATACACAACTGGAAGGCATTAGCACACATGAATATTCCAACCTTGGACTAGTTGCAAACTAGTGAGCAGATCCTTTCTCACACTGGCAGAGGAACAGGAACATTTTGACCATCTGATTACACTCCCAGTTCTGTTAAAATCACTGCTGCCCAGGATTTTCCTGCCCTGAGTTCTATTCCCCTCCCCACACGCCCTGGGCCTCACCTTGACGTCCCTGTGTGCGATGTTCATGGAGTGCAGGTACTGGATGGCTGTCCCGATGTCTCTCATTATTTCAGAGGCCTCTAGAAAAACAATTTTAGAGAAAGGTCACATTAACATTCCCACTGTAATTCAGGGACATGCTTGGGAATGCTTATGCCTTACAAACAGCTTGCTGGAACACAGGGCAAGCGTCAAGACTAGAGAAACCCTAAAATTAGCCCTAACAGCTGTGTTTTGGGTTTGCAGGCACCAAGCCCCCGACTGCCCGGCTGCTCAGTCTCCTCCTGAGCAGGCACTGCAGCCCAACAGCTCAGACTCCTCAGGAGCTTGGAAATTCATGCTTTAATTTGCTCACCAAAAAAAGCAGCAAGAGCAGAGCAGGTACACGAGCACCAACTGTTAAGAAAGAAGCCCCAACCAGAATCTATCTCTGACTGTCCAGGACATGTCCTTGGTTGTTTGAGACAGAAATTTAACTTTCAGCCTCTAGTTCAGGGGTAGGAGGATGATCTAAAAGATTTTCTAAAAATGCAGCAACATAACAATATAATAATTTTAGGATAGGTCACATCTTAATTCCTCACTATCTTTGCTAGTTTTTTTATCAGGAGGAACAAAATCAACAGTTCTATTCAGCAAAGCCCAAACTGCCACCTTTGAAATAATACCTTTCTAAAATATAACATAGCCCCAGTGGGAAATTCTAGTGGTGAAGAGCTGCCTTGCAACAGCAGTGCTCTGGGAGTCTGGAAGGGTTCAGTTACACAGGGAGGGTTTTCAGAGCAGGGAGGAATGACATTCCCATGTGAGCATTATATCACATC
The DNA here is from genome assembly GCA_013398075.1 of Notiomystis cincta. Taxonomy (NCBI): domain Eukaryota; kingdom Metazoa; phylum Chordata; class Aves; order Passeriformes; family Notiomystidae; genus Notiomystis; species Notiomystis cincta. The sequence continues at coordinate 382,899 of VZRX01000058.1, forward strand.
TCCATTGACAGGGAAACAATAGAAAATTCAACCTGATCCTCTGGGTTCTGCACAGGCAGAACTTGTACTGTAACCTGGAATCCTTTTTCACATGGCTTGAGATTGAAACTATACAATCTAAGACAAGGACAATCAGAATGCAGAAACACTCCTATTCTGTGGGGAAAACCTTGCACAGCCTCCTCCTTCCTGGTCCTAATGGGAAGCTGTGGCTATATAAACAGGCAGTGAACCTGGGGAATCTGGTGGCACAGGGCTCGTTTATCTCAGGAAAGAATGAAGGTGGTTTTTTGTTTAACACTCCCAAGTGATTTCTGAGTAAGTATTTATAATGTTATACAATGCCATATAATGTAGAAAAATAATGTTTTTAGTAGAGTGCAGTTGCTAATGTGCATGGAACCAGTTTTCTCCCTGGAATTTGTATTTTAGAGAAGAACAAAAAGTTTCTAAAAATGCCCACTTTCCCTGCACAAGTCTCTTGCAGGACTAAAAAGGATTCATGCCAGGCTAGGAAACACAGGAGAAGCAAACAGACTGGCACCTACATCAGACCTGCAAAATAAGTCACAATAATTTACAAGCTCAGGTGTGTATTCTTCTGCTTCTAATCCTTTTGTCAGGCCAGTAGTTACAAACACCATCATCTTACAAACATTAATGGTTTTACTCTGAGCAGAAACAAGCTCTTGTCTGCTGTGAGGGGGCATGGAGAACCATGGTCAAGCAGACCTGTGGTTCTCTGGCAATAATAAATAGCAAAGACAATAAAAATGGCAAAATTAGTTTAGTGCAAGCTCTGTCCCTGCCTCATGACAGGGCCTTGCACTTGCTCAGTCCCTCCTACAAACAGGCAGGTTTGTTTGCAGTGTGGTTAATAACACTTCCTTTCAAGTAGTGCTTTAAAACCCTTGAATAAGAGATGTTTCATCAGATGTGATTTGCTCATTATACTCATGACCCAAAGTGTGGCTGTGCAGTGATGCTGCTTGAGGGACAGCAAAGAGAGATCACAGCAGGAGCTGCACTGATCATGTCAGAGGCGGTCTGGCACGAGACCAGGGATCAGAGGAACAGACACTCTGGTGGCACAGAAATGAAGAAGCTGAGCAGATTTGTAGAAAGGTTTTTCTCTAAACCTTCCACATTTTGCCTGAACTTGGCCAATTCTCTTAATTCCTCATTCTCAGGAACTTTTGAAAATCACTCTTAACACACAGTGGGACAAATAATAATAACAACAACCATCGTAAATAAAACAAAAAAGAAATTCCTAAAAGGAAACTAAGCCAGAGGACAAAGAAATTGAGAGGAAAGAAAAAATCTTTCATAAACTTTAAAATTAAACTTGTGATGTTTCACCTCTCTCAGTGAAAGCTTGGTCTCCTCTCTCCTGGATCCTGCTAAACAGCTCTCCTCCCTCCATGCTGAAACAAAGAACACAAAAGACCCAACCTTATATTAGCAGAAAGGACAAAATTAACACCTGACTGTGCATCCATATAATCTCATGGAACCACAGCAGGAACAGATAAAGATTACAGGCTGCCTCCAATGCCAGTGTTCCCTAAACATCACACTCACTTGCATCAATGCAGAAGCCATTCAGGTATGGCATAAATAGAAAACAAAACAAGACCAGGGGAGTTTTGATGCTTTCAGTTTAATGTACCCTGCCACAGGGAGCACAACACACAGCTGAGAAATCAGATATGCCAGCACTGGGAGGCTGACAATAATCTTGTCTTGTGTAAAGGGTGGAGAGGAAGAGAAAGAAAGAAGCAAAGATACCCGAAAGAATTATTAATTTGTCCTTAGTGAAGAAGACAGTAACCAGGGAGAGAATAGGGAAAATTAGAGTCAAAATAGTTACAAGATATTGGATCATTGGATTTACATCTGAAGTTGGAAGCTGATCCCAACCAATGCAGAACGAATTTGTAGGGACATCTTTCAAGAGTATATTAATCAGTCAATGCTTTAATGAGGACAATTGCTGTGGAGAACAATGAAAATTTATTTTCTGTTAAAGGTAGTTGCACACAGGCAAAACTTTACAAAATAAGGGCCTTGTTACCCTTGTAAAATCATGGCTCAGGCCTGCTACTTTGGCTAAGTAGAAGAGGACTATGGGAAAGTGACTCAGCTGAATTAGAGGTAGAAAAACAAGTTATATAACCATTACGTGTTCACATAGTGGTTTATGGTGGTTGGTTGAATTACATTTGTTATGCTTAAATGGAATCCAACTGGTAACAGCCTTACTGCTTAAAAAGGCCTGGTTTTTGCAATAAAAGGGCTCTCTCTTGCACCTGCCTGGGGACTCTGTGTCGCTCTGCTTCGTAACAAAAGCTTCCTCATTCTTCCCTCTCCCAGGATGGCTGGAGCAGCTGCACGTGGCCTTACCAGTTCCATAAGGGGCACTAAAGATCTCCTGTGCAAACCAAAATCCTGCTGCTGACAAATCCCCCAACTGCCACCTAAGCCAACACGTTCTGCCACTCCCTCCATCCCTCCCAAGGCAATGCCCAGTGAGGGGCTGCTGCTGGTCCATACCATTCCATGACGATGAGCAGGCATCTCTTTCCATGATGGATATTCTCATACACATCCAGGACGTGGACAATGTGAGGACACCCCGAGGCTCGCCAGTGATACTCCACTTCCTGACGGGCTTTGGGGTTGTCGTACAGGAGCTGTGGAGAAAGAGCAGAGAGCCAAGTCAGCAAGGCACTGTGGTGCTGCTGTGAACTGGCACCAACGTGCACTGGGGCTCAAAGACGACCTCCAGATGAGAAACCTTCTCTGGCCATAGGATGAGAATCCATCACAACGTTTTCACCTTCTCTGGGCTGTCCAACTTGTTAGATTGAGGAATATAGAAACAACTCATCCCTTGGAACTGGAAGGGCCTTGAGTGACAGTGAGGAGGGATTTTGAATCTGAGATGGAGATAGACCTATCTTACCCACTTCTAGATGGGAAACAGCAAATTTTTCTTACTTGTTTGCAATACTTTTAAATAGAGAATCCCCCTGCTAAAGACAATAGCCCCCAGCTGCTGGGAGAAGAGACTCCCAGGTGGGTGCAGTGCAAATCCTTTAAATTCAGTGAGATTTGAAACAATGAGAACTCTTACAGTGACTCTGAATGTACTGCTTAAATACAACACACATTTCTGACCCCACCAAGGTAAGAAAGGGACCTTTGGCTGTCTAGATGCTTTGATGTTTTTCTCTGTCACATGCAAGGCCAGTTTACTTTAAAGGCACTGATCTCTAGAAGGGCAGCAAGAGCTCACCCTTCCTGATCCTGCAACCTCGTGCACAACAAGTGTGTCCCTTCCTGTCTGAAGCACTGCTCCGTACTCGACACCACATCTGAGCTTCTGTGCAGTAGGGGCACATTGCTGAATCATGCCTGCTCCTCTCTGCCTCATCTCTCCAGAGACCACTAACACTTTGTCACAGAGACTCCCTTTACTGCACATTTATACACCTCCTGCACAATACAGCTGTGATCTGAGTTTGATACTTTATGCCCTATCGTAATAATCGTGGTGATGATGGAGCAACAACAAAACTGATGCTATATAAAGCATTGTTAAATGCAGTGAAATGGAATAAAAACCAAGCAAAGAACAACCATTGATATATTTGTGTTAGAAAAGGCCCACAACAACTGTTGTGGGGAACTGTTGGGGGAACTGTTTTCAGACAGGCAAATAAAATGTATCATTGCTGCACTATTAGGCCTTAGCCTGAAGCTCTTTCCACTCACATTTGCTATCAGGTCCCAGTGAAAACACAAATGCATGATAATTGCTGAAAACAAGAATTAACATGTAACCTATCATTAGGAACCTATGAATCAGAGCAGGAAACTGAAATTGTTTCCATCCAATAGCCAAGTCAAGCCACAAATGGTGTCACAGGCACCTTCAATACAGGCAAATGCATTTTTTAAACGTCACAGGAAGGAAGACACAAATTCTCTTTTCTTTATTGACTTCAATAAAGACAATTTACAACACTGGGAAAAAAAATCTTACACCTCTTTGCTGCTTCAACATCCCTTTCAGCAGAGCAGACACAGTAACATGGCAGGAAAGATCTGTAGCACTTCATCCAGTGCTGGGGAAGTGCTCAGGAACAGCTGGAGAGAAGGTAAATGGCTTCTCTTGCAGGCTGGGAACGGGAAAATGGTGACAACTACAACAACTGCTCCTCTGCTGAGTGCACACTTTTGCTTTTCTGTGAAGCACAGCGAGGTTGCAGGAGGGGACAGGTAGGCTCAGGAGGGCAGCTGGCTCTGTAGCTGAATGAGCAGGAGCCCCAGCCCGTGCCCACCCCAGAGCTCCCGCACGGCACCGCATTTCCAGCGGCACAAGGGGCTGGAGGAGCTTTCTGGCCAAGCTCATTGGCCTCGCAGCCAACCTACTTCTGCACAGTGCCATTCTGCACCCAGAGCACACCCTTCTGAGATCACTGCCCGCCTCTTCCTTCCTGCCCCAGCCTGGCTACGGCCTCATTTCCAACACAAATAACTTCCTAAAGAAAGAGATGGCTCCAACTTGGACAAAGTGCCCACTAGTGAGTCCAAGTGCGGTTGCTTTACTTCTTTCAGCCATCGGCCCATTCAGCAGCCTTTCCTTCAGAGCCACTGTGCTCCAGCTCAGTAGGACTGTCCATCAGCATTTTCCCCTCTGCCCTTCTGAGTTTGGGCTGTTGCCTAGAGGTCTCTTCAAAAGTTCATTAAATTACATGTGCCACAATAAAGCACAAACATCCTCAGGACTAACCAGGCCTTACTGTGTTTATTGTTTGGATATTACTGGATTAATGCCACTTCTGAGCAGGACACTTCAAAAAGCTTCTCTATCCTGTGCTACTGATCAGACATTCCCATTCTCTTTACTAATGTAACTGCACTATCATCTGTGTCTTTGTGCTTGCACAGTGAACAGAGATGCTGTTTTTCAGGTTTGTACCAAGTGCTTATGAAAATTGTTTCAGATAATTGAATTCTCACTCTCAGAAGAGCTTTTACAAGGCATTTTGATGCACACAAGGATGCCGCAGTTTCTTTTCTCCACCCTTCAAGTAAGTTTTGTACACTCCTTCATGCCAAGATTGAATGTACTCATGTCAAGATGACACCTGGAGGAGCAGAGAAAAAGAAATTCAAAAATAAAGAGCAGATACACATACCAAGTGACATCTGATATACCAACCAACTGTTAACCTTTGGATTTCTCCTTCTGAACTTCAAAAATAAATTAAATCTTCTCTTTATGTCTAAAACTGGAAGGCAGAACTATACCTTTTAAGACATTTTAGAGACATAGACTCATGTAAAATTAAAGCTGGGCAGGGTTGAAAGCACCAATTTCTGCAAAATTTAGGTGATGATTTAGAAACACAGACTAAAATTTTAGACTTGTGGTTAAATATCACAAACTTGCAAAGAACCTAAATTTTGCCATCTTCCTGAGCCCAAAGAGCAACTGTACTTCTATTGCTGCAGTAGCTTTGATAAGACTTCAACCAGGTTCCCTGATATTGTACAGAAGTGCAGAGGCAGTTGTGAACAAGCCCAGAATTTCAGATCAGTTTTCCAATGCTGCTGGTGTGAGGGAAGAGCAGCTTTGGGAACAGGAGCCCCCAGGCACTCTCCTAAAGTTCCCTGGGTGTCCAGCTGAGTCACTGTGGGCTGTGGGCAGGATCATGAACCAGCCCAATTTCAAACCACACAAACCCCAAGTGACAATGCTCCATCTCCCAATTTCTCGTGAGACCAGATGACACAGCAGCCTTTGCACAGCTGTGAGGGGATGCCCACGTGTGTATGGTCAGACAATACAGTTTGCCCCAGGAGCTGCTCAGTGCAAAACTGGAATTCTGCTGGAGCTCAGCACCACCAAACCACTGCCTAAAAGCAGCAGATGAAACAGGGAGGTCACTAAAAACAGGGGTGATGGATGGAAGGCGGGCAAGTACAGGATGTGATTCACACAACTCTCCCCAGTATCTGAAAAAGCTGAAGAGGGAAAAGAACAGCACAGTGGGAGTGCTCAGCCTTTTCCTGAGGAACAATAGGGCAGATGCCAGCAAACACTGCAGCATGTGCTGCCAGTTCAGGGCCCGGGCAGTGCAGGGAGGCTTGAACTCTTATTCTGGGGCATTGGCCTAACTTGGGTTGGGGAGCACCTGCCAAACAAATTCTAAACTGCAGTTTGGAAGCTGGCTCTGTGGAATTTCTTCCTGTGCAGAGCTTCTTGATAGAAAAAAAAAAAAAGGCTAAAAAGTGACACAGTATCTTCTAATAGCTTTTCCATTGATTCAGTGTGGTATACACTAGGAAGGGCAGCAGGAACCCTCATACCTTAACGGTCTGATCTATACAGGAAATAGCCTCAGGGCTCCAGGGAGTGGCAAGTGATCTTCTGGACTCTGAAACTGTCACAACTGAGAGGAAAGATATCCACTGGCATGGGTAGGGAAAGGCTGAGGACAGGAAACAATCACTTCTCAGTGACTTTCTCTTTAATATGCACTGCCAGATTACACAGATTCCTGTCAGACCTGCTATCTGCTCCCTACCTAGGAGATTAAGACCAACACATATGCTTTTTTTATTTATTTTAAGCTTTAGCAGTTCTTCCTAGTTCCAAACAGGTGCTGTGCTTGGATTAGAGGTGTTACAGGCTCAGTTCTCATCTACTCCATGTGCTACAATAAAGCAGCATCTTACACTGCAACCATCTCTTTCTTGTATGCACCAGTTCCAGAACTGAACTCCCCTTCACTAGACAATCAGTTTTATAATCTCTATGCTATCTTCCTCACAGGAAGGCTTCCCATTATTAAAGCAGACATGGAACCTGCAGAAATTTTTGGTCCTAGGGGTCCTCAGTACACAATACTGACATAGGCACTTATATCTAGCTTCTTTATGTTTCCAGCTGGGAAATAAAAGGTCTAAGGGGCTAAATGTAGGGGGTTTTTGCTTGCTTTCCTCTTTGTGTGTGGCTGTTACAAAAATGCTGAATCCTACAAATAAGCCTTGGGAACTGAATTCACGCTGATGCACAGAACCTGACACCATTTGCAGCAGAGCAGTTCTTCCAGTCACTCTTTATTCAAGAGGGGTTGATGGCAAAAAGAAGCTTGGATAATGTTTCTTTCACTCCTTCCCTCCCCTATGCTACTAAAAGAAAAGGGGAAAAATAAAAAAAAGAAAAATGAACTATCAGTATGGCTTTGGACATTTTGTCTTCTATTACATCCTGATTACTTCCAACATATCTTTTAATTCAGTGTTAACAATCTTTATCTGTTTCCAAGTCTCTTCATGAGGGATAAAGCCATCCTTTCTGTTAGAGCACTCAAGGAACCAAAATGATCAAGGTTTCCTTGCTCACACATCAGCACTGCCCCTCAGTCGAGCTGCAGCACAAACCACATGTGTGCCTGCAATGGCAGCCCAGCACATGGGGAATCCACTCTGCAAATCTCCAACAAAGCATCAATTTTGTTCTTTAAAATGAAAACCAAACAACACACTTCTGCTTGAATTATTTAGTACTGAAGCATCAACCTACAGCTGAGGGATAAAATCAGGGCTGGCACTGGTAGAGAGGGTCATCTGTAAACCTTTCACTTTTCTGCTGTTATTCCAAATCCAGCTTAGGCTGTTCAGAATTAAACCTGCTTGGAGGCTACATTGAAACAAACTGTCATCCTGATTCCTGCAGAGTTGTCCAAGCTGCTGCCACAGCTGGCATTCCCTGGCCTCTCCATGGGGGCTCAGACAGACAGCCAGTCCCAAAGGTGGGGTTCTCCAAGCTAATAAATAGGAACAACAGTCGAGCAGCACAATTTTCCAACACTCCTGCCTGTGGTATTGGATCCTTTCACTCACCCTGCTGAGTGTCAGGGTTGTACTGCCTGCACCAAAGGACCCTTCTCTATCCACCTCTTCCCTCCACTCTTCCAGTCTCTACTCAGCCGATCCCTGGAAATGGCAAAAGCTCAGCAGATCTTTGGGACCTTGCCAGCACAAGTGAAAGTGCAAAGGACTCGGGCAGGATTCTCTGCACGTGGAGTCAGAGCCACACTGAAACCACCTCCCTGCTGACACACATGGCTTCAAATTCCTTAAGCACGTGTTTTAAAGGGAAAACAGGAGAAAAGAGTAGAATGGACAAAGATAAAAAGAACAGGTTAAAAGAGATTTTTTTTTTTCTAAAAGTTTGAGCACTGGATGTACAGCAGATCTGCTGAAGAACTTTGCTCACTCCTGCTTCTCCATCCCTAGAGAGCACACACCACATAAATATTATTTTGCTCCAAGCCTCTCTCCTGCAGTGAATCAATCAGGTCTCTCACAAAGAACTTTGGTGTGGTTTCTGAATTTTATTTATTGTAGCAGTACTCGAGTCACCACCAGGCACTCGCTATGACTCTACAACCTGAGGTAAATAAATGAGACATAGCACTATTAATGCTCTAATTACACATGCCATTCACTCTGCAAAGGTCAGCTGTCTTTGCTCATAAATGTTAGTGGAGATACAGGGAATGCAACTGAAATGGCAAAGCTGGGGGCCAGGATACATTTCAAAGGTATCCCCTTGCACACGTGAGGTTGGCATAAAAGGAAGCACAAAAATGAGCCAAAATGCTCACAAAGAAAAGTGACATTCCTGATACTCTGAATCTTACATGAATGTATTTGAACTGCAGTGCCAAATATATGCAACTGTACATTCAATACCATGGGGTGTATACAGATTTAAATAAAAAGCATGCTATGTATTCTGCTAGAACCATAATGTTACTTTGTATGTTAATACTGTGCTTGTTCTGTGTGGATGGAAAAATAATTCCTACTGGCACTGTAAGGTTCCAGCTATTCTCAGTTGTGACAGGCTACAAACCAGCTGCTTGTGGCTCCTGTGGTATTCAAAACACTGCAAATGGATCTTAGAAGAAAAATAAATCACCAACAGCTACTAACATGCTGCTACCAGACAAGAACATCCTCGAACATTTGCTTATACAAGAAGGCCTAGACATCAACAACTCTACCTTCTCCTGATGTCAATTTCTACCACAAAATGTTGTTTAGCCAGCACTGACAACTGCATTCAACACCTGCAGCCAACATTCAGCAGCTGGGGAGACCTGCTGTAAAGCCCTTTCCAAAACCCAGACATGCTAATCTGCGATTAAAATAATCTCTAGCTCTGCCACTATTTTTATTCTTCCTAAATTTCCAAATTGAGGAAAAGGAAATCTGAAATCCCAGCTGAAAATCATGACATTTCTTACCTTATCATTTCACTCAAGTGTCTGATACAAGGTTTGCCACTGAAAAGGGAAAGAAAAAAAGAGAAAAAAAGGGGAAAAAAAACCCTCAACACAAACTTCACTCCTGTCAGCTGTGAGTTCATTAATTCTGATAACAAGGAGTCAGCTGACTTGGCTTCAGTAATTCATACAACTCAGTCCTTGGCTGAGCAAAATGAATGGACCTTGCCTGTGAAACTTTGCTGTGTAAGATAATTCCAGCAGTACAAAATACCATGGCACTTCCTCACATCTTCAGCCAATCAAGCTTTCTCTCTGCTGGGACTTTAGCTATTCATAGAACACTAAAATAAATTTAAGACCACAGTCTTGATCTTCTATGTGTCCAAGATCTTTATGCTTTGAATCAAGGCAAATAAAGGATCCCTTAAACCTCTGAGATGTACTTTACAGCCAACAGTTTTGACACCTGCCATAGTGAAATCTCCCACGAGGAGGACACATCTTACCTGTCCAGGACTCAAGAGTTGTCTTGTGGCCAGTCTGAGACTGAGACACAGATTTCCACAAGAACTATGGCCATCACAAAAAACTCTTTGCATTTTCTGAAGTGCCAGTTGTAATTCCTTACCTTTGATGTTCTTCTGTGCAATGCCTGTGATGCAGCAATGCCTCCAGAATACACACCAGCACTTTTTGTGGCCATGAAATGGGCTGGAACGTGTGTCTGCCAGGACCCTCTCACACACTTCCCAATACTGACAGTCACAGTTCCTAAATTTCATTTTAACTATCCCTAATCCCCCCACTTCCCAATAATGTTATCCCACACCATTTTTGTTATATTTTGCTGTATTTTTGCCTTACATCTCTGTTTTTCTTTAATAAAACCAAAGCTCCTCAACAGCATAGTTAACTAGAAATAACATTCTACACACGTTTTTCACAGAAAGAATGGGAAAGAGCAAATATAGATGTTATTCCAAGTGCTCCAACGCCCATTTCAGTGCTAACTGCCATGAAAATCACCTGTACTGCTGTGTGGGACAGCAGGGCAATGATACCAACATTAGCAAGCCATGGCACAACTTTGCTGGAGTAGGCTGTGGCAGAAGGCACTGAGAAGATCTAAGTCTGATGCTCTCTTTCCTAGCCTTCGCAGTAATCAGCAGAATGAAAATTAACATAGATGTGATAATACTGAACAAGGTAGAAGCAGAAATTAGGAACATGTTTAATCTCATTAACCACAGATAAGAGTAGCTCTGAGAGAAATCTGAGCTGTCCCCCAGCCTTTCTCTGTATTTCTTGCATGTGTGACTACAGTCATGAAGATTAAATCACTCACAAACTCCCAGGAAGGCTTTGACAGAAGCTCTTTGGGGTGCCTGCTGGATTCCTGCTGTGGCCATTTGCCATGTGTCTGTCTTTTCACCCTTCTATGCATCCCAGCCCCATTTTAGGACAGCTGTACCTTAATGAGCTTCCTCCCATACCTGCAGCTCTGTTCTCCTCCACAGCCCCACCATTCAACAGAGAAATTGAGAACAAAGATGCTGTCCTGTCATACCACTGCCCACACACCCAAACTCCCTTTTAGCTGACTTCCCACCCGCTTCCACATGAATTTCAGGTTGCCATCCATGCATACAGAGCTTGGCAATGTGCCACCCCAGGCCAGATCTTTCTCAGACAGAGCTGTTCTTCCTCGACATCTCCTTCCTCTACACCCACATTTGTGCATTCTGTCGCATGACCAAGCAGTGTCTCTCTCCTGCTGCATCGTCTGTCTCAAGTATTCCTAAATCATCCAAAGAACCCAGAAATAAACAAAGAATTCTCAAATCTTCCTTCTTCCATTCCATGGGGCTCATCTACTTCATTTAAGCATTACCTTAAGGGGAGACTTGCTAAATCCCTGACATCAGTGGCACTGACAGCAACTCTACCTCATGTCTCTCGCAGCAGATACTGAGATTTGACCCATTTCTTGGGAATCCGACTGGAGTGACTCTGGCCAGTACAACATCAAACATTCAATCCTAAAAGCTGTCACCTGTGGCAACTTGACTTGTCTGCAAAAATAAAACAAAGCCCTAAAGCCTTCAGCAAGGACATCTATAAGATTTCTCTAGTGCTTCAAATCACTGCTATATGTCTTCACGCTCGTGTCTGTGCAAGCTCTGCTGTCGGCATTTTCAAGCAAAGATCTGTATCTAAGTCACAACTCAGTAGATAGCTCTGTGGATGGAAGCTGAATAGTCCTCCAGGCATAAAGATCTCTGAAACTGCTTATTGTGTACAGCAAAGACATGACAGAATAGTGTGACTGTGAACAGGAACAAAACTCTGCGGCATTCAGCAGAGCTAGAAATGCAAAGGAAGCCATTAAAAGAAAAAGTAGATTGTTCTCCCAAGACTTCTTGTCCTTATTTCGTCTGAATATATGTTCTAAAGCTAAGTAAACCACTACACAGGAAAGGCAAGGAAAGAAAAGAAAAATACTCTGGGGGGGAGGGGGAATTCAACAGATGGAATCAACACAGGCAAGTGACACTGCAGTAAAACTGTTATTTATGTTACAATTCTCATTGATGGCTTTTGCTGGGTGCACTGGCTCAGCCACCCTGGGTTACAGCTCTGCTTTGCCACAATGGCAGCAGACTTTCCTCCCAAGCCCCACAGCACACTCCTGGAGCAGCTAATGCTGTACAGAACTCATTACTTGATTAAGTGCTCTTTAATATCCACAACACTTCTTAGAATGCAGCTGGGATCTGCCAGTTCCTACACAGCCATACATTCCTTCACACTTCCCTTCAGAAACCTTAAACACCCTGCCTTAATCAAGATCCCCTCACCAGGTAAAGGCTCCATCCTTCTAACCCTTCTGAGCCTCCTGACCAGCACTCCCCTTCTTCATCCAAACCTGGCATCTGCCCAGCCCATCCAGGCTCCCACCCTGCCTGTCCAAGCACCCAACGCCTGGAGACTCTCCTGCAAAAGCTGAGAACTCCTGTTCCTGGCAAGTCACAGCTCCCAGCTACTCCAGGCAAGCAGACTTTATTTCCCCAGTGATCTGGAGGGCAGGGAACATCTTTCCCTGCTGCTCACTTTATTTCAGCTTTTAGCCACCTTACCTCACTCTAAAGATTTTCCCTATACCAGGATATGCTGTGGAGTGAGAGGTGAGAGCTGAGGGCTCCTTCCCCAACAATCATGTTCCATTTCTTTGACAGAGGTTAGAGAGGAATGGTTCACATTCCCTGCAACCATCTGACAGGAAGCAGTCAGACACCACAAAAGGTAGAAAGGAGCAGCTTAAATGCAAGGGTGTTTTTTTGCCAAAATCAAGAGCATTTCCTTCACATTCCTGAATAATTTCCTCTCTCCCCTTGCCTTGTGTTGGCTGCCTCATGACTGTACATGAAAAAGGAAGAGGAGGAGGATCTCAGGAATATTTGGAAGTCTGATGTTTTGATGTCTCGTCTAAAGCAGCACCATGCTGAGAGGACTGCACAGGGGTCAGAAAAATGAGATGTAGCAAAAGCACTGATGAAAAACAAAAATCATTCCAGGAATTAGATCCTTTTCATCTTTCCAAGCTGAAGCACATCCGTTTCCCTTTCTTAAGGCACTGTCCTCCTCCTCTCCCTGCAGCAGTAGCTGCCTGTGGTACACTGCAATGTTGGCTCACTTCCACAAGTCAGCGTGTCTGAGAGTCTGGGTTGAGGCAGGGGGAGGAGGGAGTGAGAAAGCTGGGGCAACAGAAAAGGGACTCAGAAGCCACCTGCCTGCTTCCAGCTGACATCAGTACCCTGGGAACAGCTGCCCCATGGACATGTTCCTGACTCCCGAGGTGATGATTTCACGGAAGCAATGTGGGTTCATCCAGTCTCATTCTCCTGGATGTGACACACCAGGGAAACAGGAAACATCCCTGCACTTAAGCCACCTTAACAGGGAAACAGATTGTCCGAGTGTGCAGCTGCTGCTCCCTCCACAGAGCTGCTCCAACACTTCACAGCAGGCAGTGGCAAGGGGAGAAGCACTCAGCCATGATGCTCTTCCCTCTGCTTGGGAAGACAGATCCCCAGGTGGAGACTGGGAGGGTAAGGGGAATTTGCAGATTTTGAACATCATGCCATACCCCAGAAGATCTGGATGACATCTGCTTAATATGCAGGATTTTGTCCAAGACCTGTCAGGTGGTGGTAATTTCAACTTCCTTGAGCTAATCCTTCTCCCACCATCAAAAATACTTTATTTATATATGGCCATGTAACACTTTCCCAAGAAGGGGCTGCTTTGAAAACCTTTAGAAACCGTCTCTTGGTCCTCTTCACCATTTCATAACCAAGTGAGGGGGGGATTATTTGTTTGTAAATTCACAGACACACATTTGACCCTCCTGCCCTCCATGAGTCTCTAAGTCTCTAATGAAGTTACAATGACTGCTCACGACCAGCATGAGACCAGCTCCAAAGTGCATCCCAGCATCCCTGCCACCACAGGCTTCTCCACTCCCAGGGCTCTGTTTTGGGTGAGGGAGGAGAATCCCTGAAGGTCCAGGTAAAGAACATCCAGACAGTGATACATTGTTCTCATCACACAACTACGCAGGGCGAGCTCAACCAGGTCATCAAATGTGATCCCTTTCAAAACACTTCTTAATACTAAATGATGATACCAACTATTGCAGGATCTGGAGACATTTTTCAAACCTTAATGCATTAAACCTCAAAACTCCTGAAGTCTCAGTTTCTTCTCAGCAGTGACTATTCTAAACTAAGAGCCTGTGATATTTTGAACATGGGGAGGGGGAATGCTCTGCCAGAATTCATAATTATCTATCACTATCTGTATTTCCAACTGCAAGATTAGAACTATTTTAGTCAAAACTAGAAGTTTCCACATGAAAATATACAGCAGATTGGTAGAAAAGCATTCATAGGTCCTGGATAGAATCACCATAGAAAACCACCAAGAGACCCTGGATTTCCAGATCAGGTAACCAACAGCCAAATTTCTATTAAGTCTGGCTGTAGAAATCTACTTTCAGATCCTTGCTTTGCCTGAATTAGATGAGGGTCTTCCACTTCACTACCTGAGTCCTTCCAGCTCTTACAGAGAACTCTCTGCATCCCTACAGTGTGCAGTGTCTCCCAGTTTTCACCCCTGAAACACAAGCTGGCAAAAGAGTGACATAGCCTTGAACTCCTCAGAGCCCAGCTGAGGGGGAACCACTGTCTATTTTGGGAAGGGTATGGCTATTCTCACTACTCCTGAGGAGTTTTAAAAGTTCCTGGGTGTTTCTAAGTGTGGGGGATACAAATTGTTGTATTTGAAAGTTTTCATGCAGTCACAATACCATTTCCTGCTTGGTTTTAAGAGAGGTATTTCCAAAACCAATTAAAACACAAGACAGGAAAAAGTGAGCCTTAGCAAGAAAACCTCCTCAGGGATACACAGATTCATTACAGGGTGAGGGGGATTCAGAAGAGAGCCTGAAAAAGGAAGACACCCCTAAGGCAAGTTTCATGAGAGTGGCAGAACCAGAGAGCTGCACCCAGGACTCCCAGGGGATGCCAGGCCAGAGCTGCATTTACTTTCTAGATTATACACAGTCATAGCAAAAACTACTGGGAAAACACTCCTGCTATTTCCCAAAGGACTGTTAGAGAAATATCTTTTCACTTACATATCCCAGGGAACCTTCTGTGAAAAGACCACAAGAACTTGGGGCTTGGAATGTGAAAGTGAAGCCTCTTCCCAACTGTGTAATGTGCTTACCAAGGCAATTTCTAATAAAGGGTGATTCAGCCTCTGAATCAGAAAGAAAAATTATCTTGCCTGTTGAGAAAGATGGAATAAGGTTTGGCTGCAGGAACAGGACTGAAGTCTGGATGCTTAACTGAAATGACTAAGTGCCTATTTTTCATGACCCAAATTCTAGCTACCCCAGAATAGCACCAAACCCACAAACCAAAAAACTAATGTTATAAAAAAATAAAGTTTCATATTCAAATTAAGCAATTATTTAGAGGAACTATAAATGAAACAGAAACCAATCCAAGAATGTGAATCAAGTGAAGTGAGCCACAGAGCCTGCCATCCTCCTTTAGACACGTCTGGAAACTTGAAATTCTAACATTTACCACAACCTCACCTCTTGCTCTGCCCAAAAAAGGTCTGGCTGCACCTTTTAAAGGTGCACATGCTTTGGAAGCTTGGAAATAAATTCTCCCCACCTTTGAGCTCTGTTCAACTCTGCAGGCCTTGGCTGTTTTGCAATGTGTGCAATAACTCTGCTCTCCTGGATACAGCCACACAGTTGTCTTACATACCTTGCAAAAGGTACAAAACCAAACAGATATCTGACAGAAGGAAAAGATAGCAAGATATTTAAATCCCAGTGCTCTCTGGCACTTTAAAGGTGAAATTTAAAGGTTGCATTCTGCAAAGATACCGCCAAATACAAAGATTACAGATTTATAAATAGTCTATAGTGCTGTACATTCTTGCAATATTTCTCAGTCCAGATTTCATCTAGGCCACATCTGATAACATTATCTCCTTTGACTATGCAAACCTTCCAAAACACATTTGTTCTTGCCTGTCCTAAAATCCAGGGCACACAGTCAATAGTCACATTCCTCACCCTATCCTTCCCATCTCCATGCTCGTTGCCTGTTAATGTTGCCATAGATTTTCTTATTATCAATAAGCTGTTGTGTTCAGTGTGGATTTATTATTTATTGTACCTTTAGCTCAGACATCTTGTTTGCAAGATTTTTATTTACCTAGGTACAGTTAGTATAGAATTCACTGTGGTAGCTACCAATTCAACACATGGAAGGAAGCAGGCATTATCCACAATTCAACCTTCTCTGTCCCAGCCCTGGAGTCTCCCATCTCTCCTGCAATAGCCCCAAAAAGGATCCTTTCCATTGCTCAGAGCACACAGGGCTGCCAGTTCCAAAACTCCAGCAATGTTTAAATTTTTAAAATCCATTAATATTCTTTTACACAGTTGAGCTGTTAATGCCAGGCCAATAAAAATTGGAAAGGAAAACCCAGCCTGTACAGTTTATTTTCCCACCAGGGCCATTTGCAGCATGTCTTGTGAGCACTGTACACACAGAAGCACCTGTAAAAGAAGCTTTGACAGCTCAAAATCCTGAAGTTCTGATCCAGTTTAAGCAAATGAGGTAACTTTTGTAAAGAAAAACGAAGAAGCAAAAACTGAATCATCGTCTTTGCATGTTCCTGACTGAAAAAATAAATCAATTAGCAGTAAAGCAGACAAGGCCCAGGTTGCAGGTTTCACTGGAAAGGCTTCAGAGAAACAAAGGAAGAACAGTGAGGCTTTACTGGAAGTGACTGATGGCAGCACCAACAATAACCCAAGCAACATTAGACTTCTGAGCAGTGTTCCTTGAAGGCTGTTGTGTGATACCCTCTCCATGTGGCATTGACTCCGAGCCTCCTGAACCTCATGGCCCTGGAATTGCCATGAGGTTTCATTGTGGATTTTTCTGACAGGAAAATGTATTTACATACACGCAACCCATGGACTGCCATGGCTTGGTCAAGAGCCTAAGATCTTGCCATTAAGAGACTGGACTCAGCAATCTCAGATCCTTTTCTGGGTCACAGACCTCTTTTGGGAGAAAACCTGTCTCTGGATGTCACTTCCTCATGTTTTACCGCAGTGGGGTGCTTTGCCATAAATTATTTGGCAATCTTCAACAGAGATGACAGAAACTGTAATAAATCCTAATAATATAAATTCTATGCACACAGCAGAACTGAGCAATTCCATCAGTTCTGCTGTTTCTCTAAATTGTTTTCTCTGAACCATTTAATACCCTTTCAATAAATACATAATAAATAAAATGTTGCAGAAGAAAGAAAGAACCATTAGTCTATCTTCTTCTAACTAACAAGAGGCCTTCGTGATAATTACCAAAAGCAAAATACAGATTTTATAATATGATTAAAATTGTCCTTCTAACATTAGTGATCTTTGGGATTAAGGTACTTAAGTAACCTGAATATTGCTCCCTTTGTAGGTACTAAACACAGTATTATTACACACTATTCCTCCCCCTTTAACTTCATCCTTACACCAGAGTACAACCTGAGCTGAGTCAGGATGCAAGCTGGGATGCAGAGTGACAGGAACTGCCATCTGGAGCCTCTCCCATCTCCTCTACATTTTGCACAGACACTGGAAAGGGCAGTATAAGAAAAGTTAAACCCCAGCTGAACACTGCTCTCAGGAATCCAGATTCTCCTCTTGTTCCTCCTGATGTCTCAAGCAATGCTCAGGAAGGCAGCTGAGCCACCCAGGTACTCTCTAATTACCTATTCCTCATTTCCCAGAGCCTGGACTGTGCCTGATTTACCAGTTCTGGGCACTCCCAGTTGGGACACAGCTT
Source organism: Notiomystis cincta (assembly GCA_013398075.1). Classification (NCBI taxonomy): domain Eukaryota; kingdom Metazoa; phylum Chordata; class Aves; order Passeriformes; family Notiomystidae; genus Notiomystis; species Notiomystis cincta. The sequence goes on from VZRX01000058.1 coordinate 400,657, forward strand.
GGGTCCAAAAAGCTTGACTGAGTTCAAGTGCAATCTGTACCTGAGGGGGGAACCAAAACCAAGGCACCCTCATCCGAGATATTTCATACACAGCTCACAAAATTCAGTGGAATTTTACAAGTTTAACCTATTCACCTGCTCCACATACACAAAGCAGAGACAATGCAAACTTCACTTGAAGCCATGTTGTGGAAATAACAGTGATCCAGCAATTAGAGTGAAAACTTCTCAAAGCACATGAACAAAACAAACCCCAAACCTGTTCTCAGAGCAGGTCTAAGCTAACCTGAAATAAAGAAATCCATACAGTGAACAATGACAATGAAACCAGCTATTGAAATCAATCATTTACAACTCTAATATTATTGTCTGTGCACGGAAAAATCCCTAAGTGGGATAGAAAATACAGAGTGCAAGGTAGTCAGAAGTACAGACACAGCATGGATCCTGACATCTCCTACATTTGAATGCTCAGTTTACCAACACAAAACTGCTATTTATGAGGGAGCTTTGTGTATGTGAGAGAAGACTGATCATTACAGATTTGGAACTTGGCTGAACCTGGGATGATTTTAGGAGTGACAGGGCAAGACACGCCTGGAACAAAATCACCCCTCAATAAATCTCAAATCCAAGTAACAGGCAAAATCACTGGACACTAAATTTGTATTTTACATAGCCAAAACAACTTTTTCCTCTAGTCTTATTACTGGAAAAGGTTGAAAAATTTCTGCCCAGACAACTCTTGCAAAACTATTTCAGTTCAGCAGAGGAAAACCCATCCTTCAAGTCTGTCAGAATATTAAGATGTGTGAGGCCCTGCAGACCAAGGTGATCCCACCAGGAAGCAAAGTGCTCAGTCCAGCCCAATTCTGCCTCTTTCCGGAGGCACAGTGGAGTTCCCTGGAAAGAACACTCATAGCATTGACCTCACAACAGCATCATTTTTCCTGACATCTACTTATTTTCTTTTTACATGAGATTTATCACATTAGTCACAGATCTGATGCCTTCACCAAGATAAACCACTCTCTCAACTTACAGACATTTTGCCTGAGCAAGGACAATGACTTTGGTGGTTATTTTTGTTTCTTTCCACAATGAACTCTGATACTGCCCTAGAGGCTAATTACATCAGGAAAGTAATCAGTATTCTGAGATGCCTTTTCCTGATGCTGTCTTTGAGCCACATCTACTCAGCTTTCATCACTGCTCTCCCTTCAAACACCCCTTATCCAGAATGATCTGCTCTTGGAACAATTCAGATGGTTGATGTTTCCTTGATAGGCAGTATCTGTCACTTGATGCTGAGATTTGCAGGCTGCAAAGGCAGTTCCATCCACATACTAAGCAGTTCCAGCACTATTGTAGCAAATCAGATCAACCCTGATGCACCAAATATAACTGAGGGTCTCCATAGAAAGTTCTTTAACTTCTTTAATGCCAACTGTGTTGTCATTAATTAATCCCCAGAAGGGATAAATTCAAGGATCTGCATGCATTAGGCTCAATATTTTACTTCTGCCCATTTCTCACATCTTCTGCAGAAGAATGTCTTCCACTTTGTTTTGATTTTGTAACACCATATTGATGACTTTACTGTTATTAATCTGTACCTCATACTTCTGCTTGAAAATCATTTACAAAAGCAGAGGAATCGATGACTTAATACAACCCTCAGCATCTTTTACTACAACTTCTTCATTTGCTTTGCTCAAATACAGCCTAATTTTTCTGGTGTAGTAAAGAACCAAAGACTTGAATAAAAGACTTGCTACCTTTATTAATGCCTGATTGATACAATAATCAAAATTAAGAATCATCTTCATTTCAGCATTATATTACACAAAATTTTGCCACTATACTGCCTTTAAAAAGATGTAATTTTCTACCATTCTGATTTTGTTTTATTTTAACTGAAATCATAAAATCAATAATTCCTAGATTCATTTATCTGATTGCTCTCTTCTTTCAGTAAGGGTCATTACCTCCATGTCTTCCAGTCCCACTATAGTTATTAGTTGGATTTATTTTCCTCAGTTCTACTGGGTTATACCAGATCATTTGTGTACCTTACTTTTTTTTTGTCTTACAAAGTTTATGGACAAGTAATTTGCTGCCTCTTTTTCTCCCATTTTAAGCTATTGATAAAATAGGTAAAATCAGAAGACACTTATTTCACACTTCCGGACTTGTGGGGCAATGAATAATATATTATATTTTAAGAAGGGAATTTTAAATAAATGTAATCAAACTAAAGAAGTCTGAAATTGGCCAATTCTATGGATTTTATAATACTTATGCCTCTTGCTTCAGCAGAGAGACCCCAATTCAACAGCAGTGCCAGGGAAGGGGAGGCAGGCTGATGCACAGTGCACAGCAGCAGCTCTGGGAGCAGCCAAGCCTCCTGTGAGCCATGCAGTGGATCAGGTTTTCAATCAGCCAGCTGCAGACACAAATCCTTGCTGCCTTCCCTAAATGAAGGTTACAGACTGCACTCAATGCATTCAATGTTGGGTTACAGCCCTGGTAGAACCACAGAGCATCCTGAGTGGGAAGGGACCCACAGGATCATCCAGTCCAGCTCCTGGCCCTGCAAAGACACCCCAACAACCTCACCCTGTGCCTGAGTCCAAATGAGCTCTGGCAGCCTTGGGGCTGTGCCTGTTCCCTGGGGAGCCTGGTCAGTGCCCCACCATTCCTGAGGGAAGAACAGTGTCCTGATATCCAACCTAAAGCTCCCCTGACTTCATGTCATTCCTTCGAGTCCTGGCACTGGTCATGAGAGTGAAGAGATCAAAACCTGCCCCTCATGAGGATGCTGAAGACCCCCGTGAGGTCTCCCCTTCAGTCTTCTCCAGGCTGAACAAAACAAATGCCCTCAGCTGCTCCTCATAAGGCTTCCCCTCACGAGGAACACTCATGTGGAGAGACTGAGTTGGGCACAGCATCTGTGGGGTCATCATCCAGATCACCCTGATGGACTCAGCTGCTCTCAGCCTTGCCCCAGAGAAGCCACCTGGAAGGTGGTACTGGAGATGTGTCCGGAGTCGAGAACTGGGGGAACAGATAGACACATCCCAGAATACTCCTTGTCCTCGTGTAATCAAAGCCAGTCCTTTGCATGGAGTCGTTGTGGGGCAGTGATTGTGGGAAAGTGATTGTGCTCTTCCCCCAGAACAGCTCCACAGGCAGCAGCCACTGCACAGAGAGGCACAACTCCCAGCACAGCCTGGAGGGCAACAGCACAGGGAACACTTCCCACTGCTCCCCCAGCCTTCGAAAACTGCATGGAAAAGTAAAACTGCATGGAAAAAGTACCTGGGCCAAACAGCAGAAATACTAAAGCTGCCTCATAGCTCCTCCAAGCCTTCCACGAGAACACTTGAACAAAGTAGCAAGGTAAACTCTTGACATATTCTGCTGAGTAAGAGGCACATACACCCAAATTTTTCTACTTGCATTTTTGACAAATTTAAAGATGTAAAACATAATCCTATGTGGGTAGACAGGAAAATGTAAATGTTGAAGTTGGAACACAGAGCTCATGGGGACAGTGTTAAATGAAAGAACCTTGGGTTACTGGAGGGGCAGAGGCACAAAGACAGCTCAGTTACATGGAACAGCAGCTCCATCTGCTTTGGGACTCTTTCCTATATCCTCGATTTACAGAATGTACAGAAGCCTAAATATTCCCCCAAATGGCAATGCTTACTGACTGCTACTTACACAGCCAGTGAGCAAACAAATAGAGCTTCAAAACTGAACTCCCAGTTCAAGCCAAACTCCAACAGGCTCTTCAGGAAAAAGGCAGAAAGGCATCTAACACTTTTGGTTTAGCTACTCATCCTACAAGTTTGGGTTTGTTGGATATTTGCAGTTACTAACAAGCCTCTAGTGGGCTACAGTTCTCAGTAATTAATGCTTATTTGTTCCCTTTTCCCTCAATAATACAAGTTTTGGCTCTCATGTTCTTACACAAAGATATATACAAACACTAAAAAAAGGGCAAACCAATGCTTTTTATTTTGAGCTAACAAGCTCCATGATTCCAGACAACAAGAAACATGCAAATAATATACCAGAGCTTATGTTTCTATTTAACTAGTAAAAATAAAATAAAATTAGGGGGAAAAGCCTCACAAAACGGGGAGCATATCAACTGTAAAGACAAAGTAGAGATAATACAGTTCTGTCTTGCCTCAAAAAAAGTTTAAGTGCAAATACTGGTTTTATTTTTAAAGCAATTCCACTCTTTCTCTTCTTTAGTGCCTTATTAAAAAAAGTTACATATTGAAAATGTCCAATTTAGTAGTTTGGAAAAAATTAGCAGCAAATTTAATCATACTTCAGAACTACGATTTCTATTTATTGAATGCTAAATGAATTTAAGAAAAAGGGGGGAAATGTAAAGAATTATGTCTCACAGATTACTTTCCCCTCATATAATTTTTAATAAAAAAATTTGAAGTTTTGGGGTGGAAGGAAAAGTTGACATTTACTGACATTTAGTAGTTAAAATGTAATCCTTCCAGAGAATGAATAGCAGAAAAAGGTGGGGGTGGAAGAGAAGGGAATCAGCTTCTGCTCTGATTACACAGAAGAAAAAAGCTAAAAAGCATGGAATAAACTGAATGAAAGCCCAAACCCATGAGTATTTGCAGATGAAGTTCTCTCAAACAAGGGGGAGGATGTCAGAGATCCTAGGAATATTGATTTTGAGCTCCCTAAAAATACTCCCTCCAAAACAATCAGTCAGCTGTGGACCAGTAATGGCCATCAGTCACACCAAAGTGGGAGAGCTCATTGCTCCTCATGTGTCTGCTGCAGGAATCAGTGACCAGTTCACACTCACAGCTCACAACGTGCACAGGATTCTATTTGTTTGGTCAGGGAAGTGCTTGATAAATGAAATCAATTCATTTTCTAAAAGTAAACAGAAGAGCAGAAAGTCCCCACAAGTTTTGAAGCAGGGACACTGAGTGCTCTGGGCAGATACAAAGCACCAGTCAACATTTCTGTATTACACCAAAATGTGCACAGGAATCTAAAGATTGCTACAGCCCACAGGTAGCAGGTATGTCAATGAATAACTTGCAGATTTAAATTAAATTCAGTATGAAAGTGTAAATTATCTCATTAAAGTTAATTTATATTTTAATTAAAGTTTAAGTATCATTTGAAGGCTTGAACAGACACCTCAATGCAACCCAATTTCTCAGCAGGGTCACTGCATTAGAGAAGTTGTTTCTCCTATGAATGGTTTCAAGTTAAAAAGTTGAAACTGAGTGAGTTCTATCCTGGTGAGCTCTTTTGCAAAAAAAACCAAACCTGGTGGACTTGGGAGCTTTAAAAGATCCTGGTCTTCAGAAAAGGTGAGGAGCCCTTGGTAAGAAGCAACGTAAAACAGAACCTTAATTTATATTAATAATATATTAACAGTGTTAATCTCAGCCAAAGAGCATTTAATGCTCTTGTGCACATAAAGGGAGAATGACAAGCAGTAGTCTCCTGGTAATCCCCTACACAGCAGGAAACCAAGGGATGATGGGACACATTAATGTGATTAATTTTTAATACAAACCAGAGCAATGCTCCTTGGTGATGAAGGTGGTGTGTTGTGCACAAGAGAAGTTGGTGACCAGTGGTGATATTAACACCACCTCCCCCACAAAGCCATCCCTATTTTAACTTGCTCAAATGCAGATCAGAAGATCAAGTTTGAAAGACAGAAATTTCCCCTTTGGTCTGCCCAGTCAGAGCACCCTCGAGCAGCAGAAATAAATAAGTATCTGGAGCTTGCATGACTGAGTTAGAAAACAATTGTTGAGCACACAGTACAGTCACAGCACACTGAGTGGCCTCAGGTGTTGGAGTTTCGAGGGTTTACATAAACAAAACCAGAGAACACCAATCTCCTCATGAGCTTTGATGTTTGGGATAGATGGGAAAGAAGACATGGGAGAAGCTCCACACTGAGCAGGGCCATGGGTGCTTTCCCACGCCACCCACAGAGGTTTTTGTCTCACAGCCCTTTCTCACACCGACTGCCCAGGCTCCAAACTCGAGCATTCCCCTCCTCCAGAACTGCCCTCCTGTGAAACCTGCTCCCTTCTTGTAGGATGGAGGAAAAATCCTGCTCTGGTTTTAAACCCAAGCAGTCCCACACAGTTATTACCTCATATTGCCAAAAATGAAGACTGACACAAATACCAAGACCCATTTAACAATAAATTACTATTGCTGTGTTGGATGTTTTATTGAACCAACACTTGTGAGAACTTTTTCCTTATTTTCCCTGAGAGCCTTGGCTTTTGTGCACAAACACACAACACAGCATTCACCCTCCCTCACATCTCCACAACTGATTCAGACAGCAGAGGTGGGGTAGACTCAGAACTAATTGCTCTTGTATAAAGTGTTTTGTCAGTAACATATATTGCTGCTTTCTCCTCCTCCTGAGTGCAGCAAGAGGTCAGTTTTTGCAGATCTTGAGTGTCTTGTCCCATTTTTCAACAGCAACAGACACAGAGGCCCAGCCCAAGCCAAGGCAGTCGCACCTGTCACAACAGAGACACCCTGGCAAGCAGGGTTTCTGAAAGCCAGCTGGAAATGAAAGTCACTCTCACACTCCCTCTGCCCTCAAGAGGCCTTCAACAACAGCATCTCAGCACCAGGAAAAAGTTATTATAGGGCTAAGTGACTGGAGAAAAATTCTACTTGATACTAATCCACCAGAACTGGGACTCTTTCTAAATTAATTGACCTTTCCCCATGCATCACTCTCACTTTGGCAGTCTGCTTCCTTGCACTCTGGTGCCAGCAATCTTGGGAGATGCTACTTTGTAGGTTTTCAAACATTTAAAAAAAAAAATCAACTTAAAACCCTCCCAATTAAATATGATAAATCTGAAAAACCACTAATGTCAGTACACAAGACAGCTATGCAGATATTTTGCCCTTTGTAAGCACAACTTATGCACCATGAGGTCTGATGCAGAGCCAGATACTTGTTAAGAAAGTGAAATAAAGAGTAAGAATACAACCAGCTACCAAAGTAGTTTGCAATTCTATTCCAAGTTCCAGATACAAAGCTTAGCCTTTAAAAGTCAATAGCATACATACAAAAATTGTATTAAAACCTGCAGTGGGGTGCATGTTTTCATGCTATATTTAAGCTGATTTAAAGTATTAACTACCCATGTCTCTAAAGTTTCAGCTTCTGGTTTTAACTGTCTTTAGCAGTTGGGTTTTACCCTAATTCATGTTAAAGGTGATAATAAGGAGCATAATGTGTCTGAAAAGAAGTTTCAATGACATTACACAGTTTGTATTTCCACTCGCAAAGTGCCTTCCTGCCCTGCCCTTCAGAAGAGGAAAAAAAAAAAAGGATCTAAATATGAATAGCTGTTGCAAAAAAACCCTATTTCACCTTCTGTTTACACCCAAGTTTAGACAAGTACAACGTGCCCAGGAAGACACACCCTTACCTGAAACTGTTGTGCAAGGGATGGACATTACCCAGAGGCACAGCCACCAGCAGAGCTGAGGCCACAGCTCCATTTCCCTCTCCTTAGACAGAAGGATATTTTACCCCTGCAGCAGCAGTACACTTAACACAAGAGAAGCAATAATATGCCTTCTGAAGCTCAAAGTTTCATTATTTATCCTGACAGCTTTGTATTTATCAGTTGTAACGACAGGATCTGGAATATCACAGCCAAATTTGTACATTATTGAAACTGCAGGGGGGTTCTTCGCATTTGAAATGCTCAGAGAAGTTGTTTTCTTTCAAGATCTTCACAACATCACAACCTCTCAGCTCCTGGGGCACTGAATTTCACAGGTTAACTGTGTTTTAGAAAATCCTATTAAATAATGCAATTTTCCAAGGTCAATAGCAGCGAGGCTTAGTTCCCACCCTAAGGAAATGGGTGCCTCGGAAAACCCAACCAAGCAGGTTTAATTGGAGCAGGTTTCACATTACTGGGCAAGGTGAAAGGACTGACAACTTTTTCGTGTTATCATTCACAGGCAGACATTGAACATGGGTCAGAAAGAATAGTGCTCTGCTCCCCTTTATCACAAACTTACTGCTGCAGGGTTTGTATGTATGCAAAAGCCCTATTTTGTCCACAGAAAAACTCTTTAAAAAGCAGAGGACACAGCAGCGCCCTTAGAACAGAGAGAGGGCTTGAAAGAACAGGAAGCTTCAAAGCATCAAGGAACCATCAAGCCCCATCCACCTCCCAAGTGTCAAATTTTGACTGTAAATTGATTGGAAAGGGAAGAGCAGAACAAAATGAAAGGCTTTTACTCTTCACCAAGACAATGGGGACGTTGTGCTGTAGCGTGGCTGCAGCAAGGCCGGTACCGTGGCACAGCAGCTGAGCCAGAAAATGCAGCCCCCTCCCCTCCCTACCTTGGAGCTCTGACATCTTTGGTGCTAACAACTCGTTGCTGTGGAAACCAGACTGCTTCTGACAAAGCCACATTGACTAAAAGCAACATGTGGGAAAATGGAATACGGCCCTGAGAGAAATTAATCCTTTACACGAAAAATAAACACAATTTTGGTTAAAAATTAAGCAAGTAAAGGAGAGTATTTCTCAGGGTTAGAACAACACTGGCAATGCCAGGCCTTGTGGCACTGGAAAGGGATTTGAAGGACACTTCATCCCAGAAATATATGGTAGATTCAGGGCTAAGGAGCACACAGGAGTCCAACACAGAGCACAGGTGTGTGAGGCAGCTGCTCCCTATCCAGTTTTTAACTGCTCTCCTTTGAAAACAGAATTGCACCCAACCCCACCCCGCAGTACAGCAGAAGCCAAGGCTGGTACCAATCAGCACTGCAGGGCTTTCGCAAGGCCCACACTGACTCACACCTGGGCAAAACACTCACCCAAAACCTCAGCACACAACAAAGCCCTGGCCATGGAGATCCTGAGTTGCTCCACACCCTGCCATTCCCAAACAGTTTATATATCTCAGAAATGCCATCCAAAAACCCCATAAACAATCTATTTTTTTTCCTGATTTCTCTCCTTACAATGGGCTTAATAAATCTGTCCTCAGCCCTTGTTGACTCAGATCCCAGGAGCTGCTTTAGGGCCTGTTACTTGGAATGCCAGCATCCTTAAGAGACTATTCAAGAAAAAAAAAAAAATCCTGGGAAAAAGCCCATGGAGAAGAGCCAGAGTTTGAACTGGCAAGACTTAAGATCTGTGCACAGATCTTTAATAAGACTGGCTCCTTATCCAGATAATCTGAAATTACTCATAAAGATGTCACTCTCAGAGTGGTCTGTTTGGTTTTTGTTTTTTTTTCTAAATAAATTCAGCAAGCAAACGTCTCTGGAGGAAAACTTAATTTTTACACAAATTTAATATTTGGGATTTCTCCTAACACAGGCCATGAAAGCTCCAGTGCAAAATGCCAGGTATCACAAAGATTCAGGAACTCGGAGGCCACTCGTGATTTACATGCTGAGCAAGAATCCTCTCCCCCTTCACTCCCGAGGTATTAAAATGCTGCAGCGTTACAGCTTAATCTCATTTACGGAGCTTTGAATCATTTTAAGTACTTAGGAAGTCTGTGTAAAATACCACAATCCCTGCAGTTTATACACCCTAATCCAGACAGACCACACCACCAGCTTTCACTGCTGCTGATGGAAAGACGTTCTCACGGTTTCCCAATTAATTAAGCAGGTCATCTGCTCTCCACCTCCAGCACTGACCACAGCCCTGCCACTTCCCTTCCCATCAGTGTCTCTGTCTTGGGAGAGTCCCAGAGCCACAGGGACTTCAAACAACTCTGCAGGACCCAAAGACATAAAAGACAGCTCTGCAGACTGCTGTACTGTTGCTAATAGAATATTTCACACCATGCTAAAGTCTGCTGTTCTAAAGACACATTTATCATAGAAAACCTCCAGAACAGGGAAACATATTCAGGTCATATGAGAAATAGGAACTTCTTCAGGGTCAAGCAAAGAGCAACTGCAAAAACATTTAGGGATGCAAAATGCTGCATGATGGTGTAAATAAATCAATGATTGTTTTGGGTTTTTTTAAGAAAAAGATAAATCACTGTATACAGTGAAGGGATTAAAACAGAACAGTCTTCATAGGCAAGATATTAATCCATTCACTTTCTCAAATTCACATTGGCTCTTGCTCCCAGTAACAGTGACAACTTCCTTCTCTGTGCTTCCCCTCAATTTATCACGGCATGAACATAATCTCTGCTTTCTGCTGAAACTGAACTGGCACAAAAGACAACAAGAAGCCATTTATTCTCAGGCCAGGCCACTCTTACACAGGGTGCTTCCACAAACAGAGGAAAATACACTAAGGAAAAAGGGATGTATGTGAGCTGTGACATTCAGGTGTGGACCTGATTCTTCCCAAACGTTACCAGGTTTTTCCAATCTGGGAATCTCTCTACGTGACATGACCATAAGGAAATGCAGCTGAAGCACACTTGTGTTGTAAATTAAGTCTAAAATTCTTGCATAGTGCTCCTTTGCACTTAAGCTGATTTGCAAAATCCAGTTACCTGTAACGAGACTCCCACCAGCACAAATCAGCGAGGTTTTCCTTTGGTTAAATGGCATAGGAGGATTTATACTGTAAAGCGAGGAGGGGGAGACAGAGAAGAGCCTGCTCGTCCGAAGAGGGTGTCAGGCGACCCGTGGCTCTGACCGAGGCACTCACGTGCGCTGCTCTCAGCACCTTCCCCAGAGCTGCAGTAAGAAACTTATCTGTAACATTATCAGGTCTTTGAACCTGGCCAGGCAGGGGAACACGCCTTGATATTCCCCAGCTTTGTTGCCACTCAGGTCAGGGTATAACTTGTGCCAGCTTGCTGAGAGGCAGGGGGAGAATACAGAAGGTGCAAAGTAGCATCAACGTAGTTTTGCTTTTTCAAGCTGACTTACTGGTTTATAGCATTTGCCTTTCTGTTTCTGCTTGTTAGGCTTAATGAACTGCCATTGAAAAAACTTAATTTATTACACATGGTTTCGTTATTTCAGACAGAACCCATCTTTTTATTTTTTAAACTATTTGATGTATTTCAAATAAAGAGCAGACTAGTCAAGAATGTCAGTTCTTCAAAGCAAACTGATAAGTCCTCGTTTTTTTTTTAATTAACTAGTCCAATTGACACTTTGAAAGGTGCCAGTCTGGCCCAAATAACTACAAAGTGCTCAAAGACTCTGGTCTTGAATGACTCACTGGTTTAAAAACAATTCTTGTGGCAGTAGAAACGACCCACTTTTTAATCGACTGGAAGTTATTTTAGGGATTTTATGCATATTTACGTAATAGTCACCAAGACTGGCACTGAAGGATAAAATTCAAGGACCAGTCTGATGCTATCCATATTTTAGGTACTGCTCTGTAGACAGGGCTGCCATTTAACTAGAACTCTTCTGAACTCATATTCATTCTGTGTTGTACCCAGCTTTGATCTACACAGCTCCCGGACTTTGTTACTCAGACTAAACTGTGTTACTGACACTGAATTTACTGTAGCATGAGATAAACCAGCATAAACAGGCTGCAGGAAACGTGGTTGGTAAGAGGGAACTACAGCACACTTCACTGGAAAGTGTTAATTTCCTCCAGAAACACACAATCATTCCAGAAGAGCTGTTTCACCCCAGATAAAACCTAACCATTACACTTGGTTCCCCAAATTCTCATCACAGTTCTAAGCTTAGCACACCATTATTCTTCCTCATGCCAAAGATGTTGAAATGTTTCATTCCTGATCTGGCATAATTCTTTCCTAAAAATGCAATCTGCAGCATCAAAGAAGATTGTTACAATTTCCTATTCTACAAGCAATCATCAGCCTAAAATAACCTTCACTTTCACTGTATGCAGTGCTTTCTCCACTGCTGCATCGTTTTCCTTGTCATCATCTTACTTCACACAGCAAGCAGGGTGTTTTACAAGCACCAGCTATTTAGATAACCTGCAAAACAAATACTTTGGACTTTATAGTCTCCTGTATGTGAGCAATCATGACCTGGCTTCAGGGTAAAGTAACTGAAAACAGACTATTCCACTATTAGCTTTTGTCATGCAGAACTATTTAATGTAATCAGAAACATTAAAATTCTGTGAGAGACAGAAACACAGCTCAAGAATAAATGAAATTGAGGCAGAATGCCTGTCTTTGTCCACAGCAACTCACCTATGGAAAGCAGAACAACATTCTCTAGATAGAACTATGTGTGGGTTCCAGGAATCATTTTGGAAGGACTTTTTTTGCAAAATTTCTTTCTGCATTACCTGTTTTCCTGTTTTCTTTCCTTCTGAGAAGAAAGTTATGCTAATACTCTTATGCATAACAGCAGAGACTCCTACTCCACAATTATCATTTCTATCATTCACTAAACATTCTTTAAACCTAAAAGGCAAGGAGGGTGTTCAATTTTGTGTGTTTGCTTTTTGCTTTATTTAACATTTGGGCTATGCCTATTTGTCTTCAAATCAGCAAGTTACAGTCACTTTTCTGCAGGTACTCAGCAGCACAACACATTTTCCATGAGGCAGGGGATGGCTTAACTCACTATTTATTCTAGAGGATAAGGTCTAAGTGTAGATGTGGCACCTGGGGACATGGTTCAGTGGTGGCAGGGTTAACAGCTGGACTTAATGATCTTTAAGGTCCTTTCCAACCTAAACAATTCCATGAAGTAGCAGGTCCATTCATACACACTCCACCTTAACCTGGAAGTGTTGGGTGGCTGGAGGCACCTGTCCAGTGCTTAGGGGATTTTACCACTGCCATTCAGGAGTTACTCATCCCAAAAGTGCCAATGCACCCATAACCAATGGACATGGCTTTCCTGAAGTTCCAAGGGTCTTTGTTTTGTGGCTATGCCTGAATTGTCCTTCCTTTCCTTCTGGAAAGAAGCACCATCTGTTTACTGAAGATTAATAGTATGACAATGATGTGTAACACTGTTTTTACATCCTGAAACATCCACCAAAATCCTGAAGCTGCAGCTGCAGAGAAGCCCCAATACCCTGCAGGAAGCTCTCTACCTCTCTGTTCTCTCGATTCTTATTATTTCTTAATCCCAGCTCTGAGCCCTTCCTACCATTTTCCACAAAAATAAAGGAGATCATCAAATACATTGAAGTATTATTTTGACACCACTTAGCAGGAATTTGTGCCAAAGAAGAAGTGAGGGAGAAGGAAAGAAAGAACAAGGAGCTGTAGGTTGTTTTTTTTTTTTTTTTAATGGAAGGCAAGTCCCAGGAGTTCACATTTATCCTCACAGGTAACCAGCTATTTTGGTCTCCTCCTCTCCCTAAAAACAGTGAGGAGTGCAAACAACAGCAGAGAACACTTGGGCTGATGTCAGTGTTAGAGAAGTGGAGGTTAAATTTGCCCTAAAGCCCCAAAAGGTAAAGTGAACAGAAGGGGGCAGGCTGGCAGAGAGGAGATAAAAATAGAAGAGTGACTAGACTTTCACTTGACAGCTATTTCTGGATCAACTATGGAAAGAGATCTGAGAAGGTTTTCTATTTGTAAGGGAGACAGAGACTGAAACATAGTTGACTTCTAGAAGGCCACAGTCCTGCACAGCAGTTTTGTTTATGCTTCTACTTTTCTAAATCCCCGCGTTCTCACTATTTGGAAACAGTGCTGTTCAGCCAAAATGTCATTATGTGTCTAACTGAGAAACCAGATGAGATTTTCTGGAGCAGGACAGCAATGTGTGTGGCATTTCAATTTAACAGAAACAAAGCTGACAGCACATTGTAAAACTGGGCAGCAAATCACAATACCAAGCAGAGTAAACTAAGCCACACAGTATTTCAGGAAAATAATCAAAACCCTTCAGTATCTCCAAAAGGATGTCTTGTGTTTTCCCACTTTAAAAGTATTAGTGAAACTCTAACCAGTTCCAATTACGGACATGGACTAACAACAACAGGGACCTCCCAATTACAGCATGGAGTGCTTGTCTGACATATGGCTCAGGGGATGAATATTTTTGCCTGTTCAAGCCCTTTCCTTTTGAGTACCTCTGCTAAAATTCCTTCCATTGAGTAATTTCTATCCAGATCCTGGCTGTGCTGGCTCTGTTCCCATTTAAAAGAAAACCTGCAGGCAGAAAGCAGTGCCATCTGCCCAGTCAGGAGCTGCTTTAATGGGCAAGTTTGATGAGAAGGGGAACAGCCTATTACACTTTATCTTCAGCAGCAGGAGTGATGTTCTTCCTTTCCCAGGAGCAGGTTACAGCAAGCACTCTCATGCCTGAAGTATTTGTCCACAAATATACATAAATCTCAATGGATACGTACAAGCAACCTCCAGGAAAAAATCCATCAGCATCCCTTTTTTTTATGTTCAACTTGCAATTCGGTCTTTCCATTTCTCTTTACTTGTCATACCAGTTGGGTTTGTTTTGTGACAGCTTCATCAGCCTGCACTTTCTATTCCTGTAAGTGAATGATAACCCTGCCATCACACCTGAGAAGAAGGAGCAGTGGCAAGGCCCTGCTGTCCCTACACAGAAAATTCTGCTCTGAAGCAGTTGCTGAATATTTTTTCCCAGGCTTCTTGTCCCTTTTACGTAACTGCTTTGACTGGATGATTTGCTCTGAAGTGTCATCTGGAGCAGGTTTGGGACTTGTGTGGCCCAGTTCAGCTCTCACAAGAAACAAAGGAAAAACTTCCTCTGCATATTTCCATCTTTGCAAATATCTTCAGGGCTGAGAAAAGATCTTTCCAGCCTTGCCAATTAACCAAGCAGTGTTTTTATCCCTCCTTGTTGGGTAATCTCCTCACTAGACCATCTTTGCAGAGAGCAGTGGATTCTCTCTGGGCTGCTGGCAGTTTTACTTAATTGCATGTTTAACTTTTTATTCAGCACTTAAACCCATAACGAGGAGAAATACACACATGCAAGCAGCAAACTATTATCTGCCATTCAAACTCCCTAGAGAACTCATAAACATCTTAATACTGCTGCCATACTTCTGTCCCTTTCAGAAGAAAAGTGCACACATTCCACAGCTGGATGGGAAAGAGGATGGCAAACACATGTACAGGGAAAGTTCAGTGATTTATCAGCCACTGCTGACCTGTAATGACTGGGGAAGGGGAACTTTGGGCCTTAATTTGTATTAGAAGTTCTGAAAAAAATCAGCCAACTCAATCAGGGCTAAACAGTAACAGGTATCAGAGAGTCCCTCATAGGTTCCTCCAATCCATCAAGCAGAAGACATTCTATCAGGGCACAGCAATTTCCGTTCTCTTCTCCCTCTCCCCAACTCTGAGGGCTAAAATAAAAAAAATATATTTTCCAGATGCTAATATCCATTGGGATATATTTCCTACTTCATTCCAGAGCTACAAAATTTGCTTTGGAACATGCTTGTTGCTACTGGATTCTCCTCTGGAATGGCAACTTCTCTTTTAAAATGCTTCCAGCCCTTATAACTGCAAACCTTTAGAAGTATGAATGATCTCTAACCAGCAACAAAGCCATTGAACTCTTCAGAAGCAGCAGATCAGCTTCAGAATTAACTACTATCCTTCATCACAGTATGCTAAGTTTGGAAATTCATGTTGCTAGCACTCCAGAAAGACCTGATTAATGGATCACCTCAGAGTTGCAAAAACTTGACACTCCCTGAGGCAGGTGCAAAACCCCAGTACTTGCAGTCTGTTTGTCAAAATCTCCAGTTTCCCCATGATAAACTTCTGTGAGTCAGCTACATGAAGCTAATACAAAAGAGTGTGATAAAGTACCTGAGAATGTTGGAAACACATGGATTAATCAGCAAATTATTGTATTATAAGCTTCTCTAGTTCCTCTATTAATTTTTTTTCAGTACCCAAAGCTGCCAGGTATTTCCAGGTTTCTCTATCACAATGCAAAGGCTTTGGTGGGGACAGCAGTTCTGTTTGGTAGGGACATCTTCAGGCCTTGGCAGACCCTCCAGCTGACCACTGGCAGATCCACCCTGCTCCCAGCACACATGGAAGTGTGCTTAAGGAAAGGAAGGATACCTCACAGCCTCCTGGACCCATCAGATTAACACCAGCAACGAATCTGCAACATCCTTAAGTAATTCTCATGACAATTACTTCAGCTGGTTTTAGTCTTCTCATATTGAACCATCCTGGTTCTCATTTAGGCTGCTTTTTTTTCCCCTAATGATGTGGTTTAAGAGCATCAGGGAAATTTTCAAGTTTAAAAGCTGCAGAACAAAAGGCAAGTAAGCTTTATGCTCTCTAATGAATGGTTATTGCTCCATTTATTTAAGTGGTACTTATCACCATAAATATCTACTAAACTCACTTGCCATACTGGTGTAATCGGTGCTTTCCCAGGAAATATCCTTCAGTAAATGGACTGCAAAAACAAACTGGGAAAATAAATGAACAACTAGAAATGTTCCTTAAGAAAAGTCTTCAAACAGAGGAAAGACTGACAATTAATGAACATTTAAACATTTCACAGCTTAGACCTATTCATTGCTCAAGATCCAAAATAGTTTCCTTCATGAATATTGCATAATATGTTCATTCAAAATCTAGCAAGTTTTCTCCCAGAACACACCAAGACACGGTTCTCTCCCCCACTTTTTTGTCTTTTAAATATGAACACAAGAATTTCACAGCTGATAACATTACTCTGGAAAATACACTGAATATTCTGGAAAAGACTCAAGCTGGGACTCCAGTGTTGTAACTGCAAATGTTTCCATATATTCAGATTCTTCATGCATCACTCTTTGTGAAAGGTAAGCAACAGAAAAAGTAGCTTTTACAGGGTTCTGGGAGTGAACTCTGGCCTCCAAACCACAGATAAGGAAAAAAAGACAAAACACACATACCTTCAAAGCACATTTCTGGCCTGTCTCCTTGTTGAAACACTCCAGTACTTTGCCATTGATTCCTAACCCTAGCACACGCTTGGAGAGTTTGTAGTCATCTGTAACTGCATGTTTTTTTATCTCTAGTTTGACATGGGCTGTTCCCCCAGGCAAGGATTTCACGGTGCTCTTGCTTTCCACGTGACTCTCTGCCTGGGATTCCTGTTCACCTTCACTTTGTTCCATATCAGGGAAGAGTCTGGGGTGACAGAGATACCTGACAGATTCCTGTGGGGTATCCTCAGCAGAGTCCCTTCTCTTAAGCAATCAAACCCAGTGCTTCAAACAGTCCATTTGCTCGCCATTTAGTCCTGAGTAAAAATGTAAACAAGTGTTAGTAATTGATGTCAACTAACTGTTGTCCCACCTCACCGCTCTTCTGTTTTTAACAGGATGACCAGGTGCTAGAGAGAACAAAAGTGGAGGGTCAAGTCAGGAAAGCACACTTTGGCTTTATTGACCTGCCACCCGAGTTCCAGTACACACGGCTCTCAGTCTGCAGGTATAAATCACTGCTTTTACTGCAACAAAAAGTAACTGAGTAACTGCTGAGTCTTGGAATAACACTACAGCTAAGCTCTGTACGACAGAACAGAGCTTCAAGCTCATAAACCCGCATCCACCACTTGTTGCCTCAATGTTTTATGTAGAAATCCTCACAATGGTCCCCTGCCTCATCCCGACACTCCCCAATTACGCAAGAGAACCACGAATATCTGGACTGAACCCCAGAGCGGCACTGCCTGGGCAGGCACCGAACCCTGGGACAGTGCTTTAATTGCCTGGGCCCACAAGCGAGGGGCAGGGACCACCAAACCACCCAAAAACTGGAGTCTGTGGAGTGCCATGGCGTGGCTCCCAAAGCCGAGCGGGTCCCGCTGGGGACTTGAGGGGGATCCCCGGGGCGGGTCCCGGTGCCAGCAGCCCCGTTACCACGAGCGGAGGGGCCGCCCGCTCTGCCCCCCGCGCTGAGGCGGCGGCGGAGGGCGGGAAAGCCCTGAGGCGAAGCCGGGAGAGCGGAGGGTGGCGGCGGCGGGAGCCGGGCGGGGGCAGCTCCACGCCGGAGCTCGATTACCTGCCTGTGGCGGCGCGGCCCCAGCCGAGGCTTCCCGGAGCGGCTCGGGGAAGGCGGGCTCTGCCTGGGTCCGCCCCGCCGCCNGGTACCGCAGCGCGCCCGCGCGGTGGCACCGCCGGCCCTTCCCCCGATGGCTCCTCAGGGAAGGGGAAGAATCGCCTCGTTCGCTCCAAACCCTGTGTTAAACACGCTGCTGCAATGAGATTCGATAGTGGGCAGTGATCCTTCAGGCGCCTGGCTACCGCAAGGGTGCTCTCACCACAAGCAGTCACTAAACGCGACCCAAGACGCGGTCAGTGTTTCTCGGCGCTTTCGGATGCACAGTCAGGATACTAAAAGTGATGGTTCCCACAGCAACTGTCGCTCATCACTGGTGCACAGAGTGTGGTTCCAGGGATGTGAAATGCTGAGCTTTTTTCCCTACATGTGAAGATGAGTCATGCATCGAAATGGAGCTGTATTCGTATCATTGGAAGGAGCTTAAAGTTCACATGCTTTACAAGTTAAAAATACATTTGTCATTTTACGTAACGTAATGGCATCTGGAGTTCTAGCGGTTAGGAAAATAATTAAAAGGGCTAATGAGCCCTTTCTCCAAGGAATAAAAAGTAGTTCAACTTAACAGGATGCAGATCTGCAGTACATCACCATGTGATGTTAGGCTACAGCTATTCTGCCTCAGGTTTCCCTTCCAGGCTTTCAGCAGTTCAGCTGCTGGAGGGCCTGGTCCCCTGATTCAGTTCACCTATTCTGGGTTAATCAAATCCCTAAGGAAAACAGCTATTTCCAACCTTTTCAGGTTTAGCTGCCAGCCTTCTTAGTCTTTGCATCACCTCCCACTGCGGTAGTCTCAGAGAAATGTATGTGTAACTGTGAGCTCCTAGGTTGCAAACCTTCAAAAACATGGTTCTGCAGTCACCAGCTTGCTCAGATTTTCCTTCCCATGGCTTTTGCTATTCTGTTTGTCCTGTGTGGTAACTTCCTTCTCTTTGCAACAGGTAACTATTAGTCCTCTTCTCCGTGCTCAGTCACTGGGGGACAGACCCTTCAGAAAACTTCTAAATCTCTCTGCTCTCTTCTGCATGTTTTAATTTGAAAAACATGCAGGTTCACACCCATCTGTAGCTCCCATTCCTGGCCCCACTTGGCTCTTTCCATGTAACTCTCACCCAAAAGCTTATGGCTGCCCAAAGCAAGCAGGAGTTACACTGACTAGCACATTGAAGTTGGTAGAAGGCGATTTATGGCTCTATTCTAGGAAATATTAAACGTTGCAAAAATTCCAAGCAGATGTCTACTTAAGGGGTTGCTATTTTTTACAGTGTGTCAGAAGTAAGGAATTTCATTAAGAAACTATGACTCTTTCTAACTATTACAAGAATGAGTTTCTAAAAAAATAAGCTGTGCATTGAAAGCAAGGAGGAAAGATGAGGGAATAAGACAGGATGTGTGAAATTAGTTGGTTCTACATGTCTCAGTTATGAGCTGTCTCCTGATGAGAAGAGTTAATCTGGGAGGATACAAACCACATTTTTCAAGTCTCAGGGTATCTCACTGGATGAAAAGCTTGTTTGGGTTCACCACCTGATGTTGCCTCGATATGCTCTTGGCAAAGTTCATCATTTTACCAGCAGCCAGCCTTAAAATCCCAGCGTGGATCATGGTTAAGAAGGCCTTACATCAACCCTCTGCTAATTTCAACCACCATAAACTCCTAAAAAGCCTTTCTAGCACCAGCCCAACTATCAGACAGCCTCACTCTACACAAGGATGGCCCCAAAATAAAAAACAGCTCCTGAGGTCTCTCTTTGTGCTCATGCCAGGTGGAGCTCCATTAGCATCCTCTGGAGATGCTGATGGAGAATACACTGACAGGCCCACTGCAGTTCGTTTTTCATTCAAACAGATGTTTTTTATTTATTTATTGATGTTTGCTTTTTGAAGTTAAAAAAAACCCAAAACCCAAACCAGTACTATTACAGGCTAAGAGCCCACTACAGCAAAAGTTCTTTCATCTTCACAAAAATCCCTAACACTGTAAATTAAACATTAATCCTATTTTTACCAGAAGTCCCCAACAGCAACAACACAAAACAACTTAAATTTCAAAAGAGAACTGGGTAGCTCAGTTGTGCCTGCTTTGTCCCAAAATAAAATACAGCTTATAGGAGAAAATAGCAAATATTAAGGCCCTGTTCCTTCAATAAGCTTTGGGGCAGCAGGCCCTTTCCTCTAACCAATGTCTTAACCTGGTGAAGCTTTTTATTTTAGCCAGCACACAGTTTGGATACATTCTCCCTGATTTTATCATGTCTTGGATATCTCAGATACCCGCTTTACAGACAGACAGCACCACTGTTTAAACAGAGAAGGTTAATTTTGGCTGTTCCACTGGGTATTTTCACTGCCCCTCTGCCATGCTGTAGCAATTCAACAACTGGGATTAAAGACATTTCAGACTTTCAAGTGTGTCATTTCCTAATAAAACCAAAATGAAATAACTGGGTTTGCTGTCACCTGGAGAGTTAGGAAAGCTGAGGTCATCAAACGTGCTCTGAGCGATGGCGTGTCTTGAAGGGGGACACCTGAATGCTACAGGGATCTCAGCTTCCTTATGTACAAAAGTGATTTTCTTGGGGCTCAGCCCTTTGATAGCAATGTCTTATGGAAATCTCATCAGCTGTGATAAAGAAATTATCAGCTGAAAACTAGTGACTTGTTTTTTCTGAAACTTTGCTTCCTCTGAGTAACAGCTCTCTATTTTTTTCTGCCGTTAGGAGAAATCCACGCTCTGGGATGCATTATATAGATGTCACCAAAGAGAAAATCCTCTGTACTGTCAGGTTGAAGTAAGGACACAGCTTTGTCTGGTTGGGCGGTTGCAACAACCTTATTAAATCCCCCAGGAAGTTCTTCAGAAACTGCATCTGTGATATTAAAAGAAAGAAAGGGCAGCTCTACAGAGTAATATTTTGATATGAAGGAGAACAAAAGCAGCCTCTTGTAGGAGCTTTAGTTTAGTCTGTCATGTACACAGCGGCCTGAAACACAAACTATATGCATGTTTTTTCACCTGTCTTTTGGCTCTGCTCTGGAGGTGTCTGTCTCAGACTTATCAAAAAGGCATAAAAAAAACCCAAACTCAAAAAGCTCATCAGCAAACAGCCTGGATCTCTTCTCTCCTGACTGACACAAAACCAGGTTTATAAAGCTCTTTCACAGGCAATGATCTCTACTGATGCTGTGTTGCTAGAACAACTTCTCTTTTATTCTCAACACCCTCTGTTCTAACTTGGGATTATAACATGGTTTCCAGGAGCAATTAAAATTCTGGCTATGAAGCAGCTTCTAGTTAAGGAAAGGGAAGTCTCAAGAACACCACTCTCACCGTCTGGAGAGCCTGTCCTAATACCTGACTTAATTCCTCAAGATTAATTCCTCCATGTTAGCACACAGCAACTATTTTCCTATAGAAATACAGATGAGGATAGAAAAGCTGCTTTTATTGCCTGGCCTCAGACACCCTATTACAGGTACCTTGTCTTGGTCATTGAGAAGGTTTTGGGAGGCTCTATCCATGTTCCTCCACAGCTTCTTGATGGGGGAGTCAGAGAGATACCAGTTGGACATTTTCATTTCAGCAGAGAGGAAAAAAAAGATACTTTTTTTTCACAGAAGAATCATAAATCAGAAGCATAAAAAAACCTTCTAATCTGTCTACAAGAGACAGCGCTTCATTTTATGCTGCAGTGGAGCAGAAGAAATTAATCTCTTTCATTGAAACATCCTGCAACTAATGGGTATGACAGCATTGCCTGGTAGTCCTGGGGTGGCCTTCCAGGCCACTCAGGAATACAATTTTTGCTGCATTTGAATCAAGCAGCAAAACTCCTAACAGATGCCACACTGCCATCACCTTCTAGGTCACCACATGCCACAAGCCCTGGGACAACAAATATGCCCAGTTCCTTATAATAACCCAGGGTATTTTCCACAGCTTGAAATGAAACCCATTCCTTTCTGCACATCTTACCTCTCAGGGAGGCAGCTCAGATGTCCCTGTATCCATGGCACAGCTCACCCACACCCTGGAGACTCCTCCATTGTTCCTCACAAGGTTGGGAAATCAAAACCACAACGGTAAGTTCACCACCTGTTGTTGATTACAGAAATTGGTGCGTCCTGCTCGAATAACGAGCTGGCCCTCGAAACAGGGAACAGCTGCTTGTTATTGGTAGGGTTGGGTCCCCCAGTGCTATGCCTCACAGTACAGCTCAGGGTAAGGGCTGGACAGTAACCAAAGCCGTGACTACTTCCAGTTTTTCAGGCTACTGGTGAAGGTAAATCCAGTCCGCAGGCACACAGAGCCCTCTCAGGAGTTACGACTCTGGATGTCACTTTTCATTTACACCAAGTCTACAAGATGACAAGAATGTCCAAGTGCCCAGCAGAAGCCATGTGACACCCGCAGTGGGAAGGGACTCTGGCCACCGGTTTTCCCAAGCGCACATTTAGCAGTAGATGGTGCTGTTGTGTCGGTGAACTTTCCTGAGGGACTAATTGCCTCACGATCTCTGGATTTTCTTCCCTGACTTTACTACGAGCTTTGAGCTTTCTTTGATACCTCTCATAACTAAAGCCTAGCGCTCAGTGTTATCACTCAACAATATTTCTTACCACTGCCTCTGTAATGCCCTTATTATTCAAAACTGACCTCTGGAGAGCCGTTTAAATGAACATAAAGTGGATTTAAACAACTAGTTTGTGTGAATGGCAGCAATTTATATTGACTGTACAGGGCCTGGGCACTGGCACATCGGGTACACTGTGCTGTTTCCCTCTTGGGGCATTGCCCTGTGCCCGAGGAGTGCCAATGGCCAGCACAATGTTCATATCAAGTGATGAAGCACTGCTGAGTGCTCCTGACTTCAAACCGATCACTGATTTTGTAGACAAAGCAGCCCAGGCATTAGCCTGAATATTTTTTTAAGGTGGTCCCCTAAAGAAGTTTCCAATGCAAATGCAAGCTCCTTTCATTGATGCTCACATACATCAGCTCCTTCGAGTCTGTGCTCATCTCTCCGGGTCCTGCAGAACCGTCCGGTGATGCGGCTGGAAAAGCCCCGCGGGAGAGCGGGACGTGCCCCGGGAGCCGCCGCCGCCGCAGACCCCGCTTCTGCGGGAGATGTTTCCTCTGCACGGTTCCGAGCGTGGTTTCCCTGCGCCAGAGATACAAATGGCTGCTCAGCCCCCAGCACAGAGCTTGCCAAAAAAGCCTCCTCCAGGCGAGCATCACTAGATGGAGCCCAATTCTCAGGGAAAAAAGGAGCAGACAGCTCCGGGCCGCAGCGCTCCTGCCGACACACCAAGCTGGGATCTCGGCGTCCCCTCGGAGGCCGAAGACGAATTAAATACCTTCTGAATGTGCAGGTTCGCTGTGGTTTGTAGGAGACAAAAGCTGCTCCCAGCTCTCCAGTCCAGATCTTTTCAAATCCATCGTGCTGCTGCACCACCCACAGAAGGTTTAAACAAGCTCGGATTCAGACGAGGGGCAGAGGCACACAGGTGTCCCCCGCAACCCTGAGCCAGGATCACAAAGGGACCTCCGAATGATCGTCCGAATGTTATGCTTGCTGTGCACAGGAAAGGTGAGGATTGGAATTCCTCTGCCAACCCCTCGCCTTCCCTGTGAATTTAGACATATTCAGAGAAAGTGTGAGCTGAAGTCTGTCTTAGGCTGGTCAAGGAGTGCCTGCAGGCTGACATTCCCACCGCCTTTAGATGGCCTTCAGAGTACTTAGATGGATGGATACTCAGGATACGTAGATGGCCCTCAGCACCTCTCTTTGCATAGCTGGGTATTATTAGCAGCACTCATTACTGTCCTGCCCCTGATTCAGGACAGAAAACGGATGGAAGTGTGCAGGAGGCTGAGCAGCTGCCAAATGAAACTGCGGGGAGTGAAAGGCTGAGTCAGGAGCCGAACAGAGCCTGCCTGCTCTCAGGCTCATGTCCACGGGAACACCCTTCCAGCCTCACCCTTATCAGCATCCTGCCTTCCCCTCTGCTCTCGGCCCCAGCCACCTCTGAATGTTCTGAATGGCACAATGATTACTAATATTTTTAAATATTCAATCTACTCCAATGGAGGTGGCAGACAGACCACTCTCATTCTCTCTTATCTCTAATAAGCAAAGAGGTGGCAACTCGTGGCAGGAAAAGACAAAAGCAAACAAGCTTTTATTATAAAGTGTTCAAAAATAAATCGTTCAATAACCCTGAAAGAAACCAAAATATTTCCTCGTGGGTTACCAGATTTTAACTTGACAATGATCTATAAATGCGGGACGAAACGGCGGTGGTGCAGGCTTTTCCAGGACACTTTGCTGAGCTGAGGATTCACAGAGGACTCCAAGGTGATCAAGACAACCCGTTTAAGATAACTTATGCAGCGTGACGACCACACAATCGCTGCCCAGAGCGGCAGACCCTGCAGCACACCCTGCTCCTACTCCCCAGGTTTCACTGTTAATTGCCCCGGCTCCTGATTGCCCCTCCAGCCCCACGGCCTTGCCCCTCCCCGAGCACTCGCGGCACCGGTGCTCAAG
>VZRX01000058.1:425975-468160 GCA_013398075.1 Notiomystis cincta
GAGCACGCGCGGCCCCGGTGCTGAGGCGAGCTGCAGAGGCGCCGCCAGCTCGGGGAGGATGCCGAACCACCGAGGACGGGAGGCATGAAATGACACCGCAAATAAAAACAAATGGAAGGAAAACGGCACATAACCGCGAGTAAATCAAAGGGAGCCGTGCACAAGCCCGGGCAGGAGGCGGTGGGCGCTGCCGGCCCCGCCCCGGGCGGGCCCCGCGCATGCGGCGGCGGCGCCCANATTTCTCCGGAGCCAGCGCTGAGACAGGTCGCTGCTCCGGCTCTTCCCGCAGGACTCCGGGAGATCTTATTTATTGGTACCTATTTATTACTATTTCAGAGTGCTCTGAAGGAAGATCAGTTCCTCTCTGAATATATGTAATTTCCATTTTCTCTTTTTTTTTTTTTAAACTATTTTTGCTGCTGTTTTCTGAAAAGCAGAACAAGAATATATTATTTTTTTCTAAAGCACTGAGAGTGCACGCATTTTCTTGGCCAAAGTTCCTGAAGTCTTTGTCGGACAGCTCGTCTTTAGCTTGGCTTTTCCTGCGTCTGAAACAAGCTGCAGAAGGGGTTTGCTGGGACTCGCCAGCCTCCTCTCACCGCGAACCCGGGCTAGAGGCTGAACTCGCTGCTTCGGGGAAGCAAAGAAGGCAAGAAGAGGAGAAATCATTTCCCACCCTCTTGAAGACTTAATGCTTTTCCCTTGGTCCGGGAGTGACATGATCCTCTGTGTTCAGGGGTAAGATACTTTGCAGCCTTCTGTGAAAAGCTGTGCTTTGGTAATTGTAATTAGGAAGGTTTTCTGGGACAGTTTTTCAGCTCGTGTGTGTTGCCATGTGTGACTGTAATGGAATGGGAATTACTTTGGCTGGCCGGGTGCTGAGTTCTCTGTGTCTGTCCTATGTGTCTGTGTTTTAGATCCCAAGGCCAAAATCATGGGACCATAAAGTATTCCTGATTTCCATGCTTTCTACTGCTGAAAAACTACACGGTATTCAAAGTCTTTGGGGAGAGTAAAAATAACTTGGAGTGTGTTGTTCAGCGTGGTGGATGCAGCACCAGTGTGGACACCAACCCAACACCACAGGTGCTCTCTAAAGTCCTCTTGGAAACAAACTGCTTACAGGGAAGAACTTCTGTGGAGTTTAGGTGCTTTGGTCCATTTCTGAGGAGATATTTATGCTAAATTAATTTCAGTTCTGTGTAAATTTAAGTGTATGCACATATACACAGCATTCTGTAGAGTGAGAGCCACAGGGGGCACATGGATAGCTCCATATCTGCCTTGAGGAGAACAGGTGACATCCAAGTGCCTTCTCTGGTTATCAGAACTGATGTGTTGGCACTTCAGTGTCCCTGTGACCAGTGACCAGCTCATTTCATCAGCTGAGGAATACCTGGTATGCAGGAATCACCTGGTAATTTTACACATGCTGCATACTTGGAAATTGTGAGCATTTGTTTCAGTCTGAGCCATCGTGTCAGATTTTCCTGTCGCTCCAGTGTATGGTGGGTTTTCCTCAGAGTAAAATCTTCCTTGTCTGCTTGCAGTGACCAAAGCACAGGGATTTTTCTGCCATTTCCCCCCAGAATCTGTTCCACAGACAAGGAGAGCTCGTGCTTACCACTAATTTCCTACTACGCAAGGGCGTTGTTTTCACTCTTATTTTCAGCCTGTAGCTGCAGTTCCTATAGCCACGGCGAAGGGAATTCAGTTTACAGCCTGGCCTTTGGGAACTCTTAGCTGAAGCTTTCCTCCACGGTCAACATACTAGACCTACTGCTTCCCTTACCCACCCAAAACTTCCTATGGAGCCAGATGTGTAGATGGTTTTCTTTTAATGTCTATTTTGAAGACCATTTATTGCTCCATTTTCTTTATCCTCTAGGATTTCATATATCCTGGCTCCATACTCTCTGTCCTATTCAGACCAAGCTCCCACTGGAGCGTTGGAATGTGCCTGATGGAAGGGAGAGCAGCTCCACGCTTTTTATTGTAGTATTTATACTGTGTTACAAAGTTTAGCTTATCAGCACAGTAGCTACAAAGCCAACACTAAATGTATCAGACATATCTGATTCTCCTGAACTTTCTTGCCGTTCCAGAGCTTTCTGAAACACTAATTGCCAAAGCACAGGGAGGTTCATTTGTTGTTTCTCCTGACAGTGCACCCAGACTCCCAGGCAGACACGCCGAATTTCATGTTGTTTGTTTCCTCCTCTCAGCTGTTGTACAAACACTTTGCTCTATTCAGTCCTCATTCTCTATGTCTTTCCTCTGCTTTCTTCCTTACAAGTACCATTTGCAAATCCTTTCTTTGCCCCACCAAAGGGCTGACTTCTTCATGTCAGCAAACCTTTTTCAACCTGTCCTTATCCCAGCAAACGCCTTTTAACCCTCTTGCAAATGTTCTTGCATTAGCAGTTGTAGTCTGCCATACTTGCTGATCCCTCTGCTCTCCCTTTCCAGTGCTTGGAACTGCTCTGTTTGCTCCCAGAGCAGCCCTTCTTCCTTCAACCTAACTACAAAGTTGTTTAGGATACCAGCACCTCCCAGTCTGTCAAAATTTCTAATCCTTCTCCTCTCTTCCACCATGCTCCTTTGAGCCTACAGCTGCACTGGGAGGTTTTGTAGGGGTGTAAGGCCGGTGTTTAGAAGGAATAAAGGAAATGTGTGAGCCCAGCCCTTCCCTGGCTGTGGTGGAAGGATCCCCACAGTGCCTGCACGCGGGGTCTGGGCTCCTCCAGCCTCACATGGCACAAAGTGTAAGGCAGCAGAGCACGAAAACAGTGGGAAACCTCTGTAAAAGAAACCTACTGACAAATTCACACAGTTGAGGTGGTTTTTGGAGGTCCGAACTGTGAACTGGTACAGCCCTTGAAAGTAACAGCTTTCCTCTGGATTCATGGCAGACATTTCCCTGTGTAGCTCTGCTACATCTCCCTTCCTTCCCCATGTCTCAGCCAATTCCTAATTTCCTCTCCAAAGTTGGTATATAAAAAGAAAAGAAGTTCTATGCTATGAAGAGTGTTCTTTATGTTCCAAACCTTTCTGGAAGGGTAGGCCAGAAAAATTTTCCAGGACAAAATAAATTCAGAGAGATTTGGCACTTGGACTGCAGTATTTGAGTGGATGGTGAGTGAATGGTGCAGGACTGATTTTCCTTAGTGTCAGTCATGGTCATTTTCAGCTCAGGGAACAGTCGGTGTAAGAAGGACAAGCTCTGCCAGCAGGCCTGGGACACCCTCTTTGCACAGCACCAATTGTTTGTTAATTGGGTTCAGCACAGGGAAGGATTGGAATCACAGAACATTCTGAGTTGGAAGGGACTCATAAGGATGATCGAGTCCAACTCTGAATGATCCATATGGGGATCAAATCCATGACCTTGGTGTAATTTGCACCATGCTCCAAGCAGCTGAGCTGGTTTATGCTCCTCCTTGTGCAAAAAAGGGGGTAATGGAGAATTGGGAATCTTCTTTCCCCAAGGAGACAGGCAGCTAGGCATTTGTGAAGACCATGACATTAAGAGGGAGACATTCAAATATCTTGAAAAATGGAGCCCTCAACACCTATAAATGTATCTTGAGGAGGATTTAAAAGAGAACTTGGAGCTTCCCCAAGAATGATCTCCAGGTATAAAAATATATCCAGATGCACAGTTCTGTTAAAGCTCCTGAAAATGCAGGTCCTGTGACCAAAGGTCCCTGGTGAGGACAAGAGCCAGTAATCACTTTTATTCAGCCTGGCTTCATACCCATTAATAGAAATTAAGAAACATAGATTAGATGCCATGAAACCAAGCAGGTATCCTGCTTCTGAAATGTGATTTGACACATGGAAAAAGAAAGAATGTTCTTTCCTAAATACCTACAGAATAGCAGGGGGTTTGCTATGTATTGCAAAGGCAAGAAATATCTCTGTACATTTAAATTTACCAGAGGTTTTACAAAACCTTACTCCAAACCTCCACGGTTTGTTTCAAAATGCACAGCTGTGGAATTGATCGTGGCTCTCACAAGGTGTGAAGGTGCTTTCAGGTTCTCTCTAATCTATTTTCCTCCCACATCTCTTCTTCTCGTTCTCTGTCCCATACTTGAGTCTCAATAGTTTGAGGTGGTGGAGTGCAGCTACAATCAGGTGCAGATCAGTTTACTGCACATTTATTTATGTACCTAAAGTGTCCCTGTTCACAAAGACCACAGGGAAGGAGAAGATCCGAAGGGAAGCACTTGACTTCAGTGTCTCCTGCTTCTCTTCAGTGATGTGGAGAGGTGGCTGCACCCTGTGCCATCACCATCAGCTGCAGTGTGCTGTGGCAGTGTCACACTGAGGACTGAGTGTATTTCTCTCAGCCATCTTTTCTTTAAAGTGTCTGAAAGAACATCTCGGGTGTGTTGGGGATGATGGGGGGATGTAACACAGGACATGCAGCAGGACAGGAGACACAGAGGCAAAGAGCCTGCACACATTGGGACAGAAACTAATTATTGGAGCTTGCCTGGGAATGAAGACTTTCCTTGCCTTTGACATCCATCCTCCCCCTGGAGCTCTGCTTTCCTTTAAGAATCTCCATGCTGCAGAGGAGGAGCACCCATGACCCATGAGAGCTCCAGGCTCTGTGAAAATGCATTTAGATGCTGAATGGCCACACCACTTTAGGCCATGGGGGAATAATACATGTTCTAGCAGCCTGGCCATGGTAGAGCCTCCTGCTGCAGTCCTGCAGGGATTACAGCCACACTGACTTCTCCACTGAGCTGCTGAACGGTGGGGTGGGTGTAGTGCACAGGGTTGGCTAAAACAAGAATTCCCATTGTTCTCCTACATGATCAGCTCACTCTGAGTTCTGACAGATTCAGGATCAGGTCATCCTTGAGCTAGAAAGTGGGTAGGAGAAAACCCAAGCTATTCCCAATTCTGCTTCTAATTATATTGCAGTAAATGACAATCCTACTGGCAGAAACAGAAATACTTCACCATCATAATCATGTAAATCAAACCATAATGTTGTTACAAACCTTATTGTCCCTGAAACTATGCATTAAAAGGCAACACCTAAAAATATCAGGTTCAAATCAAATGGCAAGACTGACCACCTTTTTTAAGGCCAAAGGGGCCAAATCACTCTCCCTGTTTCTAAGGGCTCATCCTTAGCTGTGTTCCTTCCTCCTCCCTTGCCTCTCTCAGAAACAGTAGTGCTGAGGATCTGTTTGTAAAACATAACACGATGTAGTACAATGTAGCATGCACTGACCAGATCCTGCAACCGATCTCAAGGCAAGGAGAAATAGCAGAGTGTGCCTTTCATTTCAGACCTCATCCTTTGCTGGCGGAGGAAAAGATCAGAAGACTGTCACTCAGGGGCATTGAGGAATTGTCAGAGCCCATCATGCAGCCTCTCCCAGTTATGGCCTTCCAGGAGGAGTCTGCGCCTGCCCTTGCAGCTCCAGTTCCAGACAGCAACCCACCTCAGACACGGGACCCTGAAGAGGACCTTCTGTGCATTGCAAAAACCTTCTCCTACCTGCGAGAATCTGGTAAGACTCAATTGCAAAGTCACGGGGTCTGGAGAGTGAAAGGACCCAACTGCACAATCTGAGTACCAGGAACAATCTCTTCCAATTTCAGACAGGAACCTGGTTGTGTCACAGCCACGGCTGACTCTTGTGCACACGGCAAGTGTATCTGCAGTCTACAAACTTATATCATGAACTAATTTATTGCTTTATCTTTTGTAACTGAACTGGGAGAAAGAATTGCAAAAAGCAAATTGCTTTTTCTCTGTAAACTGCAGCTGCTGCAGCAGCTGCCAGCCTCATCCCAGCACAGCAATGACAAGAACAGGCAGGAAACCCTTAGAACTTGGTTTTAATTTCTGAAGGTCTTGCCAGCTCTGGCTCTGGTTGCTTCCCAGGCCCTGAAAACAGTTGTCTTCAAGGCTTCCCTAAATATACTGCCAGTCTTGTAATACGTCCTTTCCCTAACAAATTCTTTCTCGGATGTTTTTCCAGGTTGGTACTGGGGTTCCATCACTGCCAGTGAGGCCAAGCAGCATCTGCAGAAGATGCCCGAGGGCACCTTCCTGGTGCGGGACAGCACCCACCCCAGCTACCTGTTCACGCTGTCTGTGAAGACGAACCGAGGGCCCACCAACGTGCGCATCGAATACGCTGACAGCAAGTTCCGCCTGGACTCCAACTACCTGTCCAAACCTCGCATCCTGGCCTTCCCGGACGTGGTCAGCCTCATCCAGCACTACGTCACGTCCTGCACGACGGACAGCAAGGCCGAGGCTCCTTACCCGCCTCCGTCTCCTCTGCCTCCCCTGCAGAAGGAGATGGCGGCAGCCGCAGTACACTTGAAGCTGCTCCGGCCGCTGGGCCGCAGGGACAGCATTCCCAGCCTGCAGCACCTGTGCCGGCTGCGCATCAACAAGTGCACGGCCGACGTGGAGCAGCTGCCGCTGCCGCGGCGGATGGGCGAATACCTGAAGCAATATCCCTTCCAGCTCTGAAGCGAGGCCGGTCTCTCTCGGGCACGAACGGCAGAGACGCGGCCGTGAGAACTCTGTGTCTCGTCCCGCTAAAGTGGGCACAGTGAAGACCTGATTATCAGCAGAGACTGCATCCATCCTTCCTCTCCCCTTCTCTTCACATCCATTCCAGCCCCAGGGAGGAGTGGGTTGTTTCAGTGAGCAGCGGGGCACCAGCTGAGCTCTGACCCTCGGCCGTGCCGGCAGTGGCTGTGAGAAGCTCTGTGGGCATGGCCACACTACTTGAATGTCAGAGTTGCTGTGACATTGGACATGTTAACGTTGTTATTTTTGCTATTTATTTCCATGGCAGTTTCTCTCCTCATGGTATTTTTAAAGCACCTTTTACTTTATTGTTTTTGGGGGGGAGGGGGGGTGTTGTTTCTTCTGTGGAATTAGAGATAGCATAAAGTTTCCCAGCCAACTGGCAGCTGAAACTCTGTGGGAATTTGGATTTGGATTCACCTCCAAACAGCTTCTGTTTGAGCCTGTCCCTGTGACAGGTTACAGGAGTCCACATCCAAGCTCTCCTAGGCTTCTGGGGTATGTGAGACTCAGATGACTCTACCTAGACCCACCTCTACAGAGGTGAAGACTATTAGTTTTTTCTTCCTTAGCTACAGAGGGTATCACAACCCCAGAGCATGGTGGGAGCTCCCTGAGATGTGTGCTGCATCACGTTGTGGACAGGAGACTTCTTTGAGGAAGGTTTTCTTCCTTGAGAGCTCTAAGCAGACATCTGGATCGTGAGGTTGGGCCAGGGAGCACTCTTCCCATTCTTTTTTCATCTTCTCCATCTCAAAAGGAAGTTTGTGACAAAACATTTAGAAACAAGTAGTTAGAAACCAAATTTTCTCATGCAGGCAGAATGATTTGGTTTCAGAGCATCCCTGTGCTTGGCTTGTGTTTTCAAAGTGCTG
This sequence comes from Notiomystis cincta, assembly GCA_013398075.1. Lineage (NCBI taxonomy): Eukaryota > Metazoa > Chordata > Aves > Passeriformes > Notiomystidae > Notiomystis > Notiomystis cincta. Next base: position 433,431 of record VZRX01000058.1, read on the forward strand.
TTCCCTGACCTTGCCCTTCCCTGAGGCACAGGGCAGGAGCAGGGTCTCCTTGAGCAGGGGCTCGGGGACAGCTCTGCGGGGCTGCACCAGTGACACGCACAGCTTCAGGATATTTATTTATTTATTTCTGGGGTAACACTTAGAGGCACCTGAGCCCCAGGAGCTGTCCCTCCCCCTGCTCACACGCTGCCAGAAGCCGCGTGCTCTGCTCCTGCCGACCTTACTCACCGGCCACGCGGCTTCCGCCTGCTCCAGGCTGGAGCGCGCACTGCAAACCACAATCCAGCGTTTCTCTTTGCCAACGTCCAGACCTCTCCTCCGCCCTGCTCTGACTTGCATGTTTGTTATCCAGAATCAGGCTTTTGGCTCTGGGTTTCCTTCTCACACCCTGTCCCTTTCACCCCCTGCAGACGAGGCACAATGGCTCTTGCTCTGCTCTTTTTCACACAAGAGGGACAGAGCAGATGGGATCTGCCCCAAACCAGCACAGACAAGTTGCCCCTTCCTGTTCATTTGCTGAATCCCATCACGTTCCCAGCCATTGAGTGAGAGTAGAGGAGGGAACAGACAAGTCTACAGAAATTACCATTTGGCTTATTTTGCCCCTAAGACCCCCTGACTTGTTCTAGCATGAATGAACATTAAGGGTTCCTTGTTCATCCCTCTCTGAGATTCTCTCTAAGGCTCTGTAAATCAGAATGGACAAACCCCCAGCTATAGCTGAGTTTTGGAAGAGAAGATGGAAAAGGATGGGATGGTGACCCAGTAGACAAGTTCAAAAAAGGGGTGAGTTTCTTCCACCCCATCTTAAAGCTGCCGAAAGGGACAAGATGGCCTGATGTGCTTAGTCAGTGTCCTTTTTTTCTCTCCACATTTATACAAGTTTGTGCTGTTGCAAGCTTTGTTTTTGATACTTTGATGATTGACAGTGTGCATGTGTGATGTCAGGTTTGCTTTTTGGTATATCCTTCCCCCTTGCCCCCTATGGCAGCAACCATGGGAAGGTACTGAATGAGAATGAAAATTTAGAAGGCAAAAAGGAAAACTTTTTTTGAGTAATATAAACGATAAACCACTGAAAAGGCTTCCTTTTATCCAAACACCTCTGTCTGCCTGAGGACACTGGGAACAAGGAAAGCACAGCTCTCCAAGGAGCAGCAGTGATCTCAGGAAGCCCACACAGCTCAGCCACAGGCCTGGTAGCTACAGCCTGGGAAAAATCAGTTGGAGAAGTATTCAGCAGGAAAGGGCAGGTTGTTCAGCTCTCTGAAACTTGCCTGCTACTTGATCTGTTCTGTGCTGGGGGTGATGGGGAGGTCAAGCTGTGGGTTTGACTCACTGCCCCAAGAGAGCCCAGGAGCTCCTGGTTGACCCCAAACTGAAGGCTGTGAGCTCCTACGGGCAGGGACCAGCTCTGTTCTGTGTTTGTTCTGCATTTAGCACAGTAGGGATCTCTAGGTGCTACTGCAATACAACAAATAAACAATACAGTTACTCCAAAAAGTCAGTTTCTTCTACCTGGAGACAGTTTGTTAAAAATCATTTGACTCTGGATTTTAAATAAACATTTTAAATATACTTTAAAGCCACTCAATTTAAAAGTCTTTGGTAAAATCCAAATGTATGAATTAATTTTCTACTTAGAGAAATCCTCCCCAAGAACACAGGGCAAACTCTAGACCATTTTTTTCAAATGACAAAAAGCCTTTTAACAAAAAAAAGGCCCTTCAGATAACTGGGAGAATAAACACCAGAATCCTCCTGATTGTGGGCTTGGTTTCTATTGCACACAGATGAGCTGTGGCAGATCCCAAGTCAAAAAGGATTGAAGAAATTTTTTAATGATGTGGAAGAACACAGGAATGATTCTTGTATTGTATCTGTGTGCCATAGAAAGCCAATACAATGCAAGGCAAAGAAGACACAACATCAATGGGCAGACAATGCTTTGGGTGGGAGATCCAGGGCAGATGCCTTTTCCCTTTTTCTGGTGCCATTGGGCTGCACTGTCCCTGTCCCTGTGGTCTGGCCCTGCAGCCTTTCCCTTCACATCACCTGAGACACCAGACAGCAGGTGGGGAACCCACGGGGACGTGGATCTGCCCTATAATATCAGAGGGAGACAGAGGAGCCCCATCTGTCCAGCCCCTGAAACACAGGGAACACACTGAGGCAATGCCACTGCTGGGAGGTGATGCCACTGTGCCCCCTCCATGCTCCTCTTCAAGGAGAGATGCCCAAGAGATGTCCCCCCATCCTGCCCAAAGCAAGTGTGATGTGCTCCCAACCACTGGAAATGGAAAACATGCTCAGAAAAAACCCCAAACCCAACAAATTGAAGTAATTCCTCTCCCATCCTTCTCTCTCTGTGAATTCACTGGCTTCAAAGTTCAAAATACTGCTTTAAAGTATTCCTGTAGCACATGCTGTGCTTCCTATGCCAGCCAAGGAGCTGGCATTCCCTAGCAAATATTGTTTCCACAATCTCATCAACGTGAGTCCATGGGTAGATTTCCATTGCACACCAAACCAGGAAATGTTGGCAATGCCATAATCTGTTCCAGATCAAGTTGTTAAACAAAAACAATCACATCCCTCTTGGTTTAATGGGAAATATGGAAAGAGAACTACAGAGGGTAGAAGCAAAACACAAAATAAGTGGAAACACAAAAACAAAAGGAAGGAAAAGCTGCATTCATCTTTAAAAAGAAACTTTGCAAACCCTGGAAAAAACTGGAAAGAGAAATGCAGCATTTCTGGCACATTGAGTGATTTCTTAGTGTCTTAACTGGGCTAAACTCTTCTCTGAGTACACATAGGAAACCCTGCTGTTCCCTTTCCACAGGCTGAAGGTGAGGATGATTGGCATAAGCCAGGCTGGTCCAGAGCTGCAGCCACACACGGTTTTACCTCATCAACTGTTACCTTAACAACTCCCACTCCTGCACCTTCAGCACATTGCACTAAAGAGAACAGGTTCACGTTCTGAAAACTCCTGTGCCAAACCTCTGTGCAGACTGAACTGATTTTTACAGCTGAGTTCCTCATCTCTGGAACCAGGAGCATTTGTGGCAATGCAGACTGGCCTTTATCAGCACCAAAGTACAGCTGCAACTCCTCTCCCAGTGACACCTGTGTGGTTTGTTGAGCCAACACACAACAATTTGGATTCTCTCTTGGGTTACAGTTTCTGTCTACAGATAGAAACGTGGGTGTGGAGCCCTCACAGAGTCGGAAAAGCAGACTGATAATATTGGGAATAGAAATCCCAGTCCATGAGTGAAACCACACTCCCATGGCCCACTGCCACAGCAGAACTCCCCTGCAGTTTGTCAGGCACATATGGTATCATTTTCTGTTTCAAATCATCAGCCTCTGAAAAAGCAACACATGCAAGGGTAAAATCACCACTTCACATGCACATATCCCTATCCTTTCTAATTTACTGCAATCTTAGTCCTTTCTCCATATCCTTTTCAAGTGCCCGACATCCCCCAGTCCAAGCCAGGGGAACCAGCATCAAATCAAGTGAATCAGCAGAGTGTATTTAAATCTCTTAGGACAGACATGGTCAGGTGTTTCCAGTTATTGACCTATCACATGTAATTTCTAGTCCAAATTCCATTGTCAGTCTTACCTACTATCTATGATATTAAGGGAATTAAAACCAAAATTACTGGACACTGTATGTGTGGCTCTTCTGCCAAACACATTCTCATGTTCAAATCTGTCAGAAGCCAAATATCACAGCCCTCTCCTATCTCTCCCTAATGGCTCCTGAGATCCTTGCAATCCTGATGGAATTGCAGTATCCTCTTCCTCAGCCCAGAAATCATCAGCAGTCTGAAAGCAATATCCAGTGATGTTGTGTGTGAAGATGTGAAGAACACAGTGAAGATGTGCCAGAACAATCTTGGATGCCAAGTAACATCCTCCAAACCCCTCAATCCGGGGCAGCATTGTCACAACACTCGCCTCACATGGTCAGTGACCCCCACCCATCATTCACAGGGGAAATGGGAGAAAAACCCATCAGTCTGGGCAGCTCCTTGGGAAACAAACCAGTCAGAGACAAAAATAAGGTGTTATTTAGAGATCTGGCCTGTCCTTGAGCAGAAACATTCATCCTCTGTCTGTTCACAGCAAGCTAGCTTTGAATTTGGGAGAGGGAGTCCAAGGGAAGGCAGTGCTGCCAGCGAGGAGGCCCCGCCGCTGCTCAGAGTGTCAATAACACGTTCAGACTCAGACATGTCTGTTCTCTGCCCACACCCAGGCCTCCCTCTGTGGGTTTTTTACAGTGCTGGGTGCCAGAGCCCAGGGAACTGGAGGCATGGCTTTATCTGGAGGCTAATGCTGCCTCGAATGAACCTCGTGTTGATCTCGCACTGCCGCCGCCTGAGGAACGCAAGCGTCGCGTGGCTCCTGCTGCTCACTGCACAGACGAGTGCAGCAAGGGCCCTCGGGAGCAGGCACAGCCCTGCAGCACCCATCACACATCTGCCACCACCTCTGCCACGAGCAGGGACAAGCTCAGGGAGAAGTGACAAGTGGCCCTAGCCATAAAATGAGAGTCTTTCAGTGTTCACTTATGTGAACTAAGGAGTCTACACAACAGGCTCTTCCAAACTTTAGCAAGAACTGGTAAACTTTTCTACTTGAAAAATAATGTATTCTTCAGAAGAACAGGCTATTGGTAGGCAACATGTTGACTGGAGAGAAGAAAAGTAATTTTAAGGGCTTCACTGTTAGCCTGGGCATTAAAAAATTCAAAAGAAAACTATGGAAAGTAAAATACAATTTGGGCTTTATATAATAACAATCTTAACATAATAATTCAGAGTGTTTTTTTGGATTTGGAAAGGGGAGGGAAAACAACAGAGCTCCAGCTAATATTCACTACAGATGAGACAACAAAAAAGGAAGTTTTACTGCAAACCACTGCTGGCTTAGTCCTTCAATTCCCCTGTAACCAGTTGTGGCAGTGGTCACAGCTGGAGACAGGCTGTTGGTCCCCCTGTTGCAAAATCATCATTTGATTAATTTAAATATAGAAAAGAACAGACCCAAGGGAAGCAGCCTGGCCCAGCAGAGGAAAGGGTTCAGTCGGAACTGCTCTAGCCTGACATACCAACCTAGATTTGCAGAGATGGCTTTCTTTTTGTGAACAAGAACTACCTTCTCCCTTTTGCTCCTCTTCCTCAGACCTCACTGGCAGGGTTTCCCCCTGGATGCCATTACTTCCAAAATGCAGTGTAAATGCACTTAGCAGCATCTCAGTTTCAAAAACCAAATACAATGTTAGTTTTTGTCAAAACAGCTATTTTAAGAGAACACTCTATCTAGGCAGGAAAGGCATTTGTTTTAATGTCCCCCCATGGTACTACAGTGACAATAAAAACTTGAAATAATACTGGTTACTGCAGCATTAGATTGCCCAAACAGATCATCAGAGACTTGGTATTTCTCAAAAACCTGATATAAATATGCCAGATGGAAGGACAAAGGAAGAGCTGGTCAATCAAAACTCGGTGGCAGAGCTCAGCCAGGACTGGAGCTCCTTGGACTCTGGCCTGGCCAGTAACTCCACCATGTGACTGCCTTGGTCTGGAAGATACGCTGCAACTTTTCCAACTGTGGCTCTTGGAGAAACACTGCCCTTGCTGAAACAGCCCTGCCATGGAAACCTGTAAAACACAACAGGCTAAATCCAGGTTCCTTTCCCAAGGAATGGGATGGGAATCCATTTCCCTCAGGGCTGAATTTGGTCCACTTCATATTCCTAGTTTTACAGAGAAGAATTTTATCCCTGGTGAAAATATGACACGAATTTGTCTTCAAGGGAAATTTTAACACTGAAGTGCTGCTGATTTAACAAAAGAAAACCCTTCCCTCACACACTGTCCCAGCATGCACAAACTCAGCACAGAGGTTTTTCTTCTAAAAATAAGGAAAGCCCATGGTGCAGTTTACAATTAAGTTCTGGCTCTCTTGAATTCACCTACAAATATTCCAGTCAGAACATGTGCAATGCCACTTCAGGGTGTAAACATCAGCCTGGATTGATCTCAGCAAACTTGGTTCACCTTGGCTAGGACAGAGCTTTCTGTGATAACAACTCCTAAAAACAACAGATCTGGGTTATATCTGGGACAAAGAGACAGCAAGACCCACTGCTCATCTCCTGGGATGTCCTTCCCTGCCAGCTGTGTCTCACTGCCTGTTCCTTGTGGGCTCACTCCGTGCAAGGAGCAGAGATTTAATAGCTGATCAGAGACTGCAGAGTCTGTAATGTCAGGGCTGTTTCCTCCCTAGAACAGCTTACAGAAGGCAGAGCTGTGTTTATACTTGTCAGAAGTTACCCAATTTGGCAGGGATTCTTCCCATCATGCAAGTGTCATCAGAGTCATTGCCAAATGCTGCAGAGGCAGAGTTCAAAACACTACCTCCAAGCCTGGAAATATGATGAAGAAATATGTTGCCCTGTGCATATGCTATACGTTTGCACTTGTCTGAAAGTGCTCAGCACTAATAAAAGGTGTTGTTATAATTAAAACATAAATCTGAAATAGCCTAAAGCATGACCTAATATTATTTATTAATATTATTTCCAGGGAACTTTTAGAAAAATCTCTGTAACTTTTCAAAAATACCTCACTCTTTTCTAAGCCCTTGGTTTTGGAATATTCCTTACATTCTTTTAAGACTCTCTGTAATTCACCTCTTTTGTGTGCTGTTCCCTCCAGTTCTCTGCCATGGAAATCACCTTGGATGAGAGGCACTGGGCAGCATTTTGGGAAGAACAGGTACAAAAGAGCACTGCAAGGCTGGGGATGGACCAGCAGGGCAGAACAACCTGGGTACCAGCCGACATGGAGACTCCATATTCTTTTCTTTCCAAGAATACAGGAGATTGAAGGCTTCCCTGTGCATGCAGAACCTTTTGTTGCTGATGAAAGCCTTTGGAGCAGGGTTAGTGTGACCTGCCAGGAGCTGACTCAGGGCTATCTGCAAACAGCCCTTCCAAGCTGGAGTGTGCAAATGTTGTAACGCTCTCCATGCCCCAGGACACTGAAAACCAGCTGGGAGGAAGAGTTTGCCATGGAGCTTGCAGAGAAACACTTTGGTGCAGAAGGTGTGGATTGTGTCACACAGGGAAGAGCTGCATTCTCCTCTCCACTCCCAGTGCAGAGACCTCCAATGACACAAACCAGACTGGTCTCCCACTCCTGTGGTCCCCATTACTCCTTCAGTCATCTCTCTTCATCCACAGCAGCTTCCATCTGACATGCTCCTGCACCCCAGGCTTCATACAACCTTCTAGCTTGGCTCTGGCTCAGGGGAGGAATTTCCCTGTGCCTTGCCAACCCATGGCAGGCAGGGAGGAGGCCTGATCCACCCCCACCCCTGTGTGTGGGCACCTCCTGTTCAGAAGTGCCATCTGAAGAAGGCACCTGAAGGCAGTTTGTGCATCCCTGCCTGGCTGGAGAGCACAGCCTCAGAGAGGAAACTTCACTACGTAAGCCAGAACAAGTCAGGGAGGCAGCAGAAAACAAAATAACTTGTGTCAGTGTCAAGTGACAGTGTGACACTGACTGGTGCAGTAAGTGAAGGTGTCACATGCTGGGTTCTGCTGTTTCCTAACATAGAAGTGCACTGGCATTAACAGAAAATATGCATTGATCATCACTTTGGTATCAGTGCTTATACAAGCCATCATTGCAAAGGGATGGTTCAGCACAGCTACTGGAAGTGGAAATACTCCACCCAATTTGGATGGGAAGAGAGGTGGGTTCAGAAAAGTCCACTCCATAACACAACCAGAAAACTCCATCACATATTATCAATCCAGACCTACTTAACTAATAAACAATAAAAATAATATATTACCCTGCTTATGCTTCCCTACCCAGTTTGCAGGAGACAACAAGCAGGATTTTGCATGTTAATTTTGCAGTTTATTTTGTATTTGCCTCTTGGCCTATTATTACTCCAATAATCACCTCCTTTGTCTCAGCTCAGAGGAATTAGTTGATGGAAGAACGACGCTCCTGTCAAAGAACTTCTTAAATCAAGGACAATCTTTGTCCTGTGAGTTAAAAAAAAAATCTCTTCTTATGCTTAAGTGAAATAGGAAACTGTCAAAGAAGCTGGTTTTTCTTTCCTCCCATTTCCCGCCAGCAGCATCCCTCTTCAGCCTATTACTTAGGTGAGTTAAACCCCAACAGGCATACAGGAAATACTGTATGTCCTCTAGAGATCCCTATAACTAGCATCATCAACTCTTACTGGAGCACAAACAGGAAGCTCTCAAAATCCCCAGTTCTTGACAAAACAAACAAGCCAACAGAAAGGGAACATGTTACAGGCCCTGGTGATTCCAGGTAGCCCTGGATCTCGCGGAACAGCCCGACAAACAGCGAGTGACGCAGCCAGAGGTCACACTCTCCTCACGGGGTTTACCTTGCCCAGCTCCAGAGATATAAATATTCCCAGGGCTTGGCTGTTCCAGGGTGTTTTCTTTCCAAGACGGGCACTTCAAACGATGATGTCACGGAAAACAAAGTATAAAGGAATTATTTTTTTACCCTTTCCCTCAAGCCTTCCTAAGGCTGATACAATCAGTGCAGCAGGCCTTGTTTGGAGGCAGCTGCTGATTAAAGCCTACAAAAGGAAGCAAGTTCTGCCAGGGAACACAGACTTTTCATGTCCCTTTTGCCTTGTAGAGATTGCTTTTTGATGCAAAGGGAAATCAGTCAAATGAGGTTTATATGTTATGCTGCCAACCAAAGGAAAAGGGGAAAACCCAGGCCCTTTACCCTCTCTGCCATTAGGTATTCATGTCAGTTGGAATTACTGCCAAAGAAAGAGCCCAACTCGTTACTGGGGAAGACACCCCCAAAACTCCACCTGTGTGAAGAATGCAAGTGAACAAAGATGCTTCCCACAGACTCTCTTCAGCTTTAGCTCCCAACCCCAGTTTTAAACCTTGGGACCAGTACATCTGCCAAGATGACTGTGCTAAAAATCAATATGAAATGTGTTCTGAAGTCCTGTCCCATAGACACAAACTCCTTAATTTGACCCTTATCCTGAAAGAACCATGGCTGGGATACCTTCCAACAGCAACAAGGAAAGGAAGGTTGTACAAGGATACAAGAAAACCTGTAAATAGTTAAAGCAATGAGTATCACTACAGCAAAATGTCAGACACTGACAATGTGCACTGAAAAGTATCTGGATTTTTAAATTTTTTGATTGTTTAGATCTATGAACCTCAGCAACACTTACTTTCTTTTCCTCCTCCTTTCCCACTTGAACTATGTGCGTGTTCAAGGAACATATGAAAACTGGCAAAGAGAGGAAGTTTCCTCTTTGGTTCCTGTTTTGCTTTGCAGAGATGTTGGGCCTTTGTGTGTCCTCCTCATGACCTCCAGTGGGGAGGCAGGAACAAAAAGGCTGAGGAAACAAGGACCCAGTGTACATCTCCTGCATGGTACCCAACAAAAGTACCTGAATGGGTGGAGTTTTCACATCATTCCTCATTTCTTCTCCCTGGACTGGTTATCTTCTTCCACATCATCAGAAAATACCTGAGTGATACAAAATTATCAGTGGTGACCAGCCTGACCTTGAGACACACAAAGGCAACCACAAGGTTCAGCAGCTGAGGACAAACTGGGGTGCCAAAGGCCCTTCAAACCCTACACAATTCCCAAGTAACAATTTCACTTCTGTTTTCAAAGCACAGCTGTCCCTGCCAAAAGTGGGTCATCTCTTCTACACCAAAGCTGATGTAGCCCAACCATAGCTGTGCTCACTCAAACAGTTAATCTGTCTATACCAGCCAGCTCCTACTGCTATCTTACACCAAAGCAGTCCCGTGCACCTTGTCAAAAATCCTTCGAACCACGCAAGAACAGAATCATTCCTTTATGCCCAGGGATGACACAGGGCTACAGGAACGCTTTTGGTTGGCTCAGTGGATTTACAGATGGTGGTGTGGGGACAGGGGCTGCCCACGGGCGGCCTGGGGAGCAGCCTGGGTGAGGGGCCAGGGGACCAAAGTGTGCTCAAGTGCCCCGGGCTGCCTGCTCTGACCCAGACGCCGGGCCGGCGCCGCCGCAGCGGGAACGGCCTTTACGGCCAGTGGGCAAAGCGCCCGGCGCCACGAGCAGGGCTCAGCCTGGGCCTGAAGAGCCTCACCCAGGGCAGCTTCCAAACAGCCCCGACAGCAATCCCCCAGAAATGCTTATGGCAGCACGCAGAGGGGTTGGTTCTCCGCGCCGCCGCCTCCGCTGAGCTCAGCCCCACATCAGCAACCTCGACACAGAGCAAGTCGGGCCCAAAGTTACTCTGTGCAAAGGTGACTCTCTCTTGCCCTTGCAATGCTGCCTCGAATCTGAGCAAGAGCAATCTGTAAGTGACCCAACCTCCCTTGTTCCCTGCACTGCCACGGGAGACAAGTGCATCGGAGGGGTGGGACCACAAGGGAAAGCACCGGTGGCTTCTCTTGTCCCCACAGCAGTCAACGCCGCATTTCTGATCCTGGCTTTACGTGCTTGGGAGGCAAAGCTGTCCCACCATATCAAGTCTTCCCTTGGTCCTTTCCCTCTCAAACTGCAAACTCTCAGGCTTGCCCTCTGATCCCAGAGCTCACACCCTGTGCTCTGTTGCTCTTGCACAAAGCCCAGTGCTGTGCTCAGCGCTGCCCAGCCCTTCCTCCCCACCGTGGTGGAGGCAGCTCTGCTGACCAAGGAGTTGCTGCTGCTCCCTGGGAGCTCACCCTGATGGAGCAGGAGCAGTGCAGCACTGGAGTACCTGAACAGGTCTGACTCCTTGCTAATAAGCTTTTCATGGAAAGTTGGATTCTGCTACTAATTACATCTAGCTACACCCTTCTCGTGACAAACACCTTCCACCCTGTGTTTACTTGACAGAAGAGAGTTAAGAGGATTTGCCTGGAAAGGAACCAACTACAAATCAGCATTTCCTCATGTTGTCTTCATACAATGTATCTGATTAGTTTCACTTCTCTGAGCTGTTAAATGTCAAGTCCTTTTGTTATGAATACTAGACTTATTTACATATATATATATATACACACACACATATATATATAAGTACTATCCTTATTTGAGTCTCCAATGGAGACCAAAGGAACTTGGAAAAATAAATTTTTAATTGTACTCAACCCCCCTTGCTTGGAAAGGTACTTTTTGCCTCTTCTATATGGTGCACTAATACTTTGTAATGTGTGAAGAATTCTTCCTATATTGTAGAAAATGTGATGCAGCTCCCAGCTAAGTCACCCAAGTGTGTGGGAAAGGGCAGGTCACAACCACTCTGTGCAGCAGTGGCTGCAGACAGCCTAACAAAAGGCTTTGATGCGAGAATGGAGGAGCCAGTGGGGGAAACTCAAGTTCCTCAAGTTCCTAGGAGACAAAAGCAAAGTCCTTTTCTCTAGCCAAGAAACAGGGTTATATTTGCTGCTGGTTGAGCAGGATCCATCCATGGATCAAGTGTCACATCAATAGCAGTATCTCTTTCTTCTGCTTAAACTTTGAAGGGCCACCTGGGCAGGCAAGAAAACTTTAAATCTTAGTGCCAGTGGCACCTGGAGTCTGAGGTGAGGCTCACCCACCTACAGGAATGGGAATCAATCCTGAGTGGGTAACTTTTCCGAGCATCAGTGTGTCCTGCTGAGAGCCCAGCAGACCCTGCAGCTCAGAGCACCTCAGATCCCTGGTTCTGGTCTCAGTGACACGAGGTCATTCAGCCATTGCAGTGAGTTACACCACGTCCACAGAGCACAAACCCTTCAAATCCAGGCACTGCCTTAGTCCACTCCTGGCACAGAGAAGCTCCTGAGCTCAGGGCAGCTGAAAGGTTTGCAGCCCTCAGGGATGCTCTCATGCAGAGCAGCATTTTCCCACGTGGCAGGCTCAGTTTGACAGCACCAGGGCAGCAGCACCTTCCCGTGCCTGCTCACAGCTCAGCCTGCAGCCACAGCACACTGCACTCAAAGCAAGCTCGGGGGGGAAGAAACTCCTAGATCTTTCCTCTGCTGTCTTATTGTGGCACAGGCAGATTTTTCATTTAATGTTAACTCTCTTAGGCCTCTGCCATAAGGTGGTATTTTTCCCTTCTTCCCTGGTTGCCCTCAAGCACTAGACAACAGATATTTGGTCTAGATAAAAGAAGATACAAGTGATTCTGTAAATATCAAAACATCTGTGGGATGACTGACCCAAAAAAGATCAGTCCAGGCCCTATTACCAGCCCAGCCCAGAAGTACAAGCGAGGAAAAAGGTTAAATCACAGCTATGAAATTTGCAATTCATGTTTGTTCCTTTAAAAGCAGAAAGGTGGGAATAGTGCAAGTGAAATAGTGAAAGGTGAAGGGAAACATTGTACAAATGGGAATATGATGTAGAATTACAGATCTACAGTGTAAGGAAGGAGTGAACAAATTTATCTACTGAGCCTTTGGGTCTCTGGAAATGAGAAGGATGCTGCCAGCACCCACAGGGTGCCCTGGGACACAGAACCATGAAAGGATGGCCGAGTGTCTTTACTGTGCAGGATGCTGCATTAACACTCTACTGATGTGATTGAAGCTGTGCCACATTGTCACTCCCTCCCTTTCCCTGTCAGGCTGCAGAAAGAAACTAAATGAGCTCTTCAAGCCATCCAGGCTCAGGCAGCCCTTCCCCCATCAGGTTTCTGTGGAAAGCCCGTTGCTCCCTGGGGTCATTTCCATTGCGCTTCAGCTCTTCCAGGAACTGAGCCATGCTGACAGCAGTCCCTCCTCTGCCACACGCCCAATCAGCACACCGAGGGAGGGAGGGATTTCTAAGGAGGGTAATTGAACAGCTTTATTGCAACGAAAAGAGAAAAAAGGAACCCTCCCACCCCCAACCAACCAAAATCCACCGCTTTGCTCTCTGCACAAATTCTATGAAACACAGAAAACAGAAAGGAAGATGGATCAGCTGGAAATGAACTTTCCCTGAGGTCTGGAAGAAACACAAGACCCACACCTGGCCTGCACCTTACACTGACAAAGGGGTCTCAGTTTGGGAAGCAGTGCCTCGAAGAGAGGTAAGGCAGAAGCCTCACACTTTTAGTGAGAGCTGCAGGGCAAAAATCCACTCGGAATTCACCCTGTGACAGGAGTTGCTGCTCACTGTGCAAATCCATCCCCAGTGATCACACAGGGAAGTGGGGGAAGTAAGGCCAAGGACACTGGGCACACAGCCTTTATTTGTGGAGCTCCAGTGGTGTGTGCTCTCCTGCTCTGGGCTGCTGGAGCAGATGGCTCTGAGCTGTGGCACCACAGCACCAGTGGGTCCTCCTGCCACACCGGGGGGAGCAAATCATGCAAACAGCCCCCGTTTGCATCCTGGCAGCTCGAGGGGCTCAGTGTTTCTGTGTGGGGTCAGGGAGGGCTGTGCCAGCGGGGCTTCAGCCCCTGCATTGTCCTTTGCTGTTGTCACAGATGGTTTGTACAGCCTTTGAGCTGCTTAAACATCCCCTTGGGACTGAGAACATCGATAAAGACAACTGCTAATGCCTCATTCCAGGAAATTGTGTTGTTTCTAAATGTTTCACCTGCTTCTGCTCCCTTCAGCCTCCTCCAGACAGTCTCATGCAATGGGAGAATAAACCAACAAACTAGAAGGCAAACAGAGGGAGAGATATGCAGCCTCAGAAGGGAATGAATACACTGGCACTACATCACACTGCAGCCATATGGTGCTGTGAATACCTTTGGAGGCCTCCTATCCATTGCTCAGCAAGAAATCTGCACAGGCTTTCCCCAAACCCCACCCAGGAGCCAGTTCACAGGGAAAACCCTCTTCCAAGGCCAGCACTAATTTCAGGTTGAACAGATGTGTCCCCTGGCACACGAGGCAGGGAGTCTCATGCCGCCTGTACCTTCTTTAGGACACCACAAAGAGACCAGGGCAGTCTTTAAACATTGCACTGTAACTAGTCCCACTTCTCTCCAGCTACTCCATGCTCCCTGCTGTGCCAGCCCAGCTGTCAGCTGGCAGTTCCATGGAGTCCAGCAAAGTGGGATTTTCCACTGCAACTCTTGCCATGACAACGTGGCACAGAGAACACCCCAGAGGAGGAAGGGCAAAAGTTGCCTTACCCTAGGAGCCAAAACAGCCCTTTGGCACAACCCAGTTAGCCAAAGGGCCGTGGGCAGCCAGTCCAGGCTGCAGGGGACACAGCCATGCTCAGTGTCCCAATCCCAGACATGGCTCATAACTCACAAGCAAACTTCCTCAGGCAGGAACTACCTCTGCATTTAATAGCTGAAAGAAAGGGAGTTCTTTTACAGGACAAAGGAACTCCTATAGCAATAAATTTGTGCGTTTAGGGAGGGGGAGGATCTGTTTCCTTTAGGATTCCAGTTTCCCATAGGAAAAGCAAGCTGAACATCTTCCTTATCCTTCAGATTAGGTAACAAATTCATAAAAAGTTAACTCCTTGACAGCTCCTTTGAGGAATCATTGCACAGCTTATTTAAAAGCAAGCAGCTGGAAAAGTTGAGACTTGTTTCAGCCTTTGCAGACGCACATAACAAACGAGTTATGTGCAAACTTCAAAGCAAACTTTGCTAGAAGCAAGGTCAATAGAAAATGCAACAATGGATGGATCAAAAATCCCTCAAGAGTCACAAACAAACCAGATAATTGCTCTACTTCTCTGCCACTGATCTACAACAGCAGCAAGAAGTTTCTGTCATCACCCCACCCCTCTTCCTTGGCAGTCAGCAGCAGCTGAAATGCAGGGTCTATCCATGTAAGCAGCCCCTGATAACTGAAAGAATAATGACATGGAGCACCTGCATCAGTTGCAGAAAGGGAAAAGGAGAGAAGAAAGAATTATTTTTCCCCATCTTCATATAGTATTTTCTGGCTTCCCCTCAGCTTCATCCTGTCTCTTTGCTGCAGCAAAGCAACAAGTCACAAACCCAAGGAGTCCTATGTATTTTAAACACATGCCTGCATCCAAAAGGAGAATATTTGGTGAACAAGGGAAAAGCATAAACATGAAAGAAGAACTACTTCTGCTGTTTTAGCTACATTCAGGCATAGTGGAGATGCTCTGAAAGACCTGGGAATAACTCCCTTAGAGCAGAGCATCTACAAATAAAGCAAATATTGATCTCCCAGTTCCTCAAGGACTTCGCACAGAAAGGGAACAAAAAGGGAACTGAACCTGTATGGGGGAAAAGGAAGACTCCAGCTGAAGAGTCCACAGGCAATCTTTTCTTCAACAGCTTTATTCAGGAGCACTTGCACCAACTACACACCAGCAAAAACCTGGGGAGACCAGGAAGAAGCTGTGACAAGGAATCACCCTTGAGGTATAAAAGCACAACAGGGAAAGGGGTTGAGGGACAGTGGCCTGGAGGGCCTGAGTTCAGGACTTCAGGTGTGTCCAGGTGAGCAAGAAGCAAGAGAACCCCCTGCAGACCATGGGCAGGAAGGATGTTCCTGCCTGTGGCACCTGGAGACCCCAGGATCTGGTGAACACCCCACTGTGCCCTCCTTCCACACACCCCTGATGGCAGGGGGTCTCTGCCCACCTCCCTGCAGAGCACATGAAGTTGTGAGAGGGACATTATCCCAGCACAGCACTGCAACTCTTTTGCAATCTTTCTAGGAAAGAGCTAAGCCTTTTGATCTCCTCCCTAAAACTGGAAAGGAAATTAAATGTTAATAAAACCTTAATAAAGAGCTACTCTTCTGCATTTTAATTAGTTGTTCATAGAAACCAAACACATATAATAGACTAAGAAAATGAAAGGCAACGAGGAAGTTGCTATGGCTTTGATGCAACAGCTACTCCAGCAGCATAATCCTGTGAATGCATTAAAGTCTTTTACATGAAGAGCAAGAACAGCTGCCTGCCCCACAAACATGAGCATATGCTTCTTCCCAAACCCAGGGCATATGTGAGCTGAAAAAACTTTGCTGGCTCTCATTTTATGAAAGTTTCTCCACAGTGGAAAAATACAGAGGAAATAATAAAGAATGAAGAGGAAGAAAGGCTCAAAAGCAGTATCAGAAAATCTGATCAAACGTTAGAAGCAGAATCCCAATAAATACATAGGGAGAAAGAGGCTTGGGGCTGGCTGGTACCTGAAAAGGGCATTAAATGTGAAAGTAAAAAACCTATCTGTTCCAATGTCTAAGGGAAAGCTGATGGCACTAAACAAGCCCCAGAGGACAACACACTTGCTGGCTGGAGCACAATGTAATGGAACTGTGGTTGTCAGCTCAAGTCAAAAAAGAACAGCAAAATTCAGGGTCAGAGTTGGAACAGAGTTCACAGGTCTTCAAAGAGTAGGACTAGACTAGAAATGTGTGCAAAATGATAACATCCCAATGAGATTCACAGCACTGATGATGTCAAGGCCTAGGGGACTCATCTGATCTGGCCAGAAGGCCAGAAAATTGGAGTCCTTCCCTCCTGTCTTGGAGCACCTCGGGGTAGGTTAGCCCACCTCTCCAGCTGTGCCCTACCCAAAAACTGAGAAGGCAGGCACTGTCTGCACCATTGCTACAGTGACTGAGACAAGTACCTTGGAAGCCAATATCCAACTTCCACACTTCCTCAATTCCCTGCTAATTTGAAGTTGACCCAGAGCAACTCAGGAACTGCATGTAAAAGATGTGCTTAAAGCCAAGTGCTGTGAGAAATTCACTCCTCCCAGGCTGCCAGCAGCATGTGAAATAATTTTAACTTCTAAGTGGGCAGTAAGAATAACATTAATTTGTCAGTGTCATGCTGAGTATTTTCCTTAGAAGCTCTGCAGGGCTTGGGAGAAAAGTTCCCATCATCTCCTGCTTTCAAAGGAGGGAACACACAGCAGAGGCCTGACCTGGGACAGGCCAAGGACTGATGAGCTGTGGCACTGGGATGCACAAAGTGCGAGCCAGCAGCACCAGGCAGTGGTACCCAATCTGTCTTGCTTCACTTATTCAAGGTCATGTGGCTGTGGGAGGTTTCAGGGTCCCAAAATCTCTGTCTGAGCTCCTGGCACCCTCTCTGACTCCTACCACGGAGATGATGACTGATGGCGGGAAATTTTGACCTTTTAACTCCATATCCCTTTTCTAAATTCCTGTGGTCACTACTGCTGTCTCTTATGTAGCAAATTCCTTCTCTCGATCCCTCAAGAAGCCAAACAACATTCTGTAGTAAGGAGCTGAGCAGGGCATAAATCTCCAGCCCCTCCAGTCTCTGGTAATCTTCCCAGCCCCGTGGCCTGACTCCAAACTTTTGCCCCCGGCCCCGGGGGAGCCTCAGGCCACTGGACGAGCTCTTTTGCCATGCTTGGAATGGCAGCGAGAATTCCCTGAAGCGTCCCGCAGGGCCCGGGGCCGCGGTTCCCGGAACTGGCGGCTGCTGACTCGGGCCGAGCTATTCCTAGAACCGCCGGGGCTGCGCTCCCCCCGGGAATGGGGCGCGCGGGGGGGCGGCGGGGAAGGATGGCAGCGAACAGCCCACGGACCCCTCGGCTCTCCAGACATTCCTTCTCCTTCTTCACGTCGGTCCCAGAAGGATTGCTCTGACCTCCTTTTCTCAGCGCTGGCAGTGTGGGATGAGCCCAGCTGCGGCCTGTAGGCACTGGCAGCTGGCAGGAGCCGCTCCCACCTCTCTCCCAGCTCCCTGCCCGGCGCTGCCTTCCCTGCTCCTGCCGTATCCCAGCTTTGCTTTCAGTAATTCCAGCCCCTGGAATTGAAAAGGACTCTGCCAAAGGCAGCAGCCATGCCTGGGTATCACACTGCAAATCCTTTCCAGCGTCAGCACACGTTATACCAGGAAACATCCGTGAAATAAATACCACCGAGATGGAAATCTGCCATACAACGGCGAGGTCTGAACTAGGCTGAGCCTAACACAAGCAATCCAGGCTGGCCATGATCTCCAGTTCCTTGTGCAGTTGTGCACAAGGACCACACACCAGGGCAGTCGTGTGCCCTCATTTTATAGAGCACCTTTTCTACCTGGGGCTTTTTCGGGAGCCACCTCGGCTCCTAACTGTGCTCCAGGCAGCTGTGTGCACAGCCCAGCACACACCTAGCTATAGAATTTATTTCTAGATAAATAGATGGCTATAGCATGAGCCAGACATAGCTGGGACCGAGTTCTTAGCTAATCCCATGCAATTTCTCTGGTTCAAGAAAACTCTGCCAAGCCGATGGAGAAGGAACCTGGCCACAGTCAGGGTTCCCCCAGCACAGCATTTAGCTGCAGACAGATTTAGGGTTTACAGAAGGAAGCTCTCTGAGCACCTGGCTGACAAGTGACAGCCAGAAAAACCCAGAACATGGTGGATGAAAATCAGGAGCTGAAGGAAAGTAAATAAACTAAATGGATTTCCCTGCTGTTGACAGCACATACTTTTCCTTCAATCATCTGCACTGCCATGAAAGGTGATGATATTGCTCCATTTACTGCATTTTTCCTGGCCTGTCTCCAAAGCCACAATACTGTGTATTTATTTGGTTTTTCATAAGGTCAAAGAAGCGTATTTGGGTAAAACAGAAAGTTTACTATGGACTTTCACCATTGGGATCTTAAACCAAGTGTGACAACTTGGTTTAAGATCCCAATGAAAAATATTTACAGCTGTCTACACATATTGGATGGGGGGGCTTTTGGAAGAAAGAGGACTTTCAATCCCACATCCTTCTCAACAGCTTCCTTAAATATTATTTATTACACACAAGGGGGAAAAAGAAGAAAATGTCAAGATTTAGCCTGTACAGTGATCCCAAAACACACTGCTGATCCTTTCAAGCCACCAACCACAGATGAGTGAGGCACATCCAGGAGTTACTCGCACTGCTCTGTGTGGAAGAATTCCAGCAGTAAGCAGTGCTGTTAGAGAGCAGGTACCTGGGCCCTCTGTGCTCACACACCAGCTGAAATGGGGGGGCAGAAGCTGCAGTAAGCAAGTGGTGTGCAATGCTGCCTTTTCCATGGCATCCAAGGAAACACTGGCTTGGCTTATCAGCTTACTTCCCTTGGAAACCTCAACAGGCTGGAATGTCATGTACTTGCTCACCTGGAGATGTGGTTTGTAAAATCAGGCCATGAACACACACAGTGCCCAAAAGGCACTCTGGCCTACTCTTCACAGCCCCCTGGTCTCCATGGTCTGTCTGTGACATGGAGACAACCCTAACCCTTTTCCTGCTTGTAGCAGCCAAGGAAACAGCCAGAAATCAAGAGGATCATGAGCCTGACACTGGTCCACTACTTGGTCTCACTTTTTCCAAAGGAACAACTGCAAAGGAAACCATCCCTTGCTACAGAAGTGGAGAACAAACAGCAAAAATCCACATTCCTGAGATACCTCGAGAGGTCAGAAATGCCAAATGGGGAGGGCCAGGAGCTCTTGCTGAAAACTCACCCACACTGAGGCTGGACACTGTAGCACAATGTCTACAGTGACTCCATGGGAATGCAGAACCTGACTTCCCTCAGATCCAAGCCTCTCTCTGACACAGAAAGAGAACAAAAGGCATAATAAAATACACATCAGCATCACCAGAGGCACCATTAAGCTGTCTTAAGTGGTTTTCAAGCTGCAGCCCTTGGGACAGGGGGGTTTCCATGGATTACTGCTGCCATCCACAAAAGATGACTAACTAGAGGATGCCTACTGTCAGGAGGACTTTTTGGTGGCAAGTCTTGAGTTACTCATGTTGAACTTGTTGACAACCAAGCCCCTGGTGATGAGTGGCAGACAGTTTCCCTGAGTCTTTGAATGCCTTGGGTGGGAGCTGACAGGTGATGCTTCTCTTCCTCCACCCATACACTGAGTTATATTCACTCCTTCCCAATTTAGCTTCTCCTCTTAAATTCCAAGCAGCTTCCTTGAGTAGTCATCCCTAAAACTGAGACTGCAGTACAGCAGGTCCAGAAATGTGAAATAGGTCACAGATTCATCCCAGATATGTGAAAAGGTTAACCATGTTCATAACCTCCTCTGCACCAACATCATGTAAAGCAGAACTCCCTTTTCAAGTGGCAGAATGGCAGCATCAGATGAGTTGGGCAACAGCTTTAAGGAAAATTCTTTGGAGGTGGGAGCTAGGCCTCATCAGCTCTACCATGAGGATCCTAGGAGAAACCTACCTATTAGGTATTAATGTATGGTATATGTGGGATAAACATGTAATAGACAGTTACATAGGAAATGTTTTTAATGTATTTCAGCTACAGCTGATGTACCTCAAACTGCTGTTAAGTTACAGACAATAGAACAAATTTAACTCTCACTCAGGCAGAGAATGGGAGGTTGATTTTACTGACATGGGAGAAGAAAGATGCAGGAAGCACTCCAAAAAATAAACCCACCATCCTTTTTTCTTTCTATTTACAAACCCAGCCATTATTTTTCCTTACTCTTCACTCCAATTCTGCTAGCCAAAACAGTGAAATTCTGAATCCCAGAAAAACAATCCCTTATGCAATTCCACCCTTTAAGCAACGTAAAACTGCATGGATTGAGTACATAACCCTGCCTTTACATATTAACTTCTCAATACAGTGTGTACCATCACTGCTGCCAATTTGCACACACAGCATACTCAAGCCTGATAAATCATTGTCCTCAGTTCTCCACAACTTTGTGCTGCTGCTTTGTCTTGCCTTTGACAGGACCTCAGAGCTTCCATCTTTTCTCAGAATACAACTGAATCAGCTTCCTTCTTTACTTCTTCATTCTGGATGTACTCTTTCTGAAGCCATCAAGGCACAGATATAAGTAATATTTACTCCTCAAGATGGTGATTAAAATTTCTCATCACTGCTACAGCATCAGACACCTGTCTTGTACCCTATGTCCCATGGCATGGGAGTAGAACAAAAGAAGCATCTAAGGGAGATCCAGAGCCCTCTGAAGTCCTTTTGGGTTCTCAGAGTTTAAGCACGACACCAACTCTGTCTGTTCAAACAGCCATAGCCCATTTCTGAGAGAACTCCTTCAGCCAGCACTCAGGTAACTGCTGAATTTTTCCAGCAAACCACTGGTGTCCCAGGCTCACCTCACAGGACTGTAATTCTATACACATCCCCAGCAGGTCTTTCTTCACAGATAGCATAAAATGTAGAGTCATTCCCCATAGAGCTGGTTTTCAAACAGGGTTTGCATTGCCAGGATTTCACTTTATTGATACTCAGAAATTCTCTACTTTTCATCCCCCAGCTACACCTATCAGAGCTGGGCAGCCATGAGATTTATCACACCAGTTTATCACCCCTCTCCTGTGATCAACTGCAGCTCCCTGCTGGGGTTGATGGAACTAAGACTTGGGCAAAAAACTTTGAAAGCCTGATCCAAGCAAATTGCATCAATGCTCAGTGATGGCAGTGTGCCAGTGCTAATTACTTCACTGCCAATCAGTTTATCAGCAGCACCCAGCCAGTGTGCTCATCTTTCCAGTCCTCTCCTGTGTCTCCACCTTTCCTTCCTCCCGTGCTGAAACATCTGGGCGGCACCTTCTCTTCTCACAGTGCACTTTAGAGAGACAACAAGGGCTCTAAGGAACAGGCTGTAATTAAATGCAGTGGAAAACAGAATGAGAAATAATGGCATAAGTGTTAACATACTTTAGGTCCAAACTGGAGCATCTTCTCTGTTGCTCAACACAGAAACATGGAGGCAGCTGGAACAGTGCAGCATTGGAGAGATACATCCATTCTCCTCCCTTTCCCAGGAAGGCTGGGGAAATTAAATCAGGTCCAAGAACTCCTTCTTCTCCATTAACACTCATCCATCAGCACCTTTTTTGCAAGGCAGTCCCTCCCATCCTCCTTCCTGTGGTCACTTCTGTCAGCAGCCTGGCTCTTCCAGGAAATCAGGGAAGAGCAGAATCCTTCATCTGCCAACCATCCAATCAGACAGTAGGGCAAGAGATTGCAGAGGAAACTCACTGTTTAAAAAAACCAAACATTTTACTGTTTCTTGGGATCTGGCTTCTCTGTAGAATGATACACAAAGAAACTCTTACAGTGAGGAATTCAGATTAGGGAAGTACAGAGAGAAGTAGAGACAGCTCTGACCCAAGCTTGAAAACTTGCAGATCCTCAACAGGCTTGTGCTAGGAACTAGAAGGAAAAAACAACCTCTGTTAAATGTTCCTACTCGAGGAGCTGCTGAAAACCTGGTTTAAACTGTTGGGGTTTTTCTGACACAGACAATGTCCATGCCTGAATTTGAGGTGGGAGGAGGAAGCAAATGGCCGCCAACAGAGCGAAGCAAGTCAGATCACCAGGGACCATCCTGAGTAACTGATCCCAAATGGAAAAAATGAACTCATGGATTCTGAAGGGGTGACTTTCAGTTAAAAGAATCTCAAAACCAGACAGAGCTCTAAACTCTTATGCCATTAATATCTTGTAGGCTTATTTTCAATACTTCTCATCCATATGGTATGTGTATGTAAAAAGAGGGGCAATGCACTTTTGTGAGCTTAAATCTTGGAAGGATGAAACAGGACCTGGTGAAAAACTCTCTAATTCTACAGTCTGGGTAGCAGTACTGCCTTGTGCAGCAGATGGAATGCTTATTTACAGGTTGCTCCCTGCAGCCAAACTAAAGAACAAGTGATCAGTGATTACAACTCACAGGACTCTGGCAAACTTGAACTGATTTACTGAATGAAGCTTTCCAAAGCTAGTCATAAAATTCTCTTTCATCTCCCTCTGGATCATAGGCAGCCAAATACAGCTGAGACTGCCTTTGCCATCCTGTCCAGAGGCTGGGATTCAGCTCCTAAACTTTCAAAGGCTGCACAGTGTCCCCAAGGGCACAGGGGGCAAACACACAGTGACCTGAGCTGGGGGGAAAGATGAATAAAATAGAAAATATGGAACAGTTTACTCTAGGTTTGATCTGTGACTCAACAGTTTGCACAGTCTGCCCAGGAAAGGCTGGCAACCTGAAACCGATGTAAAAATAGAGCCTTTTTTAATAATTCCAGAGCAAATCAAATCCCTGTAACAAATCCACTGAACTTCAGGTTGTCACCCCACTGGGTTGCAACATTCTGGAACTTCCCAGAACAAAGCTTCTGTCCCCAGGACAGAGCCACTTGCGCAAAGCAGAGACACCCACTGCTGTCACACACTGGATCCTGCACACCCACTGCTGTCACACACTGAATCCAGCACATACAGTCACTGCTGTCACACACTGGATCCTGCACACCCACTGCTGTCACACACTGAATCCAGCACACACAGTCACTGCTGTCACACACTGAATCCAGCACATACAGTCACTGCTGTCACACACTGGATCCTGCACACCCACTGCTGTCACACACTGGATCCAGCACATACAGTCACTGCTGTCACACACTGGATCCTGCACACCCACTGCTGTCACACTGAATCCAGCACACACAGTCACTGCTGTCACACACTGAATCCTGCACACACCCACTGCTGTCACACACTGGATCCTGCACACACACAGCCACAGCCAGCACTGCTCCTCAGCAGGCAGGAATGGTACTTGCTCGAGCATCTGCACATGGGTGCAGCCACACACAAACAGAGCAGACTGCATGTGCAGGTGTTTATTGAATTGTACCAGCAAAAGCTTCAGTAAGAGAAAGTCGTAGTCATGAACTCAGCAAAGCAAAGAAAAAACATCAATATGCAATACTGACGTATCCCTCTTCAGGGAGAGGGTCTGGAGAACAGGGAGTCTACAGACTCAATTTTTCCTGGGCTCTGATGACTTTGTGGTAGAGACAGGTGAAGTGAAACCTGAGTAGGGTAACTCTAGCCAGAGAGTGAGATAGAAATAAACAATATTATTCCTGGAAAGAAGGGATAGTAGCTGTCTCTCTGCCAAAGTGCACTCCAATCCAGAGCCTATTAGCTGCAGATTCCTTTCTGGGCTCCACCTCCCAGTGTCAGGGCAACAGTCCCAGGTCTTGACGTCAAAGCTGCCTTTTGTTTGCTGCACAGACTTTCCCCTTGAGCAGGTTTAGCAGAGCAGACACCAGAGCAGATGGGCAGAGAGCTCCACTCTGACCAGATCTGCAAACTCAACACAAGCCTCCAAGGAAAGTCCCCTCCTCACATTACTAAAGTCAACCATTCCAGTGAAAAAAATCACCAAAATAGTTCAGTATGTCTAATTTGTTTTACGTCTGAGCCGCCCTTTTGCTAACCTCTAGTTCGATTTGTGCCCTGGGTTTTATCAGCTGTGGTTTTATCTTGCATTATTTAGGTTGCAAGTGCTGCCAACAAGGACTCTTACCGTAAGACAAGGCTGTAAAACTACTTCCTTAGCTATCAGATATAGTAGGAGAAAATCGTTACAGACATGGGGGATAAACTCCCAGTGTTCCAGAGAGTGCTCAGGGATGTCAGAGGGGGAATAAACAATCAGACCAGGTTATATTACAAAATCCTTCCACCTCTCCAAACCTGGGACAGCTAGGGCCAAACTGGTTGTTTTCCCAAGTTAGCAGAGCAGCCTCTCCTCCAGGGTGACCTCGACACACACAAACTATTCCTTGTCCTTTCCATCCACCTGACTCCCTGCCCCCAAACACAACCTACTCAGTGGGAGCATAGGGGAAGAGGGACCTGCAGTAGAACTTGCTGTGTTAGGTCAGGCTTTCCCTGCTAGAGGCCCTTGAAGATATACCTACAACAGTCACTGTAAGATTACACCACTTCTGATATAAATTTGACACTCTATTACAACATATAGCTTTTTTTTTTAAAGGTCAATAAACAGGAAACAAAAAGAAAAGGAGCAGCCACATAATGCACACAGAAATGGGCACAGCAAACACTTGGTACAGATTTCTGAGAGGAGATGCCACAGCTCACATGCCCACAGCTGAGAGCTGCCCACGTCTGTAACCCCTCCTTTCGACAGCCATGAACCTCACACTGGCTGGGACACTCCACAGCACAGCTCTCCTATTGCCCTGCCACTGAGCATCTCCAGACCATCTCCCTCCACCTAAAGCAGAGGCCAAAGCTCTTCCTCCTGTTCTCCAAACACAGATGTGCTTGTAGGCTCTCCTTGTTCCCCCTCCTGAAAGCTGGGAAACCTTTGGCATGTCTCAATCTTATAAAACACTCCAGCTGGTACTCTGTGATTCTTGCAGGGGTACTGTTGCTGGCTTTCTGCACCTGTATTTAAGTGAAAAATATGACTGTTATCTCTGCATCAGGCACGGGGCCAGCACTGCTGGGATGCAGCATTCCTGGGCTATTAGTAGCTAACAAGATGAGCAGCATATGCTCCTGCTAATGAACACAAAACCAAAACAAAATAAAACCAACAAAAAACAAAACAAGCTTTCTATGATCTCTGCTGTCAGAACAACAGAAAATTTCTATGCTCAACACAGGCCAAAGTATTTAATCCCTTGTAAAGTGTTGTTTTGGGAGGCAGAATGCAAATTCCTGGCATCTCAGTTAAAGTCTGGTTGTCCATGTAGTCCTTCTGACCTGCACAGAAAGCCAAACTTCCCAAAGAACTAAGTCACATCCAGTTCCCTGGGACAAGCTACTCACTGACTAGTGTGATCAATCTTCATTCAACAAGACACATCCTGGGTAGGAGGAGGGAGTCCTGAGTGGAGCCTCACACAGTCACACTTCCCTCCCCTGTCTCTCAGCCAAGCTACAAGCACACAAATAAACACAGGAACTGGGTGTCACATTTATTCTCTTTTCAGCTCTCTCCAGGGTTTTCAGAGAAGTTATCCTACACAGAATGGAAAGGCCTGCTCATTTCCACTTGCCCTCTACCAGCAGGGGAACACAAGCTGGAGTCCAGGAGGGTGACTTCCTACTACTCACACACAGTACACACAGTGGTGTTGGGGGCAGGTGTCAGAAGTTCAGCAGCAGCTACAGCCTGATCCAGAGCTCTGGAGCCAAACCAGGCTCTGGCTATCAATGTGTCCTGGAAACCCACACTGCCAGGCAGGTCACAGTGGAGATAAGCAGGACTTCTTAGACCTCATATGGATCCTTTCTCTATCATAAAGGCCTGACAAAATTGAGCCCTGGGGATGACTGGCAACCTGAACTTATTCATGTCACAAAGTGCACTCTAGAACTAGGCTGTGATGCAGAGAGAGAGTATTTCCAGGTACTGAAGAGGCAGCTATTTCAGTAACTCATCAATCCCCTCCCACTCCAGTGAAGTAGGTGAGCAAGTGCACAAGGCTCATTCCAAGTGCTCTCAATGCAGGAGGCAGCTCTCGAGAACACAATAGACCAAATGCTCCTAGTTGGGCTGCCAGGCTGGAACAGCTGCATGGGACTGGTTATTGGCCTTCAGGCTGCTGGTCCCTCACAGAGTCATATTTTCCAAGCTCTGTCTGTCACTACAAGGGCTCAGAATCTGCTTTAAAAAAAAAAAAAGAAAAAAGAAATCATATCCTAGACTATGTCATCATGAGAGAGACTTATAAATCCAGAAGCTGGAAGAAAAACAGCAACTATGCAGAGAGAATCCCCTGATGCTGGAGTCTGAGAGCTGGCACCAGCCCAAACTAAGAGCCAGCAGCAAGACAAGCCCACCATCATTGCTTAGAATGTCTGGTTTTAGTAATCAGCAGGCTTCTGGGCAGGATGAGTGCCACAGCAGCTCTGCCCACTCCCAGCTCCTATCCCTTCTCTCCATTCCAGACTCAGATGATACAAGAACAAGCTGCCAGTCACAGGAGGATGATCACTGGTGTATTTAGTTTGTAGATATATGATGGGGTGTTTCCAAATTAAATAACAGAAACCAGCCATGTACCTGAAAGTGCTCAGCTACATCCCAGCTGTCTCAGGGAGCCAAACAAAATCCTTACCACCTCCTGAGGGTCAAGTGGCTCTTCATGCACTGCCTGCTGAGCAGAACTGCTTTCCCACCCCAACTCAGAACAGACAAGGACCATGGGGCAGGCACCTCCATGGCTCAGAGGACATGGCTGCCTTGACTTCCCTTTCTCTGTCACTTTTCTTTTTTTTGCTTGTGATGTTGGTGAAAAGACCTAAGGAAACAAAAGTCCTGGGAGGAAGTGAGTCAGGAAACCTGTACCATGTTTCAGGGGAAGTGTGACTCAGAGCGCTCAGAGCGGAGCTCAGCTCGCCTCTCCCTGGTGCCCTGGAGGAGGTGATAAGATTGTGTAATCCCCAAGATAACTTGCTGCACATCCTAATTCTGCTGATCCTCCCAGGGGAGGGGTGCTTCTGCCGAGTACTGTACATTAGCTGATTTCTTAGAATAAACTGTGACAGCTCCCTGTGAGCTCATCGTGTGGGAGGGGGTACTGGGCTCCCTGCCTGCGCTCTCAGAAGAACCAGGAGCAACAGAAACACCGAATTTATCAAGAGCACAGCAAAGACCTGGCAAGCCTTGTTTGGTCTGTTTGTTCCTCTTCAATTCATGGTGTAGGGACAGGAGTACTTGACAGCCACAGAGGAACCAGCTGTAAAGCAGAGGGAAGGATAAGATAGAGAGAATTTAAGAAAGGAGAGGACAAACGTGGTGGCCACAGGAGGGGAGGAGGCAGTCTGTGCTGCTCAGGACTGGGGAGGGGACAGTCAGGAGCAGGAGATACCCGAGGAAAGAAGTCAAGAGTGCAGAAGAAGCAAAGGAGGAGAGGAGGGCAGGGAGGATGGAGATAAGATCTCAGGGAGATCACTTAGGAGTGATGAGGAAAGTGCAGCGAGAACAAATTGCCCCTGGGATGGAGAGAGGAAAGAAACCTTACACTGAAGGAAAGAGGCCTCTGTCCCTTCTGAGTTCTCAGCACAGAGCAGAGCCAGAGCTCACATTTCTGGGTCTCTGCTCACCTCTAAGTGCCACTCCTGAAAAGCAGCTAAAGCCCTAAAGCCGAGGGATGGAACAAGGTACAAACCATTGTCCTTTTCCAGCTGTACAGGACTCCCCCTCTTTCCTCCTGGCACCAGCAGTGCCAGCACTCCCAAGCTGTGCCAGTACAGCACTGGGTGCAGAGGGTCTAGGACACCAGTAGGCTTCTGCTGTAGGAAACTTCTGCTGTACAAGTAAAGCTCCCAGGCACCTTTGGGAGCCTGATGTCAGCTGAACTCTCAAACTCCAACTCTCTGCTTTCTGGAGACCCTACAAAATTGTTTGGCAAACAAGCTACTGAATATGAATGAAGAGAGAAGGAAGCAGGAGCCAACAGAGATGAAACCATCCATTTCAGAGACTTTTACCCCAGGTGAGAGACAGCAAAGCTGCTGGCTGAGACTCAGAAGACCTAGAGCCTATTTCTCCCCTGACCTGTTGGTTATCCTGAGACAAACCACTTGTGCATTCCAGGCCCCTCTTCCCCCTTTATTTGCCTTACTGGTATCAAATACAAGCTTCCTTGGGAGATGGCTTCCTGTAACATTAGATGTAGCCCAGATTGCAAACTGCTGAATGGGTCTGTAATGGAAATGATAAAGAGCACTTTAGGTTTCAAGCCTCTGTTTCTAGGACAATTGTCCCCAAACATCCCATGGCTAGCAAGCCTCGGAAGAACTGTGGATAGGACTTTTGTGCAGGGGAGCAACTGACCCTGCAAATTCTGGTTACAAAAGAGGAAGATTTTTATCATAAAATGTAAATCAAAGAAAATTCTCATTCTTCACCCATGAAAATTCAAGGCTGCTGGAAAACAAATTTGTAGGAAATTTATGGGTTCATGCCTTATTCCACTGTGATCAGCCTGTTACCACACACAAGAATAAAATACAGTCATCCTATTTCTCAGTATCTGCAAGGCCCCAGTGCAAGGACCAAACCCATCAGTATTGTGCCTGGTAAGTGTGTGTTAGTTATTCTGCAAGCACTCACCACCTTGTGAGCACAGCACAGGGATGGAGCTGTGTCCAGACAAGCAGACACACAGAGATTACTGTTTAAATGATGTTTTGTGGGCCTGACTCAGCTGCTGACACCTCCTCACCACACAGGATGCCTGCAGTCTTTTGCAGCAGCTCTGTTTTTCCCTTTGAATCTGTGCTAAAAGGAAAATATCAGGTGGAAGCTATTTTTCTAGTTTGTGTTTTTCAAGATGCTGCCTGGCCTATATCAATTCCAAGAACTGAGGCAGTCAAACAAAGAAACTCTTACAGGCTGATCAGCAGCATGAGCATTGCTGCTCTGGCAACTTCCCACGCTGAAACAAGAATGAGCACAAACCAAAATAAGACCACACGCAACAGGAGAGCTGAGCTTTGCACTCAGGGAACTGCCAGCACCAGCACCTGCACCCCTCCCTGCACCCACAGCTGCACACTGTGCCCTGCTCCCCTGGATACTCTGGAATACACCCTGCAGGGGACAGCACTGCCCAGCACTGCTGCTCCAGGCAGCTGCCCAAAGCACAGCACTGTGGGGCAGGCTGCAGATGGGCTGGCTCACTCAGATCCCTCCCCAGAGGCCAGAGCCTCACACAGGGATCACTCACCACAGCCTCTTCCCTGCCTCACACTACTATGGGATGCTGGCTCTGAAGCCTGAGACTCAAGGGAATAGCAAAAAAATCCCTTTGGGGGACAGGATGGGACAAGGCAGAGTCTTGCAGGATCCCAGTGCTTCAGCCCTTCTTCCTCCCCCTTCCATGACAGAAAAAAACCCAAACATATCAGTCACTTCCATGACCTCTGCACAGGCACAAAAATCACCTCAAGAAGTTGTCTCATCACATGCAGCTACCAGTGCCAGCTGCCAGAAAGGGTGGTTTTGACACCCGGGTTACCCCAACACCTCCTCTCCTTTGGGTGCCCTGTGCCAGATGCCCATGCTGGCACTCATGGTGAGTTTGTTTCCTTTCCCAGGTTACTGCAAAGAGGAGCTGAAATCAGGGGCCAGCTCTCATCACAGCTCCACTGAGACAGTAAAGTGTCAGTATCAGTTGAGAAGTCTAAGCCAATTTAAGCACGGAGAAAGAATTGGATTTTTTTTATCCCTTGAATAAACAAAACCAAAAACACCGAAAGAGAAAAACCTTTGGACTACTTCTTTTAATTGCATCCATGGAAATAACACTAGACATGCCTACATCTGCCTGTTCTGGTCACTTTAAGCTGTTTCCTGATCTCATCAGACTCAGCTAAATTTGGCACTGGGGCTATGGCTGTGACATTCACAGCTGGGGAATAACAAGCTTTGAATCAGTCTAAGTAAAGAAGCAAATGAACCAGTGCATTTCCAGTGGTCTGGTAACAGATTGTGTTTCTGGAGATCTCTCTGCCTGGGGACCCCCCAGGCACTAGTAAATCCTCAAGATGCCCAGCTGAACCACAGTATCTGTATATCCTCCACTACCCAGGGAAACTGAGGCACTGGAGAACCCATCCTGCAGCAAGAAACAGAATCTAGATTACAGGACCATAAACTATAAACTCCTCCTCCCTATCTGTAACCCTCATAAAAGTAATTTCATTTAACTGACTGGAATTTACCTCATGGCACAGTTGTTATATGGCTCCAAAAGCACAAAATCAAACATTCTGTGCATCAGTGCACAGCACCAAGCTGTAATTGCTCTCTCAAGGTTTTTCTTAACTAGGGCAGTTCTGGGGAAGTCTGTGGCTGAGTTCTGTGCTCTGCAAAAGGCACTTCCCTCACTGAGCACACAGGAGGACACAGCCACTGGCACAGCCTGACTGAACAGTTGTTCTGCTTCAACCTTGATGGGCTAAAAAAACCAATAAAAGGGGTCCCAGCCCAAACCTGGACAGCCTGAGTTATACCAGGGATGCCTTGGCTGATGGTGTGACCCTGCATTTCAGAGTGGCTTCCAGACACATGGCCCCTTCCTGAAAGAGCACATTTTGCAGCCTGTCTTGGTGCAGTGAGGGTTAATCCTGGCTAGTGAACAAGAAGGATCAAGATCAGCTCATCTTTTCCATTGAAACACAGAGTGCTACAGAAAATGCTGGTTTCTCCATGCTCTTGTCTCAGTGACTTCCAGGAACAGTGAGCTAAACTCAGCTGCTCTTCCCAGCACCAGCTGAGGGGGCGGCAGGGGATGGAACACAGCCTGTTCTTGGAAGGCAGGAAAAAATAAGGCTCTGGCAGAGCTGTACAAACTCTCCTCTCTCCCCCCTCCTCTCCCCAAAAGATTCTTTTCAGCATCTCTTAATGCCTCACAGTACAGCTGGTTTGGTTTTCCTTTTATCATCCAGCAAACATAAGAGCAATGCAAGAAGACAATTTTCAAACAGAGGTTAAGTTAATCAAATAAATAACCAATAAGCTCCTCTCCATGAGATCCCACATGCCCCATGATCTTGCTCAGTTTAGTGCATGACCTACTGTACTTCTTAACATTTTCCTGGTAGATAAACACAGAAAGTTATAGAGATATCCAGCTCAGAGAAACTATTTTTGGCAGCTTTATCTTCAAGCATTATGAATTCCAAGGGATGATTGGATATTTGGACTCCTCCCAGCCTGGCTAACTGTGAAGGGAGCAGACAGTAACCTCATTGCTATTCTTCTGTGGAAACAAACATCTTTGAGAGATGACAAGTATCTGGCTTGTAGGTACAGCACTCTGAATGAGACTGGGGGAAATGGAGCAGTCACCAGCTGTGAGGAATGTGAGAATAGCCTTGAGGCACAGAAAAAAGGAAAATAGGAACCAGGATGAGTTTGTTTCAGGGTTCCCCACAAGCTGCCCTAGAAATACAAAGCAGCAGCACAGAGCTATGAACACAAGGAGAAATCCTGCTGCAAAGTTTGCAGTCAGTGGTGCAGCTGGGTGAGAATTCACACAGCTTATATAGAATTCGAGCCTGGCCTTGCTGGAGGATACCAGAGGTGCTGTGCGAGCTGTGCTGGGAGGTGTGACACCTCCGTGTGTCTCAGCTGGACCCCCAGCAGCCCGGTTTCCCGAGGCAGCCCCGGCGGTGGAGCTCAAAGCTCAATGTGCTCCGAGCGGCGCCGTCCCGGGCCAGGCACTGCCCACCGCGGGCTGCCCGGGAGCTGCTCCCCGACATACAGGAGCTGCTCAGCTCACGGATGGGGCTCTGCCTCCACTGCACTCGGTCCCTCACCCACTGCAAAGTGCTCCATGCTCCGGTTTTGTGGCTGTTGGGTGTTTCTTCCAGCTGCTGGACAGAAGGAAAGCTCCAAGCTGCCTGGTTACACGGGATGCTGGAGGTCCCTGCTGTGCCAAGGCCACGGCGTGGGAGACAAACAGGCTCCACAGCTCTCTTACTTGGATTTTAAGGATATTAAAAAACCCACCCAGAGAATAGCACAGAAAGCAATGTAGAGTGAGCAGCAAATCACAAGACCAGGTTACAGGCTGTTGAACATTTTCCTCTCTCTGATTTTCAGGTTCTCAAGCACCAGCCTAGAGATTGAAGCACCCTGCTGTCCCTCCAGGACTTCTGAACTCCGCAGCATGACACACCATTTATCTCTGCTCCCTTCAATTAGGAGCAGGAAGCACAGAATTGGGCACTGGGCTCATTTTTAGCTGTGCCAAACTGATGACCCAGCTCCTTGCCTATAAATCAATGAAGATGTGCTCACTTATGCTCTGTGAGAAATTGGTTCATTAGCTAGAATTAAACAGAGGCCCAAACCATGCCATTTAAACTTGAACAGTGCTCTTGAACACCCTGTTCTGCCCTGGATCTGCGATTTGCTTGGTGCCTTCCTATATTTAGCATACAGTAATGTAATTGAAGCAATAAAATTAGACCCACAAATAGACTGGTTTCTCAGTACTTAATCAAGGACCTTTTCCTAGAACTGCAGAGGGCTGAAATTAAAAGAAAGGAATGTGTGGTAATCAGCCCCATGGAAGCAGGAGGAAACCACCAGGAGTTTAAACTCCAAACACACACTCTGGCCAGCTGAATGTACCCTTGTTTAAATTAAATGTGGCTTTACAGTGACCCAGGCCAGGGTCACATTGCATGAACCACTTGAGAATGCACAGCCCACGTACAGGGAATTAGTGAGCAGATACAAATCATGGTCTGCGAGTCACTGAACAATAAAATGTCCTTGGAGCCCCCATCTGTAATGGATGAAAGAAACAACAGCTCCAAGGTACCTCTGAATAACAGGTACCTCTGCAGCAATGCTGATCTGTCAGTCCTGTCAGTTTGTGAACAGCAACAGGTAAAGAAAGAAGTGACTGAGCGACAAACCCACTGTGCAAACTGCAAAAACCAGGCAGCAATCACACTGCAGCAGGAAAATGGCAGGAGCCTGCAGCACAGCACTCACTCAGATTCAGGTCTTAGGAGAGAAGCTAGAACACTTCATTTTTTGGCCTTTTCTTCTTAATAATACAATTTTTATTGGGGAGGGGATGTTAAATAGGAGAATTAAATTTAAAAATAATTATTTTCTGTTACCAATTTTTATTAGGAGAAATATCCTCTTCACATTCTAACCTAACAACTGCTAAAAGAATAAGACAAAGAAAATATTCTGTAAGCAGAAACATGGTCAGTCATTTAAGAAGTGCTGAAATGCTTCAGAAACTGTAAAGCTTGTGGCTGACATCTGGAGCTTCGTTTTTATGGATTTCTGCAATATCAGCACCCCAAGCCTCACAGTGCCAGTTAGGACATGCAGAGACTGATGCAGAGCTAACACTTAAGGAGGATTTTAAACTGTATTTTCAAGCTGTATTTTCCAGCTTTTGGCTTGAGGAGGTCAGTTGCACCTCCCCATCTCTTCTGCTCACAGCCTGCAAACAGATGGAACAGCCTGTCATGTTCACTGTATGCCCCTAAAAACATCCTCCAAGCAGCTTTTGCCAAAGAAGTTTTAGGATTGAAGTTAATTCCCAGATGTAGAAGCTACTGATTCCTGGAAAATTTCTTCCTGCATAACAGGAGGTCTCTGCTAGATCAGACAGATAATGTAGAAAGATTAAGAGTTTCCCTGAATTGGTTTCATTTACTGCATTCCCATCCCCAGAAGATAAGGACAAGCAGGGCCCCGAGCTCACTCCCCTCCCTCACCCTGCACAGAAAAAGCAGCACTGGGCTCTAAAGCTGCATCTGAAAACCACCCACTGAAAGCTACAGATACTGAGAATTGATTATGTAAAGCTGCACCAGAGAAGGCATTCCTTGTGTGGTGCAGACCTTTCCCAATGCAGGTCTAGGAAACATTACAGCTTAATTAAGCTTCCATAAATATTAATAATTCCATTTGTAATTCAATTTCTAGCTCCTACAATTCATCCAATAATTAATATTGCTTTTACATCAGCATTACAGATACCAGCCTGATAATAAGAACAAAAGATCAGGCTGAGAAGCTCATTTGTAATGAATGGAGATGAATAATATCAGGTGCAAGGTGCAAGAGTGCAGAAACTGAATGCTCCTATCTCAGAGCTAACTGAACACACAAAAGCCTCTCTATCTGATATTCACAGGTACTGGCATTTCCTGGAATACTGAGAAGAAATAATTTACCCTTAAATTATGAAACACTCACTGGAGATGTCAGTACATCTGAAAAATACACGTTAAATAACAATTCAGGGAAAAGCACTCCAGCGTTTTGAGAAAAACAAAATTACTTTCCTAGCAAGGCAGCATTAAGGACAAAGTGGAATTACCACCTCTGCAATTGTGGTGAGTCCATCCAAGCAGGGGCGTAGGAGAAGCTACAAGACAAAGCTGATGGGGAGGTAGGGGATTGTGCATAT
>VZRX01000058.1:468213-478356 GCA_013398075.1 Notiomystis cincta
ATATATATATATATATATATATATATATATATATGTATGTATTTATATAATAAAAATACAAAAAATATCTTTTATCATAGAATTCAAAGCAGAATGAGCATGTGAATAGTGTAATCTTTCACCCTTAGCCCTGCACTCTTGGCAAGGGAGACAAGCAGGCCAAGGCTGTTCCTTTGATGAGGTTCCCCTTTCCTGCTCCACCCTCTGGCAGTGAGGAGCTCAACGGCCTTGGCTTGGAAGAAGCACCCAGGCCTGTCTGCCTTGTGTCTTCGAAGCTTCCTTGGGCAGCATCTCTCCCTTTTATGTTCCAATTTGTTATGCAGGAGCAGTCTGGGCTGCCAGATCTCATCCAGGCCTCCAGCCCATGGCAGGTGAGCCCCTGGTAGTGCCCCAGTGGAGACACAGCCAGCACACAGAATCTCCTGTAGTTAACCTTGGAAATTGTGTTCTGGAGCAGGTGCAGAGCTGGGAAAACTCCCTCAGTCCAGGGCTGCTCTACAGAGCATCTGAGCCCTGCAGCTGGACAGTCCATGGCAATCCCAAAAGCTCATCTGCAAAACAGATCTTTTTCTCAGAGGGAGGCTCCAAGCTGTACAGACTCCATCCCCTTTCCTTGCCCATCAGAGGAGGAATTACTGCTCTCAGCATCTGCATCATCATTCAGAACATTTCCACAGGAAATGAATTCCTATGGAAGCAGGAGCTTAACTCACTGGTGGACAGAATACCCAAGAATAAGCAGCATGGGACCACCCTCACTCCCAGTGAATCCAAAATCCATGCTGCTTTGGGGAATGGTAGCCTGGAAGCCCAGCGAGCCCACTCCTCTCTCAGGTCAGCAGCACTTTGGGGCTTTTCTCAATCCAGAGCCTTTAAAAAATTTATTTATTTGATTCAATGCCTCCAAACAATCTGTTCCTAAAGAAGCTGACTTGTCATTCTGTCCTCTAAGAGCCCTGAGAGGCCTTAAATCCAGCAACTACACAAAGGGATGATCTCCCTCAGGGCTTCTCCCTAAGCCCACAGAGAAGGAGGGAGACAGGGAAGGAGCCCTTCACTCTGCACTCCCCATGACTGTTTTGCTTGACTAATCCAGTTTTCCTTTTGGCACATTAAACCCTCAGCATCCTGGATTTCCCCAGTATTAAGAACTGCCACATGCACATCACCTATCCTCTCAACACCTCAGCCTGCACGTTATCTGAACATGTACTTTCTAAAATGCTTATTACTAGTTAGTATTTTATAATACTTTTCTTTCCCTGGTGCCTAATAATTGAGAAATTAATTCATTGTCCTTCTGTGAGTCTAATGTATTATTCTGCTGTCATCCAAACACGGATCAGAAACACTTACTAAATGCTTCTACTTATTTTCATCATCATTAACAATTGCAGCATTTCCATTTCAAAGAGACCTTACACAATTCCTTTTTCTGTTTCAAGCAGAATGTTTAAATTCTTTAGTGCCCTTGAAGATAGCAGCCAAGGATAATTTTACATTTTCCTTTTAATTTTTAGTTTTCTGCACTTCATTTCTAATTTATATTAACTGTGCCCAGCTCACCCTCCCCTTACACATTGCTTTCACTTTTTTGTTCCTAATGTTGTCTTCACCACTGAACAATGATCAGCTTTTATGAAGATAACTCTTTCCTGAGGGCAAATCACACTTTTTTTGCACTATTTAAAAGAATACCTAATTCTAATATTGTTTTCTTACAAAGTACTTGCCAAGTTTAACTCAAGAAATCTTTTAACTCTGCTGAAGTTATATGTATTAGCTGGAAGAGTCTACTTTAACAAGGTCACAGTCATGCAGCCACTACCAGCTTCCAGTCCACCTCTGAAATCCTTTGCTCCAAGATGTGCTTGGTTTGCTAAAACACTATTTAATGATTTTTTGGGAGTCCACATTGCACATCAATCCTTTCACTCTGAGAAGCTGCACCTGCTGATTTGTGTAACCAACCACCACACATTTACCTTCTCAGGATGCACATTCCTGGACTCCAGCTGTCACTGAGTCCATGTGGCACCAGGGACTAAGATGTACCTTCGCCCTCAGCACCAGGTGAGGACATTTCTGCTCTCCTTGGCACGCAGAGAATCCTCCCACTGCTCCTGGGTGCTCTTAGAAGAGCCTGAATTCTTCACTGTGCTGATTCTGATGCAGGCTGGCAGCTGGGGATTGAGACCCCACTGCCTCAGGGGGACTTCAGCAAGGACAAAAGGAGAGGCAAAGGAGGAGAGAATCAGTGAAAGCAGTAGAAACATCTTCTTGGGTCTCTTTTGGCACAAAAGGCTTCTAGGTGGAGGCAAGAGGAGAAAACAAGAATGGAAAAGGACC
Organism: Notiomystis cincta; assembly: GCA_013398075.1. Lineage (NCBI taxonomy): Eukaryota > Metazoa > Chordata > Aves > Passeriformes > Notiomystidae > Notiomystis > Notiomystis cincta. The sequence continues at coordinate 470,563 of VZRX01000058.1, forward strand.
ACGTGAAAAACAGCATTTCCTGAAAAGCTTTTAAATCCTAGGACCATCTCATGCCACCCAACAAGAAATCATTGCTCTCAGTCTCTGATGAAGTGTTTGATCAAACTGTTCCCTCCTGGCACCTTCACTGAACCATCCTGTGCAGAGACAAAGACAAAGCTCCTCAGGGTGGCCAGTCCCAGCTGCACAAGACACCTCCAGCAGGCTGCTGTTAGGCCCATCAGGGATTAGAAAAGCAAGCAATGGGAGGAAGCAAATGACACTAAAGGCACAGCTTCCTAGAGGTATGAAACAGCCCCTTTGCAGCTCTGCCCTTGACCCCAGGTCTGATGACAGCTGTCACCCATATCTGTGGTGGCTGTTCCTGCTGCCTGTGCATTAGAGCAGCACAAATCTAGGAACCCCTGGCACAGTTACAGCCACAGGCAGAATTCCTCTTTGCTACCACTTAAGCCAGGAGAAGTTCTGAGAAACTGCTGCCACAGATCCCTCCAGGACAGTTCAGCACACAGCTCTTACTCAGTGCTGGCTTCACTTCCAGAGACACTGCAGTGCAGATGGGGGTTCACCATCAATGCCCTGCACAGGAGAGACCAGAGCTGGGCAGCTATGGCAGTACTCATGTCTGTGAAGACATCTAAGTGTTCTTCTAGCTACAAATGAACAGGAACAGCGGTACCAGGAAGGCTCCTGTCCTTTAGGTATCACTTAATCCCTTTTATCTGGGAAAAGTCTGTCCCAAAGCCTTAAAAAGCAGAGCTCCTCATCTCTGAGCCTCTGGTGACAGCCTGGCTTTAGCCAGCAGCCACCCCTGAGGTCAGTTTAGCTTCTGACACCTGACCTGTGCCATGTCCTTCCCTGCAGTGCTGTCTCTAAGGGGTGAAGGGCCACTTTCACCACAAACCCACATGGCACCTTCCCTTCCCCTCTCTGGCCTGGTGCTGTAGGTCACAGAGGTCTCCAGCAATCACTCACTATTGACAGTGACCAGGAGAATGCTTGGCATAATGGGAAACCTTTCTAAAGAAACCAAGGAGCTTCTGTCCCCCTTTCTTATTCTCTTTTGACCAACCCTCATGTTTCAGACACACAGGTAAGGCTGGATTTGTTTCCGTTCAATACACAAGGAACTGAGAGACAAAACAGTAACAACCCTGTGCTGATACAGTTATCCTGGGAAGTCACAGCTTTCACCCATGCTTAGGTTAACACTAGGAAAGGGAATATATTCACTTTTCAGAGAACTCTACAGTTAACTGTGATACTGAAAATTAATGTTAAGCACAATTCTCCACTTCTTTCCCTGCTCACGCAGAAACAAAGAGTGCTACTGAGGAATAAATATTTACAATTAATCAACACAAAGTCAGTACAGCACCATTTTGCTGCAAACTGCTGCAGCCTCATCCCCACTCTGTGCTGAGCAGCACTGATCCTGCCACAGTGTCTCTCTACCACTCTGTCAGTGAGGAGAGGTCAAACAGATGAAAAAGTAATCAATATCTGCTTTGAGACACCTTTCCTCTGCCAGAGAGAATTGAAGGAGCACTTCTGCAAACCAGACCTGTGCCCAAGCTGCTCCACACACCCTCTGCAGGAGACAAACTCCTGGTTTACACCCAGCACCAGAGTAACACCTGCACCACTGGCAAGCATTTAACAGCCCTCAGCAGCCAGGAAAAGGCCACTGGTCACAGGTGTCCCCACTTACCACATCAGTCATTAAATACTTTACACAGAGCTCAAACATCCCCAACAAGGACCAAGCTCAGCACAGAGCCCAATAACAAATAAACCAAACCCAAATAATCTGGTCATTGTTGTCACTTAGTGAAAAAAAACACCAAACTCTTTGATGCTCCACAATCTATGACACTGTGTGTTACATCATAAATACAGCTCTTGGATCTCATTCTGGTAAAGTCACTGAAAAGCCCAGATGTGAGCTGTCAGCTTCAAGTGAGACACCTGCCAGCAGAGCCAGGGGTGTGGAGACAAGCACCCACATGAGCTGGTAGGATCAGAGCAAGGGATGCTCCAAACTGTTTGGCAGAGATGTTATCAGAGCTGGGCAGGCACCAGGCAGGGCCTGAGTCACTTGCCAGGAGGCACCTACCATTAACCCCTCCCAGCAGTACTGGGATTGAAGGTGGAAAATTACAGGTGTGTTCAGATCAAGGCTGAGTAACAGGTCACTCTGAGGGGTTGTGCTGCAGATACTTCACCAGGTGTCAAAGTGAACTGTGAAGGTGTAAAGCCCTCAGAAAATGGGTGAAACAAGAAGCACTACACCTTTATAGTAACAGGCTAGAAGCACCTCACACAGATATCACTGTGATGTTCCATGACATTTGCAGCTGAACTTGACTTTTACCAGATGATGGCCTGTCTCTGTGTGATATCCCTTACTCTGAGCCAGTGAAATGAAAGGCAAATGCCTGCAGGGACTGCCCAGCACTGCTTCTCCTGGTCAGCAGCAGCACAGAGGAGTCAGAACAAAAGGCACAACACTGAGGCTGGAGTAGTTCCTGATTTCTACAGTTCTTTTCAGGGTATTACATCATGTTAGCTCACTTCCTCGAGGGGATTTCCTCTCCAGGGTCTGGCACCACTGCCTTGAACACAGATTGCAGCATCATACAAACATCCCTTCCTTCTCATCCTTCCTGACTGTTCAGCTACATTTAAATGCCACCTCTGCACCCTGCTGACTGCTGCCTGGACTCCCCTGCAGCCAGATGATAAAAAGAAGTGTCAATATCCACAATCCTAGACAGAGAAATGGATATTAAAATCTACCTCCTCCTTAGGAGCTGGGCACTGAGTTCTGTATTACCAAGAATGTAGAAGCCCTGTGGCCAGGAAAAGGAAAGATAAGGTTAATCCCCACTTGCTGCTGCCTTCTTCCTCATTTCATTAACCCATCTTCTAATGCCATCTGCTCCTTGTTTTGATCTGCTGCATCCTCTCACTGAGACTGCAAGCAGTGATTGAACTGAGCATGGGAGATCCTCCACGTCCAAAATGGCCAAGATTCACCCTCTCAGATATTTCTACAATGAAGTGGTACAAAATCTGATAATGTGGCACTGGTTAGAACTGACATACTTCAAGAACAGGCTCACATCACTTGAATCTGAACCAAGCCACAGAGTTGTGCCAAGTCCCCTCCTGCCACACTCTCCATCTGCCATGTGGAAGGGTGTTTATAAATCCCCAGGGCTGTCTTTCAGAGAAAAGTGACAAGGTCTGGTCCACTGGGTGTTGGAATTCTGCACTGCAGAGGTAGAACCAGCTCCTTATGCCTTCTGGATAATGGCAGAGCTCATTTTAGTTCTTCACCTTTCCTTCAGAGAGGGAAAAAACCATCTCAGCACAAGTGACCAACTGCACTGGCACAAAGAACAACCCAGTGCCAAGCTGAGTGTGGAGACAGGAACAGCTGGTGGGAGCACAGGACAGGAGATGGGGTGTCCTTTGCACAGAGCTGCACTAATGTCCTGAGACACAAATGGGGGATACAACTTCTGGAATAAAGACCTTTCATTATCCAGTGCAGGGATTTTATCCCTTTAATGGAAAAACCTTAAAAATCATGAGTAGGAACATTCAGATTACAGTAGCCGTGTTTTTCAATTTATCTTGTGCAACACACTCCAAACTCAGTTTGTTTTGACTGAAAACTGTTCAGAGTTCCTTCAATGGGATTTATGAACACACCTTTGGGCATTTATGTACTCCACCCTGCATTACTTACTGTCCAGCTGAGGCTGATACAACCAGAGCTAGTTTGAAGAGAACCTTATTGCACGACCCTCACCCCTGGCACCTGTGGAAAGAATGAAACTCAGCCTGAGGGAGGAGCTGAGCAGGTCATTCTGACAGGATAAGCAGGAAATGTGGTAAAAGGACCCCTTAATTGGAAAAAAACACCTTGAAATTTCTTTCAAGCCAGATATGGCTACAAACCAGCAAACACCATTCACCTTCCTTCTCTTACTGGAGAAATCTGCCTGGGTTGCTCCAGGCTGCCTCTCCATCAGCTGAGGGTGGGGTCTGACACCCACTGTGGGGCTTTCACAAGCTCCCAGGTCTGTAGGGCAGCCCTGAGGTTGTGTAATCCAGGCTAAACAGGATTTTGTGGCTCGATCCTACAGGCAGCAGAGAGATGTGGCAGTGACAAAGCATAAAGAGACACAGAAAACATTTTCCAAACATCTTCCATTATTCCAAGGGCACTGCCACTCTGGAATGTCCATAGCTGAGGGATTCTCAATAGGATTTATAGAAATACACAAACTCTTGAGGATCCACTGTTCCCAGCTCAAACACCTACAAACCTCCAAAAGTTTCAAAACTGAGTGTGTGCTCAGGGTAAAATTCTAAGTTTACAACTACTAATCTTTCAGAATTCTTTCAGTCTTTTCTTATATCCACTACAATTGATTACATCCACTGCTCTGGTTGGGAATAAACAGTACCAAAAAGGGAAGGCAAATGAGATTTGAGCCCTTTGTTTCTGTTATTGGTGTTTGCTGGAACTAATAAAAATAGCCCCTCAATGGGCCAAATTTTCTTACTTTAACTAAGAGAATTACAAAGAGAAGGCATAAAACCAGTAAAACAAAAGCACCTTACTTAGTTTCATTTAAGATGTGAGGGAAAGAAGAGAAAGAGTGGAGCAGCAGAGGAAGAAAACCAAACATGGAAAGAAATACAGAAATTTGTGTTGACTATTCCCTATACAGATTATTCTCTATGTTAAATTGACAGAAAGTACAAAAGAAGTTGGAGGAAGTCTCAGGAGATAGATTCATCTTAATTATGATTTCTCAAGAGTTTCAGCTTCTTAGTGAGGAGCATTTGTTGTATTCCCTTCTTCTATTTGCCAAGAGACAAGACTGTATGTAGGCAGCTTCTCCAAATGCCTCTGTGTTGCTAAGGCAAACATCCTACAACAGCTTAGAACAAAGATAATCTTGTCATAGCTGAACAGGCATTGTTTGGACTACTGAGGAGAAAACTTTTGTCTCTACAGAATAATAAGTCTCTAACTCCATTTTTCAATTACTGCAGAAAAAGAAAAGTGAAAGAAAATCCCTTCTCCCTGCAGACTACAGATGTAGGACTCACAGAATCCAACCACTAGATACAGTCAAAACTGGATGTCTGCAGAGCTCAGTTATCCTGAAACTCTCCTCTCCTGCAGCTGATTTGTACCTTGGTTATTGATTCCTAATTACAGCTGCTTCACCTGCTCCTGCAAGTCACCCTCCTGTCTGGACTGCTGGGTCAGGCTGTCTAAAAGGCATCTGCATTCAGGAAATGAAATGAGACTGTGTCAGAGAGAGAACTTGCTACTGCAGGCTCCTCAGGCTCCTTTACAAAGCTCCCTTGATGTCCCTTTCTCCCTTTGAGATACTGCTCCAGAATCTCACTCCAGTGGTTGAAAATCTAATTTCCAGGCTAAGTTTATTAATAGCAAATTTGTACCACTTTGTCCTTGTGCCAGCATTGATCTTTATTACAAAGGACTTTTCTTCCCCTCTAGTATTTACTTGGCAATGAAGTGTTTACAGAGAGACATCCCATTCTCTCCCAGGCTTTGTTTTGTAGGCAAAACAAACTCCCCTCTTTTGGTTTTCCCTCATCTGCCAGGCTTTCTGCCCCTCATTCCTCCTCCCAGCCCTGTTCTGCACCTGCCCGTTTTTTGGATGGAACCCCATGCAGAGTCCTTGGCACCCTCCTGCAGCTCTGCTTACACTCCCTGATGGCAGCAGGGCTGGCTCCCTGACACCATCCTAGAGCCATGTGAGCCCTGACTCCTCTCCACCACACACTCCTTCCAAATCTGGAGCTTCTCTGGCTCAGGCAGTGGGGACAGGAGGACAGAGTTTCCAACAGACCCTCGAATCTCAGACCTGTCCTACCCAGAAGTTCACAGCCCTTATCTGGACTCTGCAAGTTTTAAAATGCAGCCAAACATGCATCCCCTGAACCCTCTCTGCTGCCACGAACAATAGGAACATCCTTCTCCTAACAAGGCTCAGTTTCCCTCAGGCTTCCCCACTAATGAAACATCTGTTCCCTCCTCATGAGCAAATCCCTGCTGCCTGCATTCCACTGGGGTTTCCCTGCAGTTTTTACTATCATGTTTGTAGCTGTGCTGTCTCCCAGACCCCAGCCTTTGCCTTGCCTTTCCAAGATCCACTGTCAATACAAACCCAGGCTGGGAACAATGGCATATGAAACACCAGCAAAGGCATTCTCATACGTGCTTAAAGAATCAATTTGGACATAGCTAGACCCAGAGCTTAGCCTGGGAAATAAACTCTTCCATAGCCCAGATCTGCTCCTCCACTGTGGATGCTCCTCCCAAACTGGACATATTTGTTTGTAACAAACAAGCTGTTTCTGCAGTATCAGTTCATTTTCTTTTAACTGCATGGTGTAATAGCTGCATGAATTTAATTTAAGACTGATACACCCTTCAGCTGTGCTGGGAATTTTTCCCTAAACCATGAATTCCCAGCAGTGTCTGCAGTGACAGAGGCTGCAAGGTAACCACAGGAACACTTTCTTCCAGAAGAGCAGCCAAGGCTCACCCACCACACATCCCATTTCAGTGCAAAGAGGACAGGAAAGGAAACTCTGGCTCCATTAATTTTGTGGCCTCCCAGTCATGCAAGCCATATTCCCTGCTCAGGACACCCTGAGGTTTCTTGGAACTTCTTTGTGCTGAGTGTTCAGGCAGCACTTTGGAGAAGAGAAACAGGCATGGTGACATTTGGCATCTCCTCCAGCTGGAGGAGGCTCCATGAAGAAGTCCAAGAGGGAGAGCAGGGTGTCCTGACCCTGCGAGGGGCAGGAGGAACAGCAGCCCAGCAGCACATTCCTGCAGAGGAGGAGGAGGAGGAGGAGGAGGAGGATTTCCTGAATTCCCTCACACCTGACATCATGTGCCACAGGCAGTGCAGAGCCAGGGAAGGGCAGCTGGTGCAGGAAGGGCATTTTCAGGACTTTCACTGTGGAATCTTGGGTTAAAGTGAGAACATCCAAGACTTCTCTACTGACAGCGCTCAGGAGTGCAATGAAGAGGCCTTTGCTGGGACAGGACAGCAGAAAAACCCAGCAAAACAACTTCTTGGGAAGAACTTCTTATAAGAACAGACTTTTTCTTTAATTTGTTTTTTGAAAGAACATTGCTAAAAGTTCCTGCCAAAGCTCCTTGGAACAGCCTTGCTTCTGGCAGCTCAGAATCTCTATTCCAGAACTTCCAAATTTTATCTTAAGAGGTCTTTATCCGACATTCATCATTATTACCTTGTCCCAACATGACAAAACCAGTGAAATATTTTATTACTTTTCAGATCATTAAGATGGATTGCTCTTCACTCCATAATAAAATGTTACTCAGTGTTCTAGATTAAGCCATTGCTGGGTGTTTTAATGGCAGTGTCAGATTCTCATTACATTACAAACAAGGGAGTTCTTGTTCTAGGGAATAAGATGTTTCAATCATATTAAGCAGCTGATGTTCTTATTGATTAAAAAAAAGCAACTAACTACCATTTTTTCATATAATACACACACTGTGACCTGCTACTAGGCTTTACTTAGCAAATCAACAGGAAGCATAAGCAGTATAACAACTTAAAACGGATATAACTCAAAACAAAAATTCAGAAATCCCAGAGCAAAACATTTCTAAAACTCAAAATCTGGGACACAGTGTCCTCATAGGAAATTTCAAACATTATTTCATTCTGATTACAGAGAAAAAAAAAAAAAAAA
>VZRX01000058.1:478370-511183 GCA_013398075.1 Notiomystis cincta
AAAAAAAAAAAAAAAAGCCAAACAAGCTTTAGAGCGTCAGAACTTCCCAGGAAACGCAATTCTGAGTTAGGCTAATGTGCCTGAATTCCAAGAAGCTCGAGCAGGATTTTCTGCTGGGAACAAAGTCCAAGAGGATCTGGATGGAGGGAATTCTGCAGGGATCCAGAGCAGGAACAGGGGGGTTACAGCAGGGCAGGCACAGCTGGCCCCAGGCAGGAGCAGCCTTGCTGGAGCAGTGAGGCACTGCCAGATGGGAAGAGGAAGGAGAACAGGGCTTCCCTTCAGCCCTGCAGAGAGCAGCAGGGCACACCTGGACAGGGACAAGTGTTGTGCTCCATGTGGGATGTACGACCCCATCCACATGGGAATGCTCATGGCTCTACTGGCTCTACCTTTCAGAGGGGCTCAGGAGAAGGCCCAGCATCTGAGAGGGATGAGGCTTCCCCTCCTGCCTTTCCAGACTCTGCAGAAGAAGGTGCCAGCAAGCTCCAAACCCTGCAAAATGGGATTCCAAGCAGTGGTTTTGTGATGAAGACTCCAGCAGGCTACAGGACAGACATCTGGACACCTTCATCTTTTAATCTTTGTGCTCATGACTACCCTGACCTTAACCTTGGCCCTACTTAGGAACTTAATTAGCTCCTAACATAATTTTTTACATCATCACTAAATTAAATACTTAATTTAATACTTAAATAATGCTATTAAATTATCCTGCTTGCCCATGTCACCAAGACCACCTCTCTAAAGACAAAATTTTCACTCTCAAAGTACTTAGGCCTTTTTCTTCTCCACATAGGAGATGGAATAGCCCAAATAAATGAATAAGTAACTACCTCCATCCTCTTGGCTTTATTGCTGGTCAATAGGGCACACAATTGAGCCCTGAAGTGGAACAGACAATGCATTTGCTGCAGTTTATTGCACAACTCAGGACCTGCATCACGTGCGTGTGTGCGCTGCTGAGGTGGAAAAAGTTGTGCTGCTGAACAAAGGGCTACTGTCTGCTGGCACAAACAAGACAAAAAAACCACTGACCTGGAAGTTAAAGTACAAAATCTACTTTCAGCCTGAGTGCCTGCTGCCCATCCGAATTAAATGAAGCAGCCTTGTTTGAGTGAAGTATGAACTTAATCTGCTCTTCTCAAGCAGAGAGCACAAGTCAGCACCACGACTCCACCCAGCACACCCCACCAGCTGCCAAATCACTGAAGGACAATGCAAGTCTCAACTGCCTTTCAGAGGGGGATTTTTCTGTCACAAGGTTACTCCAAATTATCCAGCATCAAGAAATTTATCTATGCAAGCCAACAACATTGGCTGGGGGAGAGTTACACAACAAGATACTGGCGGGGGAGTAGAGAAGGGAAAACTTAGAAATGGAGCAACCTGTGAGGAGTTTCTAAGCACTGTGGCAATACAAACACACCACAAACTGCAAAGGCTCAGAGAAGGATTCCAGAGAGGCAGCAAGCTCAAAGTCAAAAGGTGTGGTGAGAAGGTCACTGCTGGTAAGTGGCACAGCAATCAATACAGGAGAGGAAAAAAGATTAACAGCTTAACAGCCTCCAGTCCCTGGAAAGACTTAAATCAATGACTGGATGCTGGTTTCACAGAATACAAATACCACACAGCACCAGGTGTGCCAACTGGAATGACTGGGATGACTCCACTGAGGTCAACATAGTTGTAACAGCTTGCTCTGGGTGTACATCTGGAACATCAAAGCACTATGCAAATCTAAGCAATTAATCATCAGCCAAATGCCAGGCCAGGAATTTTATAATAACTCAAGCCTTTTTCAACAACCCAAGCAACTGTGTTCCCACTCCAGTCTTGCATGAGTATTCCAGTGAGAACAGAGAGGATGGCAGAAGCCACTCCCACCAGCACAGCTGGGTACTGCAGCTCCTGCAGCAGCTCAGGCTGCCAGGTAAGGGCTCTGTGGGCACAGGCACTGTGCCACCAAGCTGATGGGCATGTCCCACAGTGAGCAGGCTGCTGTGTATGTACAAAACACGGGAGACAAGTTGACCACCAAGAAAGGAAGAAGCAGCAGGTAAGGAGCTAAAACTACAGGCAGCAGCTGGCATAAAGTGGGAATCAAAAATCTCCCACTGCTGAGGATGTGCCACTAGAAGCAGAGTTCTGCCTCCCCTGTACTCACACCCAGCCAAGCAACTTCTATAGAAACTGTGTTTAGAGAAACTCAAGCAAGTGGCATCTTTGTGACACACTGAGAATGCTCTGCTCTTGATGAACAGGAGTGCTCTGCTGTGTCCACTGTTGCTTACCATCACCTGTGGTCCACCAGGAATCCATCCACACTGCAGAAGGGGCTCCACTTACCTGCAGGCATTGAGCAGAAATGCTCAGTTTGTCTCCTATATACAACCTGCACTTACAGAGACTCAATCCCACACTTCTACTTGTGATTTCAGAGTGCCAAAGCAGGAACGTGGCAGCACAGGCCTTCCCTGCTAAAACCTCAGCTTCATTTTAACACACCTTTTCCCAAGAATCTTGTCTTCCCTAGATGAGCTTCATGTAATGGTTTCTTCACCTCTCCCTTTCTCCAAACAATCTGCCATTTGTGTGCCTCCAGGTCCTGCAGTGTTTAGCAATGGCTGTGCCAGCAACACACTGTGAAAATCACCCTCCTGTCACATCCCAACAGCACAGCTCTCAAAATAGAACATTTCTCTGGTTACACCCTCCCATCAAGGAGTAATGATCACTGCTTTCTGCTCTTGAAGCACCATCACCCTTCCAAGGAACAGCTGGGATGTACACTATTTAAAATACCACTAAAGGGAGGAACAAGTACAGCTACAGCTGGCTTTGCCAGAACTGCCATTAAGAGCATTTGAGCTCCTGCTGTGACTCTTCCATGACTCTTCCTCTGCTGTGCCTCAGTTTCCCACAATACCTGTTGCGACTGGATATTTGGATGGCAAAGTCTTCTTTGCCATGCTGCAAATTTCAGCCCAGGAGCTGAGAATCCCGGCCATGGACAAGATGATCTCAGAACATCCCAGCTGTCACAAAAAAAAAAAAAAGGATGAAGTGTGAAACTACTCATGTAGACCTTTGAAGCAAGCTGAATCCAGAGCAAACATTAAATGGGGCCAAGGCCCCTTCCTCCCCAGGCAGCAGTTTGTTCACATGCACTGGTTCTAAGGCCTTCCACCCCGTGGTAGCCTTGCTCATTATTACATTATCTCTGTAATGCTGACAGGGCAGCTGCCACTGAAACCACATTGATGCCCAAAATGCTGAGAGGATCACACAAAACACTGAAGGGTGACCATTCTGGTGTGCTGGGAAAGGGAGCAGATGAAGCAGATCTCTAGGGCTAGAAATTGCCATTTAAAGCTACAGTTCTGACATCAGCCACACTAAGGAGACAAACCACAGAGACCACACTATGTGGCAGCACTCCTCTGCACCTGTCTGCAGCACAGCATTTGACATTGGTGCTCTGTTGGAGCAGCAGTGGCTGCTGTGCACAGGATGCACGTTCCCAGCCCTCTGCAGCAGCCCCTGTCACACCCTCCTCGTGCTCAGAGAGGCACTCACTGCAGAGAAGCGACTGCTGGTGCTCTGCTCACTCCCACATCCTCTGGGTTTGCACTGGAAAGCAGCAAAGCCAATCTGGTTTGTCAGGCTGAGTCCTGTCAGCAAGCAGCAGATGAGATGAATTTCATAACAGTGCCCCTGTGTTCACCAGAGACTGGATGGCCCACACTGAGATTTGCCAGCAGCTGCCAGGGAAAGGAAACAGAGATGAACTGTGATGTGACCTTCCACAGAAGAACTTCTGAAATTTCTGACACTGAATTCAAAGCATATCAAAATATCTATGGAAGAGGAAATAGCCTGGAAACTGGATAAAGTATCTCTTGGTGCCTCATTATCTTTTTGAGTGTGAGAAAGAAGCTGCCTTTCAATGGGTATTTGTTCCTCAGGATGCAGCCTGGAGTGGAAACTGTAGTTTATTAAAATTTAAATACAGTTTTTGATAACTTTCCCAAACAAAAAAAAAAAAAAAAATTAATGCAAGTTTTGGCTTGGTCTTCACTTGGGAAATGACTGCTGTACAGCAGGGTGAGCTCTAGCAGCTTTATTAACCCACTCACCAGAGGCACAAGTATCACCTCTAACAAGTCTGAAGAACACATGGTCCCCTTACATTTCACAAGCTAGGAGGGAACGATGTGCAAGAAACCTGCAGAAAAGTGCTGGAGTTCTTTCTCTCAAAAATTAAGATTATGAGGAAATATGGGAACAGACTACCCCGTGGAAGGTGCTCTAAGGAGAGAGTCACCTGTTCTCCACCTCAGGACAGCAGAAGTGCTCAGCTTTAGTTGCAGCAGAGCTGCCAGGACAAAAGAAAACTTTCCAGCAGATAGAACCACAAAGCACCAGGAGAGATTGCATGCTAAAGTCCTTATCAGCACTGGAAGCCTTTTGGGTCAGGCTGGGCAAACATTTATCAAGAATGATGTAAGGCAAGTTGATGCTTACTTGGATGGGGAAATTGTGCTAGATGACTGTCAAATTCTCTTCCAAGCCATTTTGATCTATGACCCTACACTGAGGAACTGAGTGCTGGCCACACACAGAAGGTCATGTGGGACCCCAGAGATGTCCTGTGCCACCCTAATGCAGTTACTCTGTGCCTCTCAGTTCCTCCCATGGAAAGCAGTCTCAGCCCTACAAGAGCACAGGCTCAGCAGAGAACAGTGTGAGGATAAACATGTTTATCTAAGTTCCCTGCAAAGTCCCTTTCACCCCAGGTCTCAGGTGAAGACTGAAAGCAGGATCAGTGCTTGCACTTCAGGGTGCACACATGGACATTACACCAGAACAACAATGGTCTGACCTCCAGCCCTAGGGGACTTTGGGCCTCCCATTCACTGCAGGAGGTACAACCCCAGTCCTGTGTCACAACTGTGAGTCCTCTTCCAGCCTCCCAACACGAGTCCAGTGTGGAAGCTCTGTTTCTCCAGCACAGGAACTGAGGTTAAAGCCCCGTTTGCAGCTGCACCTACATTTCAGCCCAGTTCTCACCCTCCCTGGGCCTGCACCTTGCCCAAAGCAGGGAGGCTGAGGCAGGAGTGTCTCTAGCATGGCCACAGCTAAACTGGGACCGCAGCTCCATCTGCAGGGCTCTGTTAAAGCAGCTGCTCCTCGGGGAAGGGCAGTCTCACCCCAGCAGACACCCCCAAAACACAGGTGTGAGCACAAACACAACCACGCTCCTCAGGGTCCTGAAAGCACACAAAGCCCCCCTCTCAAAGCATCGCCTCAGGAATCAAGCCATTTGATACAGTTCCCAAGACCCAGTAAATTCCCAGAAAATTCAGTGTATGTCAGATACTGGATTACACAGAATGCTGAGTGAAGCCTCAGCCTTCTGTGGCTCCAGGGAGCAGCTCAGTCTCTGCAGAGCTCAGGTTCCCCGGGGCTCTGCCAGGGTCAGCTCGGCCTCCTGCCCTCAGGCAACATAGAACCAGCCCAGGGCTCCAGCCAGGCTCCTTAAAACCTCCAAAGAGCTCTGCAGTGCTCCTGTACCAAAAGGAGCCCGGGCCAATCTGTGTAAAGCCCCGAGGAACACACTGTACCACAGCAGCACAGTCCCTCGGATGCGAGTCCGTCCGACAGGAACATCCGGCCTCCTGGGAGGAACAGCAATTTCTCCTTTTATGAAAAGGTCAGCAGCACCATGTGATTTTCCAAGATATATAATCACTATGCAATACAAATACATAGAAATGCAAGTGTTTTAGTGATAAATATAGAAATGTAACACTTGTCCTACTGGATTAGACCAATAGTCTGTCTCACAGGGGATCTGTCCTGCTCAGGGCTCAGACAAGGCATTGACTGATGATTCCAAGGAAAAGCACACTGCCTTCTGCAGTCCAGCCACTGGCACTCTTCAAGGGCCACCTAACACCAGCCTGCTGCAGGGAACCAGCCCACCCCCTGAAGAATTCAGCATGATGCTGTTTAATATTCCCATCAGCCCATGGACTATCCAGCTTTTAAGGCCTCCTACAGAAGCAGGCTGTGTATAATGTTCTGTTTCATACACAAACACTGCCAACACCCAGAAGAAATCTGAGAACTCATTTCTTTAATTTTTAAACAGACTCTGACAAACTGAACTTAAAAAATAACCCTAAATTACTATTTAAAAAAAAATCCACAACCACACAAACTCCCCTTTGACTGTAGTTTGTACTCATGGCTCTAGGAGGCCAGAAATTAAATGTACTAAAACTGTATTTTCCAAACCTAGGCTCAAGTGCACTTCTGCTGACTTATTTTTGTTCTCTCCTTCCCTAGATTTCCTCTACTGTGTTTAACCAGGGCAGGTACTGCAGGCCAGAGAAGTCTTACAAATTCAAACACAGAGTGTACAGGACATGGTAAACTACTGGGGTGGATAAAGGCAGTGTGAGATGTACAATGGGTGAAAGACAAGAGTGTGAACAGAGCTGTGAGCAGGGAGAGGTTCCAGCTGGAACCCCGAGTGCTGGTTCACCAGAGAGAGCTCAGGTGTCTGTGGGAAAACAGGGCTGATGTTCAGCAAAGTGCATTTGAGGAGGGAGAGTGTGGGAGAGGCAGAGGGGAAGGGGAGCAGATGGAACACTCTGGACCTTCCAACAGACTCAGCCTGCTGCTGCATGTCCTTCCTGACATCTTGGGCTGTGCAGCCCCAGGCCAGCCTGGACAGAGCCCCACAGCTCCTCCCTGGCACACACACAGAGCAGGGCCCTCTCTGGACACTCCCACCCCTCTGAGTGCTCACCTCCACTGGCCCAGCAACTGCTTCCATCTGGACTGGCAGACCAGATCCTTTCCTTGGCTTGCTTTCCTTTTCCCTCCTTCCCTGGCTTGCTATGGTCCAGAAGCGAACGTGCACCACTGGAAACAGCAGCAACAGCAAGCAGCAGCTTGAATTTAATCCTGCCATTATTTACACTGCCATGATGCTGACTGTCCAGGGACTTCTCTCAGTGCTGTTTCAGGCAGCCCTAATCTGAGTCATCCTTCCCAAAGAGACAGACCTCAGCTATTCCCACGCCTGTCAAGAGACTGGGTCCTGCTCCAAACTCAGCTTGTCAAATTTTGTACAGGTCATTTCACCTCCTGTTTTTCAACTTCTCCATCTGCAAAACCAGAGCAGTGACTCCGGCCTTCTCTTTAAAGTCTTGCAATTAAATGCCTCATGTGGAATTTAGGCATTTCAGTTACCATCAGAGCAATGTGTGGCTGCCAGATGTTTATTCAGGCCTGCCAGCATCTCTAAATAGTTGCAGTGAAATTCTTTTAAGGACCTTGATCTGAAGCACTATCTTTATTACAATGCTTTGACTGTTTCTGGCAGCATCCACCAAGTGTCAAGGGCTGTAAAGTCAGGTGCTGTAACATGTGCCTGATCCTTCAGTGACAATCACTCAGCAGGAGTGGGAAACAAAGGCTGCTTTGCTATTGGAGCATCAGGATCCTGGAACAGAACTGCATCTGAAATGTGCACAACAGTGCATAACAGTTCTGTTATACCTGCAAATCCATGTGCCAATGTAAGCCAGGGTTTGGGTTTATCATCCCATCTGGTCACACTCTACATAAATGTATCTCAAGACCAATTAAAAAAATATAATTAAATTCTTTCTAGGCCAAATGGGTGATCTGGCACATTGAGAAGTTGTATTTTTAATCTGGAGCTGTGAACTCTTCTGTCTTGGGTCCTGAGATGACTGAGTCACTTTAGCAGAGCAGACTAAAAAGTTTCATGCAGTTCCTTGAAGAAGGTGAAACACTTCAGCTGAACTGAAATTCTGCATCTCTGGATGAGGTCTGTGTCAGGAAATGAGGAGTCTGTCACTGCATGGAAAGTCCAGCACTCTGGGGAATGGAGATTCCTTTCACAAGGCAGAAAGAATTTTGTACAAACTGCTCAGCCTGGCTCAAGAACAAAAAGCATCCTGCAAGGAGAGTTATGTCTGACACAGTTGTCAGCTGCTTTGTTTCTGGATGTGCAGAAACCTAGACCTGTGGGAAAAGAAAGACCAGAGCTTTAAGTCTCACTAGGGACAACATGCCTCTACCTCCATCCTATAAAAGCAGCAATTTTCCAATGGCAAGGACCCCACCAGAAATGCTCACCTGTGTCAGAATTTCTGACTCACTTGCCAGGCTGCCTCAGGATATCAGAAGGCTGAGATACTATCAGGGAGCCCCCATTTTGTCAAAGACTGGCTTCAGCTGTGAAGCTGCTCTGGCTAAATCACTCAATACATAAAGGTGAAGGGACATATTCTACAAAGGACACAAACCCTCCAAAAATCAGAAGGTAAAAAAGACTTACTTGCCACAGAAGTCCTTGTGAATGGCACAGAGGGTGAGCTGTAAGTCTGGGTGTGCCTGTAGCCAGTGCTCCACCATATTTGGATGCCTGGGATCAACTTCCAGAAATACGCTCCTGAAAAGACACATTTGGGAGTAGAACTGGGGAGATGAATATTTAGGTTGCTAAACTGACAAAAATGAAAGTCTTTCTTTCTGTGAGACTCTGACCAGTGCAGGAAATTAAAAGGTCAGTAAATACAGTGCAGTCCAACAATCCTGGACCAGATTATAGCTGTCCACGTAAGATGCAGGTCCCAGCTGCCTCCTTCAGGGGAGAAGTGTTGATCCTGGGGGGAATTCTCATGGTACTCCTCTGTGTGAGCAGTTAAAGCCTCGTACTGAGATGTAATGAGCCCTTCTGAAGCACACTCAGAGATACCAGCAGCAGTGTTTTTCTGCAACCCTCAAAGACTGAAGGGCAGAAGGCAGTTTTTATGCTGCAGGAACACTGTACACTGGCCTGGCAGCCTGAAATCCCTCTGTGTATAAGCAGTGAGAGATACAAAGTACAGGTCAGAACACACATTCTTCCACACTAAGTATCTCCATAAATCACTTAGGAAAACAACACCAGCATTCAGGCCTACACAGAACTGATCAAATAACCTCACTTAGGGCACCAGGACCAGGCCTGGCCACTGCAGGGCTATTTCCATCTCTGCCAGGCTTTATGACACTGGCTCATTCCCCAAGTCCCCTCCCATGACAAAGCAGAACCACTCCAGCTCACAGGCACGGGGAGTGATGGAGCTGGTTATGGCCTGGGACACAGCAAGAGACAAGTTTAGCAGGCAAGAGACACAGGCCAAATCCCATCAAATGCTCTCCTGAGAACTCTTAAAACATCCCACACTGAATACTCTCTACAAATTTCACCAGGCTAACTACAAGCTGGGTGTGGATCTCATTTCTGACCTTAAAAAACTTCCACTTCTCAATGGGGGCTCCACCTTATTAAACAAGTAAAAAGAGAAGGAAAAGAAATAATCTTAACAAACAACTTCACAGGACCAGTCTCTAATGCTGGGAAGTTCTGAGGAGCATCTTCTGCTCTTGTGGTCATGCAAAGCATGAGGAATGAATTCTGCATGCAGTATGCATCTCAATATTCCCATTCTTCCTCTCAAAAGAGCAGATTTTCAACGACCTCTCTTAAGCTGGCCAAATGTCAAGAATATTCAACAGATGTGTGAATGCTCTGGCACATGAACAGCACACTCAGACTTCTGGGTATCAGCATGTTGATCTTCCAAATGGATCCCACATGACAGAGAATAGGAACAGTCAGTCTTGAATATTAACATGGAGAAATTTAACATTTAAGAAACTATCCCTGACCGATCTTCTTTCTCCTGGGATATTCAGCATTGTATGCTGGCACAACAAACAAGTTTCCCCTCATTAATGGATGGGAGGGAAGCAGAAATCTACATCCATCCTCAAAGAGTTCTACATTGCTTCTCCTTCCATCAGTTATTCACCTTAGAAAGCTCCCTTGCTTTCTGCACTCTCTTTCTTGGCTGCTCTCTTCCATGTTCTTTTTGTTGCTGCCTTGACCCTCAAAGATTTCCACTTTACTAATGATCAGGAAACACCACCAGTAGCCAAGGAAGGGCTCATACCACTTTATTAACCAATTTCAAGCTAATTTTGCTTACACACAAGACATTTTTAAACCGCTATTATTAACTGGGGCAATGAGGGGACAATTTTGCAACTATTTTCCCTCTGTTTTGTTTTCATACAGGGAAGTACAGAATTTATAGAAGCAGATGGATAAAAGACATGAAATTCAAAAGAGGGCAGAGCTTACCCAGAAACCTTCAGAAGAGAAGGAGCCAAAGTCAGAATTGTTTTGATGACTCTCATGCCATCATCTCCCCCATCCAGTGCATCAAGGTCCTCATAGCTGGAGCGTGGGAAGAAAAAGACATTTGACAGCAGTTCCTGTGGCCCTTTAGAACACATCACCCCACAAAGAAAGGTGCACCCAACACACCTGAACTCCAGTGCTCCCAGAGCAGGTGACAGCACTCACTCCTTTTATAGGAAATACAGGGAGGGAGAAGGCAGCTACCACTGGGCTGAGAAACCCCACATTTAGCACAAGCAGAAAACATCCCCTGAAGTATTTCTGAAAATTAGGAGCCAGCTGTAGCTGGGATCTCACAGTTCCAGCACACAGGTGTGTTCTCTCTAGGCTGGCTGGGGAGCAAGGGGGCTGTACAGCAAGGGATCACAGCCTGATTCATCCATGTCAAGCAGCAGCTCAGGCTGTGGCTAACCCAGCAGAGCCAGCTGGGATGCAGAAAGCTCAACTGTCAGAACCTGCTCTGGTGCACATCTTGTACAGAGGTGAGGGCAGGACTTTCTCCTCACATGCATGACCATCAATTTTGGATTGGGAACTTGCTAATTTCAAACTGTGTGCTTTCTCCATGTTAATACATCTTTAAAACACTTCCATATTGCTTCAGGCCTGTAAGCCTATATTATTATATCCCAAATAAACACACCTACACTTTGCATGTGTATATTACATTTGCATGTTTTGTGTGCAGTTGTGTGGAGTATAAGGAAGCAGACAGAAAACCTTGCTTCAAGGAACAGGACAGGAAGAATCTTTATCTAATTACCGGAGGATTTCTGCATCCAAGGAAGCCATATCTTCATGGAAAACATATGGAGGGTTACTGACTATGACATCTATGGGGCCCCAGAGCAGCAGCTCTTTGGCAGAACCTAGAAAAGAAAAAGAATCACAACCAGCTCTCAACCACAGCATCTTCCCTATAAGCTCAGTGTCAACACCCTCCCCAGGAAACTGTCCCCAGGCACATGTAAATGTGTTTGGCTCTGCTTTGTGATAATAAAATTTTGTCCTGTTTCCTTCTGCAATAGCCTGCCTTGTTCCCTGTCCCAGGAATCCAAGAGTCATACAAAGGAAAGCACAGGCAAAGTGTAACTTTTTCATATCAAGAGCCTGCTTAGCAGAACACGTTAAAAACCATAGGAGATGGATGCCCTGGAGCTCTGTGCCCACCTAGATCTAAAGCAATGACCAAAACTGAGAGAGCCCACAAAAAGCTAAGTGGGAGCTCAGCCTGGCTGTCCAGATGAACATCCTTTCTCTTACAGAGCTGCAGAGCCAGGGCCCCTCAGCAGAAACAACAATGGGCTGCTCTTCTGCAGACCAGGAGCAGCTCCCTACACTTCTGCTGCTGTCTGGAACAGGCCAGCCCTGAATCAGACTTGTGCAACCACTGAGTGTGGCACTGTCCTCAGGCAGCCTCTTGGCACAGGGCTTTCAGCTCTAAGAGGCAGCAGAATGTCAAAAACAAGTGTCAGAAAGGTGTGCTAATGAACCCCCAGCACTGCAGCTCCTGGCTCCACAGCTGCTAACAAACAGCCAAGCACTATCAACCCAACTGGATGGGCCCCACCAAATGTTAGGTTTAACTGGTTTCAGCTGGCTCTGGGGAAGAAAAACATCCTCTCCTGGTTCAACTAACCTGATTTCAGGTGAATAAGGTTGGGCATTTAATCTAAGCTAAATATCTGGGCTCCCTCTAACATCACTGGAGAGACAGGCATGTACATGTTTATCTGAAGCCTCTGTGTCAGCATGGAATGAATTACACTCTGTATATATTTGCCTCTCCCCAGTAACAGTAAAGATCACCTGGACTCCCAGCTCAGACACAACCATGGGACACCTAAACCCAAGAACAATTCACTTTCTGGTGTAGTCAGGGATTTCTCTCAGCTGATCATCTGCCCTGGAAATCTCTGCAGGGAAAAGCTTCACTGCCTCGCCTCTTACTGACCTTTTTCTCCATTAACTTCAACACTCTTCTGCTGCCTGCATCCCAGAGGGATCCCTTGGCTATCTCTCATGCCTCCCTCCACCCATCAAAGACAAAAAGGGAAAAAAACAAAGGAGATGGTAACAGTGAAAAGAGTTACAGTGTGAAACATCTTGGTGGATGATGTGAATCCTTTCTTGGAGTTGCAGCCTGTAAAATTCCAGATGCAAGAACAGAAAAAACAGAGATTAGGAGATGTGTTTGTGTGGACTCATGAACAGTACATTCTATAAACAGATCATTAAATACTGCACCTCTTACCTGATACACATATATTCACAACTGTCACAACTGCCAAGATCTTCCCAGCATATTCACTCCTCCCATCACAGTGACCTTACACCCAGGTTCTACTCCCATGGCCCTATCAGGATACACAGGCATCAGGTAAGGGAGGGATTCCTGCACTGTGTGCCCAGATGGATCTGGCACTGGGATTGATCCAGTAAGATTCATCTAAGCATCTACAGAACACAGCTGGGGTAAGGAGGCTCTGAAAAGCAGGCAGGATCTAAGCTGGGTTCAGTCAAGCAGTAACACAGCTTATCCTGCTGGCTTCTCTCCAAAGAGCTACAGGGCACCATGCCAGGGACAAGATCACAAAGAGGCAATGAAAACCTCCACAGAGAAATATGAAGTTCTCTGACATGGCATTTATATTCCCTTATCCACTCTTGAGCCAACAAGCAATGTTAATAAGCAAGACAATTCTCCCCAGAGGCCAGAGCTATAGTTTATCAAGAAGGCAAAGATCTGGCCAGCTTTTATTATATCTATGAAAAATTGCAACAGAATTTGGTTTGACACTGACACATTAGGAGGAAACCTCTGCTCCCCATTCCCTGTAACTGGGCTAGGAGGCAAAGGGTAACAGTGAGGTGACCAGTTTGGGATGGGCTTGTTCCTACTCAGCTCTTCAGATTCACACACAAGCTGGGACTGGTTGCAAGAAGTGAAGAGATGCAGCCCAGTAAAGCCAGAACGAGAATGAGCCCCATCAGTGCTGGCAGCACCTTGGGAAAAAAGGGGTATGTGGGCCTGTGGACAGAAATCCCAGTTAACAGCACCTCTTGAGACTCACAGCTGTACTGGAGTACATGAGAAATGGCAACAGGAATTCTTTCTGAGATGGCTCTAATTAATGCTAGGGCCCAGCAGTTACTGAGGACATGAATCCAATCTGGAGCTCATTTCACACAGCCTACAGAGACTCAGAAGCATATTGGGATTCCAGCTCTGGGGTTCCCTGTGGTAGTGAGAGTTCAGAACAACCTGACAGAAGAACCAGCTGAGGAAGTGGAGCCACTAGGAAGGACAAGGACAACCTGGCAGACATCTCCCTGGCTAGGGGTTTGAGCCAGCAGCTCTGAACATCCATCCTGCCACAGCACAGGGGTCTGAACAGCATGGGATCCAGCAGCACCATTCCCACCAAACCAAGACTGCAGGGAGGATGCTGAGGGACACCAGCAGCACATCAGAGGAAAAGTGCTCCTTGACTGTGCAGGCATTTCTAGAGGAGCAAGGACAGAAACAAGCACAACAATAATGATCAAGGGAGCCACAGAGAGAAAGGTTCAGGCTACACTTGTCCTTAACCTCCTAAGTGACATAAACATTCCTACTTGAGTCCTGAGCTTCCAGAGTTCACAGACAGGGGTAAGAGTAGTTACCAAAAAATGCTCTGAAAACCCTTGATAAACAGCATGTGAGTACTACTGCTTTATTTAGGCTGCTGCCTTTGCAAAGCACGTTCACAAGCCAAAGAAAAACACTCTGGTAAACACAAGCATTTTTTTTCTGAATTGTTACACACTTTAGGAGTTCAACAACTAAACAGTCTCTGGTTTCCAGTGGTGATAAACATGAACCTCATGTACAAGTATTGAGAACTCTTGGTCTTTCTCAAGCAACAATTTACAAAAAAAATGTGGTCTTGTACCTATGTGCATTCTCCCTGGTGAGATCCACAGCAGCCTCCGCTTTATCCATGGCTACGACTCTGCTCTGCAACAGGAAAAAACAACAAACCCCACCAAGCAGGTGTTATAACATCAAGATTCCCAAGCAGACATGCTCTGCCAAACATGCAAGATCAAAACTGATGAGAGACTGCTCACTCTTGGCTCCTGAAAGGAGCAGCTCCTGAGGAATGCACGTAGGGCATAGCTGGGATCACGAGTGATGTGCGTCAGGCACTAAGGTGACTGAAGGCTCTCTGCAGCACACCAGCACAGACAACAACAGAGCCACAGCAACTCACCTCACCTGATCCCTCACTGCTCCTGGCACGGTGAAACTCAACACTCTGGCTAGTCTGGGCTAGGCACAGACTGCAGGAAGGTCATGTTGTTGGATTTCTCTTCCCTAGCACTGACAGGATCCCTCCCAACACTAACACAACCACTTGGACAGAGATTCTGGCATTTTCCATCTGTTATGCAGACACCTTTCACCCAGTTACTCCACTGCAGTCCTTACATCACAGTCACTGCCTGTATTGACTGCATGAACTTGACTGTGTGTCAAGTACATGAGAGTTCTCCAGCATAATGGTAAGAGACAGGGCTCCACAGCTAGAGAGTTGTTTGACCTTCCATTCCACCTTGGGAAAACCACAGGCAGAGGCCTAACTTGGTTTTGCTTTGCTCAATTTTTTTTTAAGTACAGGTGTTGGTATAAGGCTTTACACAGAGAACACATGCTTGAAGAAACTGCTTTGCCTTTGGAGATGATGGTGTGATTTGCCATCATTCCTAAGGGGATTAATTTCATGGTCCCTGGCCAGCACCCGCACACATGTGGCTCACCCTTAAGGTGAAGGACACAGCTGAGACCATAAATGAAAAGTTGCTGCTGTTTTCTCAGTACCTTAGTGCCAAATTCTGCCTCAAACACTAAGGAGATTACCCAGAGTGTAACTCCACTTAGCTGTCAGTGTGGCTACCACTAATTCTAATCAGTCAAGGCTCCTTATTTCCCTGGGCACAGCAGTTTTGGCTGGGAAAGGACTGTTAAGAGTTACAGGGACAGACTGACACAGCTCTTTATGTTAACAAGCAAGGAAAAGAGCATGAAGCCCTTCTCCTAGCTCAGGGAATCAGAGCAATTATACTCTGAAGTCATGAAGCTCAAATATTAACCTTCTCAGGTCACTGGGAAGAGGGACACTCCTTCCATTAGAGGCATGAACCTCTCAATTCTTACACAGCAGGGCTTATACTTCTGCAAGAGGAGGGGCTGGCCACAGCAATTCTCATTCCTGAGAAGGAACTTGCTGGCCTGCAGTTCTGAAGAGAGTGGAATCGTTTTCCCTTAACCACATGCAATGAGATCTTGGATTAATTTCTCATTTTCTTGACCAAGAGTATCTCCATAACCAAGTTACATCCCACAAGAATCAGGGGCAAGAAGGGCTTTGGTCACCCAGATCTCAGTCCTCTTCCTGCTCTTTTCACTCTGTTAAGAAGCTGTGGGTTCAGATCAAAACTAGGGAACCAATGACTTCAAACCCATGGTTTGGCAGTTGTGACAGTGAGATATGCTTGTCTTATAGATCCCAAGTACTGAGACTGCTATGGCAATCCCTTTCCTGTACCATCTAGTCTTCAGTTTCCTAGAGACAAGATCTTTTGATTCACAGCAAGGTGGTTTTTAGAAATGACTGCCCCATAAATTCAACTAACAGAGTGTGTGCCCATGCCTCAGTCCCTCCTGTCCTCAGCCCAGGTTAGGATCTTAAACCAAAACCCACCAGTACTTCAAGGTAAGGTGATTAACAGTGAGCTGCAGCAGCTCAAGAACAAGCACATTCACTTCTTTCATTCTGATTATGTCTCTATTATTGCTGCAGATAGATAGGGAGAGGGATCAATTCCCAAATATCCCTCCTCTACCTACTAGGAACTTACAGAGCCTATCAGAGATCTGAACTGCCAAAGTCCCATCAGAGAAGTTTGTGGCATCTCAGTGAAGATGAGCAGAGTGGGATTGTCCTCTAACACAGGCATTTATTGCACCAGGAGCAATGGAGGGAGCTCACCTGTGGCAGTTTGCAGAGCAGACTCAGAGCAATTGCTCCAGAGCCACAGCCAATTTCCAGGATCACAGGATGAGGAACAGGAACCGGGAAACAGAGGGCTGAATTCTCACATTTCTGAAATTCTTCCTCCACAACTAAAGAGACAAGATCCTAAGAAAACAAACAAACAAAATTAGCAAGGGAGCTGTTTTGACTCACACCTTTGTGATATGAGGACTGAAGTTTAAATTTCTCGACTTTGTACCCAATGAAATGTATTTTTGTTGCTAATTTTAAAAACACAGATGGTAGCAATGGAACTGACATGCCACAAGTCGCTTCAGCTCCATCTGCCCCACAGGGTGCTTTGATTAGTAACCAAATCCTCAGGATAAAATCTCCCACAGATCCTCTGAAATCTTCTAGCACTGTTGGGAAAAAACAATAACCAGACAGCTGGAGCACATTAGCTTCTGCAACACCATTTTATTTACTCCAAAATTTCGGCTTTCAGAATTTGTAAGCTTCAAAACTCAAGATTTCTACACAGTCTCAGGAGGGTAGGTGACCAGGAAGCAGTTGCACAGCTCCTAACAGCATCTAAACCAGTAATCCAAGCTGGAGATGAAAAGCCAAGGCAATGAGTTACCAAATGATCCAAATGAGCAGCTCCCTGCGTGGATTTTAGATTGTGGACTCCTACTGCATTTTGTTGCTATAAAGTCACATGGAAAAAATTTTCATCCACGCTTCTAGATCTGTATGCAGCTCTGCCACTGCTGCCTCCTCCCTCCCATCACTCTTTTCTTTTCTAAATCCCTTTGCCACGTTATATAAAAACCAACACAGCAGGAGAGGTCTCAAAGATTTCTAAGGTTTGTGAAAATGAGCCATAAGAGAAAGCGCACGTGTGCCTCCCTCTGACTGCAGCATGAACTTCCTTTGTTATTCACTGGAGAAAACTGCAAGATGGAAACCTTATGAACACCTTGAGTCTATCAGCAGCTCAGCAGATGCTCTTAGCTCCCTCCCATCCTTGTGCTTTCAGAGCACAACAGTACACAGAGGCCTTCCTGCCCTAGGTGTTCCCAACATGGCTAGGATTCTCCACTTGAGAGGGGTGCTCTTGGATCTCTCCTGTAAATGCAGAAAGTTTAACAAAATTTACAAAAAGTAAGTGGCATAAGCTGGAATGTTTAAAAGGAACAAGTCCTGGCAGGCAGGTCAGCTTCTCTTTTGCTTTACAATGGCTTTTGTCAGGAGCCTGGCCTGGGCAGGCTTGTACATAAGGGCAGAAGCCCTTCCTTGGATCTCCCACCCTCACTGGAGTGCAGCATAGGAGATCCCTTATGCAAAGCTGCAATATTTCTGAAAAGATTCATAGTTGTTGGTCATCCTCCATGACAGGCCACTCCACTTGTGCAGTAAGTGGGAAGGGAGATGCAAACGGGTATAAAAATGAAGTGTTCAGGTAGATGAGCTTTGATGAACCATCCCTGGAACAGGCAAGTCTGGGGACTGGTATCTAAATATACTCAGCCAGGGATGAGGAGCCACACCACAATGCCCTGCCCTGGCCACTGTGTCATTACTGGCATTCCCTCATATGGGAGTTTGGCAAACAGCCTCCAAAATCTGCCGCTCTGGGATTCCTTTCCTAAACAATTGTGGATGAAAACAGTCTCACGGGCTCCTAACCTGGAGGAGTCTATTATAGGACTCAGACAGCAAAAGGGAAAAACAGACACCTTCTCTACCCACTTCTGTGAGAAATGGCTTTGGCCACTCAAAGGGCTCCAGATGAATCAGTGTGAAAACACTCGGGCACTGCAGCCAGCCAGACTGCGGCCGCAGCTGCTCTGGCCAGGCAGGTGACGTGCTGAGGATTCCAAGACCACGGAAGAAAAGGCACCCAAAAAATTCTGCTTGGCTATTAAAACACTTCTTTAAATACCAGCCATTTCTGGACACTTACAAACATTTCCTGGAAATCTCCACAGTAACTCAGAACCATCTGTTCCCAGAGTAGCACAAGTTACTGATTACAGATGGCCAAATGTGACTTCCATACACTAGAACTATTCTAACCATTTATTAACTTCCTTAAGGTTTATCATTAATAATTTCAAGCTTGATGGGTTTTAGTGGAATGCCTGCTTTACACATTCCACAGTGAAAGCATTTTAGTGTGCCAAAGCTCCTATTTAAACATGACAAATTTCAGGTTTTACCACATAAAATATAAATAAAATGAGATGCTGATATTACTTAAGCTTTGTATCCTGCTTTCTGACAGCCTTACCTCATTGTCTTGGTTATTTCATTATAGTTCTTACTGAGGCAAAGGCTGGTTTTCTCATAATACATGTTTACCATAATAGTACAAAATTAAAAGACATAAAAAATAATGGGACAACCTAAAGAAATGGCATCTTTTTCCAGACATTAGTATCTCACTACAATAAAAGCTTGAATAATTATTTTCAATCTGATTGACAAGCAAAGAAGATGTATTCTAACTGGCAAAGAACCAGGAAAATCCAGCAACCATGACACAGTATGTCCAGTCATCCCACTCCCATTGCCAGTAGGTTTCAGGAATGATTAAATTATTGGAAATTGTTTTGAAACTGTATTTATCAGATTCTTCTCAGTATTTTTCACCTTCTAGCAAATGATCCAGCCAAAATCTGTGCTTCTCCAATCACACTATCACCTCCAAAATATCACCACTGGAAATTGATAAATTACAGCACTTGAAGAACACCAGCAGAACCCCTTTCCAATCTCATCTTGGGAGATAAAGTATTTCTGGCCAAGTATTACAGTGTTCATACAAAGACTACAAAATACCCTGCAAGCCAGACACTCCCAACCTTTGCACAAGAATCCAAATGGAACCACAGCTGGGGAAAAGCAACAAAGAGGCCAATGGTGCTAAAAAGAGGTTCCTGGGACTGGGACAACAGCAACTGGCCAAAGGCTGGGGTCTTCATTGGGTAGGATACCCCATGTCTTCTCAGACTGAACAGATTCAGAGCACAAACACCTGCTAATATAATGCCAACATTGCCAAAAGCCGTTTTAACCATCAGTTTGGTCACCAGCTTTGAAGGCTGAGATATGAAATTACGAAATTCCACTGGGAAATAAGAGAAAACACTTTGTGACCCAATTCCATATTTTCCCAGAGCATGCCAACCACTGGGTAAAATGAACACTCAATTGTGGACTTATTAACATTCAAATTATTGCTTACAGTATGAGTCATTATTGTCAGTTACAACCCAATCTACAACAAAAAACTCTGCTAACCAGTGCTACAGGTACTGGCAGAACTACTTTCAACCTGGAGCCTGGTGTACAAACGTGGATATCAGTGTGGTATTTGTCCCAGAATGGGGAAATAGAACATTTTGAAGAATTTTCTCCTCTAGACTGTGCAAGACGCTCCTTCCTGCAGCAAAAGCCAAGTTTGGAAGGAGTGAAAGGGACTGAATGGCAAACAGACAGAATCAAAAGAATATAAAATCCTCTGCTTGCTTTTGTTAGCAATAGCAGTAAGGTGGAAGGGAAGGATGGTCCTGGACACAGCTTGGGCAGCTCCCACAATGGAGCTGTTGACACCTGACTGTAGGGGCAGACTGCACATTTCATTCCATCGATGGGTGAGCAGAGGTGTTCAGACAGCCAGGAGGAAGAGACAGAACTCACATGGAAAAGTGAACTCAATAGCCCCTGCTTTTCCTTGAAGCAAATCTTATGTATGGCCATAAACTAAAACACAGGAGGTTTCAACAAGGAAAAACTTCTTTACATTGATGGTGACAGAGCACTGGAACAGCTGCCCAGGGAGGGTGTGAAGTCTTCCCCTAGGAGATCTTCCAATCCCACTGGGACACATTCCTGTGTCACCTGCCCCAGGTGACTCTGCCTTGGCACGGGGGATTGGACTGGATGATCTGCAGAGGTCTCTTCCAAGCCCAGCTGTTCTGTCATTCTGTGATTAACCTGTGCTTACATGTAAAGGGGACACAAATATTTGCTTCTCATGCTACTTCATTTCCAGCACTCAAGGGGCTCTCAAGCTTGTGTCTCTTAGCCAAGCCACTCACAGGCTGTTCTCACCTTGTGATTCCAGGAAGTCTTGCTTCACTGCCAGATTCACCCTAAATTCACACTGTCCTTTATTTGAGTTCCACTCTCCCATTTTCTTTTTGAGTGCAACAAACACAAAACTGCAAACACCTCCAGCTTCCTCCAAGCCTCTGCCTCACCCTTCCACCCACAAGTGCAGTTCCCCAAGGCCTCCCAGCACCCCCTCTGTTCTCACAGGCTCTTGGAGTCACCTCTGCCCTGCGGCCAGGGCTCTGCTTCACTGCATTTCTTGGAAGTGCAGCTGCACAAAGCAGCGCGAGGCCAGGGGCTGCCAGCCCCCACACCACCCACAGCTGCAGCCCAGGCAGAAGCAGCACAGGCTCGGGCGGGATCCAGCCCCGAGTCGGCCGGGGGGAGGCAGCAGAGATTCCTGTGCTCAAGGGTGGCTGCAGAGCCGAGCAGGGACAGAGCTGAGGGGGATCCTCTGCAGCCCAGCACCAGGGAATGAACGACCCATCACACCTTCCTGCCATCAAAAAGGACAAACTAAATAAAACAAGAGGAAGTGAGGAACGGGAAAGGCAAGGGTGGAAGTCAAAACTCCCATTGCGTTCCCTACATGCAGCCTTTTTCCAAGCCCCAGGGGAAAGCAAGGAAGACAAGGTTCCAGGGGTAAGAGCCAGGGTGGCAGGAGACTCTAAATTCCCAGGTCAGTCAACTGGACAAGGAAAACAAAAAACCCTGGTAACCTTCTCTCTGCTCTCGCACACTTCCTGGGAATGTTTTACTTATTTGTGTGCTTTCCAGAAACTTCTGTTCTCAGAATCCAGGACTTTCCATAGAATCTGATCTGATATTAACCCAATCACCTCTCCCCTCATGTTTGCCCACTTGGCTGCCAATCAGCACATGACAAACACCAGGAAGCCAAGCTGGAAACCCAACCTCATGGCAATGGTCCTAGAAGATCCCTGCCACATATCCCACTTCCAAAACCAAGCCATCGAGCCAGCCCACTGCTGCTTCATGGGCAGGCAGGAGTTTGTCCTGGGCTCTTCTACCTGGCAGCATAGCAGGAAAGAGAAAAATCACAGAATATTCTGAGTTGGAAGGGACCCACATGTATCACTGAGTCCAGCCTGTAAGCAAATGGCCCATGTGGGGATCAAATCCAATGCTGCACAAACCCCATGGAACTCCCACTATACACGTATGGGAATCAAAGCACCTGAATAACTCCAGAGGAGCCACTGATCCTGAAAGAAAGGGTGGCTTTAGGCATTAGCAGTGACAGACAAGCATGTCAAAGCATACCTAATACTGAGGAGAGGGTTTGCTTTTGGTCACAGCAGCAGTTCCTGATGTGTCAGGGCACATGCCACGTGCTGCTTCATCTGTTGGAGCAGAGGCTGTGACAGCACCCAGAAATGACTTCACCAACAGGCAGCAACCCATATGTGCTCGTGCCCAAGAGAAATTACCCCAGCTGTCACGTCTAAATTTAGCCATGCCCGAGGGGCAAGAGTGGATCCAAGTCACTGTACACTGGCCATACCTCAGGTGTCCAGCACAGAGCTCTATCCAGGCACACCTCTCCAAAACCAAGGTATTTTCTTTCTCTGCAGATCCTGGTATTGACCACTGCCAAACACAGCATCTGGACAGATGTACTAGTCTAACTTGCTAATCCCTAGCTCTAGTTACTTGGATGTTTGAAAAGAGCTTGGGAGAGGAAATGGAATTTCTCCCCCCTCATGTGGGAATCTCCTTGAGTCCCATCTGTTACAGACACTTTATAGCTTGTTTTTCTCCAGTTCTAGTCCTACATCCTGCTTTCACTGCTGATGAGCTACAGGGCTCAGCAGAAATACATAGAAACAGGAGCTTCTTACAATCACAACAGGGAGGCTAAAACCCCCCAAAAATACAGGCATTAACAATAGAGAACTCTGTGAGAACATATTAGAAAATTCTATATAAGGAAACCTGGGGGACATGTGCATTGACTTAAGACATTGTGCATGACTTAAAAGAACAGTTTCTGTTTTCCCTACCTTCAGCATAAATTTTAGCTTTATATTTCCGTTTTTTAGTCTGTCCTGAAAATCACCAACTTGGAAGTAATTCTCTGCACCAGCAGAGTCTTGTTTTCTTGCATAGGAAGCCAGCAGAAACTACACCACAGTTCATCTTGGCCAGTCAGCCAGGAACAACCCTGTTTCTTCCATCATTTCCTTTTGAACAAGAAGAAATCTGTGCGGGGAAAACATTCTGTCCTAATTTTCAAGTGGTCAGCAATAGACTCTCGCTACGCTGTTTCAGCATTTAATTACCCTCTCTGTTGAGATGGGCACCTTTTCTTCTGCCCTGCATTTATAGTGCTTATTATACACTTGTCTGTGAAACCAGAGAGACTTCAGTTTTCAAATTTCTGCTGTCTGTGCCAGGTAATTTACCTCTAAGCTTGTCTTTGATGAGCTAGACAGTCTTTAACAACAAGGCAGACTTTTTCAAGCTATTAATTCACATACTGTTTTTCTCCAAATCTAATTTTCCACTTCTTCCTCAAGCAGTCAGTAATATAACTGGACATAATAGTGCTGCAGCTATTCCACTACTGCAATATTCATTATTTAATGCTGCTGTGTGCACGTGGCACTCCCCTGTCCCACCTGCAAGGATCCTATCAGAGCACTGGGCAGCAGAAAGTGGGTGCTCCTGGTCAGCCAATATCCCTAAGATACTGGAGATCCCAGATCTTTCTCCAAGCCCTTCTGGCAGCACAAGTCCCTCAGCCACAAGGCACAGGCTGCTCTGTTTGTCTCTCTCTACATGCTCCTGTTAAACACTTGTGCCTAGCTCAAAGGGCAGTTCCAATTGCTCTGCAGCAACAGCAGACTCCCTTCATGATTTCCATTCCCCAGCCTCTGTGCCACAGCCCACCTGCAGAAAATATTGTTCTCCTCCTACACACTGATCAAGTGCTGCCTATCATATGGGCAAAACCTGATCTGAGGCCACAACAGCAATGCTCCATCTTTAGCACATTTGCTTACAGCTATATTTTGACAGCAGTTTATTTCTGATTTATTAAATAATGCTCTACTGCATTTATGTTTAATATACCTTATACAAGTCTACACATCTTTCAAGACAGAACCTTAAGCTATGTCAAGACAGGGCACTATTAACCTTCTCATTTCCCAAAGTGGGAAGCCTATTACACAGAAAGGGGAAGCAGCTTTCCCTTGAAGAGACAACTGGTCAGAGGCAAAACCATGAAAAAAAGCCAATCTCCTGACTCTTGATTAATGTCTGTACTCACTAGACAGTGTGACCTTTAGACCTTTCCAAGAAGTATCTATCTGTGGTAGAGATATTAGGGAAATGAAAGGATATTTCTGCATTAAAGGCTTCCTTTCAGCACTGACTGGAACAGAAAATACGTCACTGCTTTGACATAAAGCACTGGAGAGAGAAAGGGCCCACCTTGCAATCTGTTTATTTGCATATACAGGCCAGGAAGGGAAAATTTTCCCTTCTCTGTGTGCTGGAACTCATGAAAGGTTAATGATTATGTTTAGCTAGAAGTTAAAACTTCATGAAAGGTTTCTCTGAGCCAATCTGACTCAAGTGCTTTCACAGAACACCCCACACAATGAATGCCATTCCACAAGCAGGTGCAAGTAAACAGCACTGACTTCAGGTTTCAAGCATACCATGGGAAAGAAACAACCTATTCTGGGAAACAAGCAAAAGAGCTTAAAAATCACAGGTGGAAAAAGAATAGACAGAGACATAACTAAAAATTACAAATGCTGTAGTGAATGGATTAAGTGTCCTACAGTAAAAACTAAAGGTTTTCCTTTATGCCTAAATGAGCAGGCAGCACCAGAAGCAAAGAATACACCTTTCCCACCTACAAGATAACATCTGCTGTCACTGCTAGGGAGCTTAGACACAGACAGACTCCAAAGAGGATTAAACAAATTAGTGGGGGACAGATCCATTAGCAGTTATGAAGCAGGATGGCCCCAAATCCAGCTCTGGCTAAGAACAGTCCTTAACTGCTGACAGTCAAGAGAAGAAGGGGCCCTTCAACACGCACCTTTTCTCTTGTCACTTTGCTCCCACCATCTGCTGGGAGCCCGGATCAATAGCTGCGAGGCACAAAAGATGGCCATTTCTGTTTCCAGTGAAAAACTCAGCCCTCTCAGAGCCACCAGAAACCCCGGGATAACGGAGAGGAAATCGAACCGCCAGGAACGCGGCGAGCCTAAGCCTGGAGCGCCCTCTGCGGGTCCGAGGCGGGGCTGCCGCGTACCCCACACCGCTCCCCGGAGGCGGCCGCGACCAAGCCGAACCTTTCCCTAAGGAAGCCACGGTGAGGATCACAGAGCCTGCAGTCACCCAGGTAAAAAAGGAATGACATATCCATGGCAGGCTGAATTCTCCTCCTATGTGTCCTATTTCTCCCAAAGCAGTGCCTTCTAAAATTTTGGAAGTTCAAAAAAGTACTTGCTTTGGGAAAAGGACTTTCTTCTCCATTAATAGTGAGGGAGCAGTGCCGAGACAGCGATGCCTTGACATTACAACAATAAGCAACAAGGATAACTGACTGTGACACCCCATAACTTCGTGCAAACATCCCCAGTGCAGCAGCCTGGCTCTGGCGCCACAGAAGGAAAGCTGGGAGTTCCAAATGCCCTCACAAACCCACTCAGCACTTGCAGCAGGCCAGTCCAAAGCTTTCCTCCCAGCAGGCCAGAGCTTAAACAGGACCTGCTAGTTCCCTACTTTTGGCTGCCTGTCCCCTCCCCAGCCAGATTCCCATGGAACAGAAGAACGAAGCCACATGTGCTGAAAAAAATATTCCCGGAGGGAGAGAACAGGAGAGGGCTCAGCTACCAGAGAACTAAATAGATGACATGGGGGCAAATTTCACACAGGACAGAATTAAGCAGACAAGGGAGCTTCTCTCTCTGCATGTGTCTCTGTCCCCAGGCCTGAAACAATGCTCGTGGTTTGGGTCATGCCGTGTTTAATTTCATGCCATTACCAAGGCACTGGGAGCAAGAGTCATAACCCTTCTGTTGCAACCAGAGAACAACATGTGTGTCATAAACATGGCTCCCCTTCCCCTCAGACTCAAATCAACACACAGGAGCACCTGCAGAAGCTACATAAGTAAAATTAGGAAGCAAATTTTGAAGCTGCCTGTGTATCTGTACTAATGAGTCAGTTTAGGGAGTCACATTTTCTCAGCCATAAACAAGACACGTGGCTTGTGTGTGCATAGATAAACTTGAACCTGGGATAACAATTAACTGCTTCCTAAAGAACAAGGATTATTTACAGAAATTATTTGGTGCAAAGTTTCAGCACTACTGGTTTTAAGAATACCACAGACAAATTCTAAGCAAAAGGAAAGCAACAGATGCAATGAACTTCAACATTTCTGAAAGCAGGTATTTCCACTGCAGTTTTCAAGCCCAGTGAAGACTGAAAAAAATTGCTCTGGTAAACAAAACACAGACAAACTCCAATCCAAACATATCACACAAAGTTTGCAGTGGGAGATGACCAACCTCTCCTTCCAGCAGAAGGGAAGGATCTGGACACCCCTTTGTGCACAGGTTCACAGTTTTGGAAGCAGCACCTGTCTACAGCCCTGCTCTCTCTGCCAGGTGCTGCTGAGTAGCTGATCTTGTCCCCGTGGCTCCTCCTGTCACAGGAATCTCCCCAGCACATCATAAGCAAACTCTGTGTTGCCCACAGAGCTCCATTCCTGAATCATTATCAAAAACTTCTGGTCTTCTGCAATAAATGTGCTAAAAATGTGCCTTCATAGTAAGTTAAGTGGCACAACAAATAAAGTTTTGCCAGAGACAAGGTTTGGGTTAAGCTGTTTACACTCCATTTTTGTGCCAGGGTATGTTAAGTGGTTTCAAACACAGCACTGCACTCCAGTTTGGGCCAGCAGAGATGCTTTTACCAAAATCAGGCATGTGGGCTCAATTAACAACATTCTCAAGCATTGGCCAGCCCAGCTTCCACTGCACACAATAGGCCTTTGTTTGGAGCCTGGCACTGCATGGGGACAACCAGAGCACAGCTCCAGAGGAAGCCTCACCAGCAGATATTTTGACTTGCAGAACATACAAGTTCTCCCTGATTTTATTGCTCCCATTGCATCCATGAACTAATTGGGATTGGAAATACTCTCTTGAATCATCTAGAGCAGAAATATTGTTCACAAAAACAAAGCCAACCATTGCTGGCTCCAACTTGCAAAACTCTTCCAAACTCAGCCACCACAGAGTGATCAACCCAGACCAGACAGAGTTCCCAACTTCTCTGGACACAAGTGTCAGCACTATGAATTAGGGCCCAGCAGATTCTCCATGAGGTGCTGCTGATGCTCCACACCAAACCAAGACTCTGGTTCTAAATATTCCTCCTCTCTCTGACTTGAGAGGATGTCTATGTTGTAGCTGTGCTGATTCCCACTTATGGTCTGGAACCCTCTCATGGATTTCAGTAGCACCCTCTTCCTTAAAGGGCACAACAGAAGCACAGGTTGTCTTTGTCTTGTAATTTTTATTTAACTTTTGCACACTACAACAGGCAAACAACTGAAGAAATGACTACTGGACTGAAACAGGTTTAAGCTTC
This sequence comes from Notiomystis cincta, assembly GCA_013398075.1. Classification (NCBI taxonomy): domain Eukaryota; kingdom Metazoa; phylum Chordata; class Aves; order Passeriformes; family Notiomystidae; genus Notiomystis; species Notiomystis cincta. Next base: position 505,455 of record VZRX01000058.1, read on the forward strand.
TGAGACTCATAAATGGACACGGTAAGAAGACCACCTCATCTCCAAAAGTTAACACAGGCTCCAAAAGAAAACAAATTCCCAGAAGGTAAAAACCCCAAAGCTATCCAAAACAAAAACAAACAAAAACCCCACCTCATAAATCCTAAGCCCTCCTGAGCACTAGTAAACAGCAAATTTCCTTGCTAGGATGGTCCATGTGCTGAAAGTGAAAGCTAGGCTACTGTCAGGGCAAGTGTCACCATGTAGATCTTAATCTCTTCCATAGCAGTAGGAACACTGGGGAACCTGGGAGTTTTAACTTGGTCATTTATGGCTGTTCTTTGCATTCTTATGACTGACAGTCACATTGAATTCCAACCCAGGTCAGGACTCACCTTTCAGTTTCCTGGATTTGTCCAGAAACCACCGTGGGAGCCATGAGACAGGTGGTAGGTGCCACTTCGTACCAGCCTGCACATGGACACTCAGGCTCTCTGGATTCCATTACTGTTTTCCTACTACTGCAGGATTCTGCTGGCAACCTCTGGACAATGTTTAGATTCCTATATGCACTAAACCACTGGGATTTAGCAGTAGAGGTTTTGAGCTCCTACAGCAGAACCAAGGAAAGCAAAGCCACTTCCTTCCATCAGTAGCAATTGATTTCTGTGTAATTAAAGTATACATCAGCTTGCAACATCCCTTGCTCTGAGGCAGGAGGCAAAGGTCACCAGCATCAGTTCCAGATCACAAGCTTTGAATCACCCCCATTCTAAAAGAACTGATCTGATTTCCTCATCACTGCAGCCTCACAACATACTGGATGCCTTCACAGCAACTGAATCACAGCTCTGATTGTATTGTGTCATGTAACTCTCACATCCAAGCCCACTCCCACCACATTCCCCACATTCATACCTCTGTTTCAGGCCGTGGAATGAACACTGGGGGTCTCATTTTCAGGGTCAGGTCCTGGAAGTCCCACTCTCCAAGCACGTACTGCACTGGCATCCTGTGGCAGGCAAAAGGAGTGTGAACACTTTGGGATTGCACTGGATGACCCAGAGGAGCTCTGGTGCCATGCTCACCTCATTGCTAACCACACCCCGTGCTGAGGACCAGCAAGTGCAGGAGCAAGGTGCATGTGCAAGCTGAGGGAGCAGGGGGAGCTCCCTTCCCACAGCCGAGTCTGTTACCAGGCACTGGAATTGGGACCTACAAGTCAGCCAGCCCCACCTCAATACCTGGGAAAGTGATGGAACAAAGAGCCCTCCAGGCTGTGTCCAAATGTGCCAAGGGCAGGAAGTAGTCAGCATGGATTTACAAAAGGGGAATCATCCCTGAGTGACCTGATAGCCACCCATGACACAATGACCAGCTCGGTGCATCAAAACCACGTGTCTTGACTTTCCTAAGGCTTCTGAGTTTCCCATAACATCCTCATATACAAGCTGATGCAGTACAGACTGGATCATGAGGTGGGCTGAAAACTGACTGAACTGTCAGCCTTGGAGGGCTGATTTCAGCAGCACAGGGCTCGGCTGAAGGCTGATCACCAGTGGAGTACCCTGGGATCAATATCCTGTAACACCTTAATGGTCTGGGTGAAGGGTCAGAGAGCACCCTTGGCATGCCTGCAATCACAGAGAATTAATTGGGAGGAGTAGTTAACAGACCAGATAGGTGTGCAACTTTTCAGAGACCTCTGGAGAAAGGGGCTGACAGGGATCTCCTAAAATTTATCAAGGAGTAATATGAAATCATATAAACTGAGAAGGAATAACCCCATGCACTAGTACAGGCTGGGGCCTGACCAGCTGGACAGTGGCCTTACAGGTGGATGAGTTGTGCCTCCCACTTGAATCACCATGAGAGACCACCACAGCACAGTCACTTGACATCTGAGCTGCCTTCTCTCTGCTGCCATTCTCCTGGCTGCTTTCAGGCTGAGGGAAAGCCCTCCAAAGGAACAAGAGGACGCTCCTACCTTTGTAGCCGCTTGCTGCTCAGCTGCCGGATTTGCTCCTGCTGCACTCCTGTAAGTGGAGTGTGGAGGCTTCTGGAATCCAGGCTCTGAAACTGAAGACAAAGTCACTTTAAAATCTGCCCACTTGTGCCACTGGGGGGGTCCTCTGCCACCTTGCCAAGGGCATCCTCCAGGGTGACACAGGATGCTGACAAACACAATTGCCTGGGACTGCTGGAAACCAGCTAGAAAGTGATCACAAGAACCTATCTGCATGTTTAGAAACAAACTTTTACAACTGTTCTTCTGCTACCTTTTGGAGTTCACTTACTGGGCAGGAATAAGTAAGAGTAAGAATCGCTTCATCAGGCAAGTCAGGGTGGATGTTTATGTTAGACTTCAGTGTCTGAAAAGGAGAGCATTTAAGAGACCTGCAAATATTCTACTGGCAATAATAAACTGCACTTAACCCTCTACCATGTAAGGGAGGATAACTTGTTCTAGATCCTCTAAGTGAAATAAAAAGGAAGTAAGGGATCCAATCAAAATGAAAAAGCGAGAAGCACACACAGACCTTATTCTTTTCCTATTACTTAACTGTTTTTGCTCCCAGGACAAATGACACAATGTATTCACTGGATTCTCGTGCTTCGGGGATCCCATTTGTCTCAAACACCTTCTGCCAGTAGTTGACCATATCAGTGGCAGTCACGAGCCCAGGTCTTGCACTGCAGCTGTGCCTCAGAGACAACTGCTTTGGACTGAGGACTGCACCTTTACTTGGAGTCAATCGCCCTGGCACATGCTGAGGTGGGAGGCCCAACAACTTCCTGAGCAGTGAGTGGGTGAGGCATCTCATTGTGGGGAATTTCTGGCTTCCACACGTGTTTCTCGTTGCCACCTACTGATCTGTGGGTGCTGAGATTCGCCTGGTGCTACCACAAGTCACTGTGGCTGAGCACCAGCTGACCACAGTCAGTGGCTTCTCCGCAGGGCAGCATTTGCAGCTCTTCTAGGCTAGAAAACAAGGCAAGAGAACAGCCTGAATCCCTTGGGCTACCAAATCACAAGCTCCCTCCTGACAGAATGCAGACTGCCCTAATCCCAGCCCACAAGCACAAAACCTATTACTCACACCCTATAAGTAACAAAGGACTACCCCAAAAAAGCCTCATGCGACAGCCAACCAGCTCAGGCACTGCAATCCACTTCTTCCCAGAAGATCTCCAGAGGTCAGAGGCCAGTCCGTGCCCAGGGCAGGGCAGAAGTGAGCTGCCCACACACAGGCACAGCTCTCCTGCATGTCCTTGGTCCCAGAAAGGCACTGAGACACCAACCTTCAGCTCCAGCCCTCAGCTCTCCACCCCACAGGTGGGCCACCCCGGTTTCCCTGTAGGAAGACCTTCAGTCTCTCCTAGATGATTTCCTTTATTCCTCTGTCTGTTCATAAACCACAAGTTATAGGTTGGCAGGGATGCTCACAGAAGACCTGGACTTCATGGATCAAGGGTCTTTCACACTGTCACCATCCCCAGAGGGCAAACAATGGGGCGCAGAGCCAGAGCTGAGGTGCTAAGAGCAGAGGAAGGAGAAAACCTCACAACGTAGTAGAGGGAAGAGAAACACTTGAAAGATGGAAAGGCCAGAAAGGGCAAACCCCCCCAGAGGGAAGTTGGTCTCTCAAAGGAGAGAAGAGGCACAGCCAGACAGAGGGAATAAAAACAAACAAGATGACTGCAGGAGACAAAGGAAATGAAACCTTACAAAACAGCTGCTGCATATCACACTTGGAACTATGTGAGACAAACAGAACAACAACCACATTTTCCTGCTGTTATCCATCAGAAATGAGGGCCCCTCTCCTTTGTGACTCACAGTCCCTGGAGCAACTATGGGTTTCCCTGACCACCCATTCCCATTCCTCTACTGATGGCTGCTTTCCAACACTGTCTCAGAGAGGCCACAACCTCCTCTACTCCAATTCCTCCAGAAAATCATCACACAAACGAAATACTTCTCTTGAGCAGCTGGCAGCTGCCCCCAAGGAATGCTGCTGCAGGGAGAGCCAGGGAGACTGGCTCAGCTCCAGCCTGGCAGACGCTGGCACCACAGTCCTGCAGCAGCCCTGCTCCGTGGGGCGCCTGTCCTGCTCCTGCTGCACAGCAAAACCCTGGAACAGTCAGGTCTCCACTGCCCTCCTTTGCAAAATCAAACCAAACACAGCCCACGGAGCAGCAGAAGGAATACCCTGCAGCAAAGATCTCCAGATTGTCTTACCTGCTACCTCCTGGCAAAGAGGATGCTCTAAGAGCCCAAGATCCCCTTCTTACCATCTGCATTACTTTCAGCAGAGAGACAAACAGCCCCTATAGAAACTTTCCTTTATTTTAAGTCTGTCAGTTACAGTATTTATTTGGGAAGCTTCCCACTCCAAGGCCCTGTTTACTGCTACAAGAGAAACACTAGAAGAATAAAACATTAACAACCATTAGCGTTGTTAGGGAGGCAGAGGAGACCTTAATTGGCTGTGCTTGAAACCATTTGCACAGAATCAAAGAATTGTTGGGAATAGAAGAGATCTCTGGAGATCATCCAGTCCAACTTCCTGACCAAAGCAGGTGACACGGGAACGTAGCCATGTGCGTTTAGAATATCTCCAGAGACTCCATGACCCCCCCTGAGCAGCCTATTCCAGTGCTCTGGCACCCTCAGTGTAAAGAAGTTCTTCCTAATGCTGAGGCAAAACTTCTTGTGTTTTACTTGAGGGCCATTACTCCTCATCCTATTGCTGAGCACCCTCCTCTTGACAACCTCCTCTGAGATATTTATATGTATTAATTAGATCCTCTCCCACTTTTCTCTTCTCCGGACTAAACAGGCCCAACTCCTGCAGTCACTTCTCACAAAATACACACTCCAGGATCATTCATCATCTTTGTTGCCCTCTGCTGGACCCTCTCCAGTTGCTCCTTGTCTTGTCTCTCTTAATAAGGAAGACCTTACATGAAGTCCCTGCATGCTACTTCTTGGTACAAATACCTGACTGCACACAGGTAAGGAGCAGATTTCCTTTCCCCCCTGCACTTCCGTGGTTCGGTCCTTCCAGCCCAGCTCGCACTCCCTGTAGCCTCAGACGTGCACAGGTGCCGTGGAAAGGCCCGGTCACTCGCACTCTTGGCCCTGCCCTACTCACAGGCTTGAGGAAGGGCTGGAGCTCGCACTGTCCAAGTCCCGTTCCAGCTGCTGTCAGTGTCCGGCTGAGCCCCGCGACCGAATCGGGGAGGGAACGAGCCCTAAGAGCAGCGCCGGGACCGGAGGCGGCTCCTCTTCCAGCCTCTCGGCCTTCCCTGCACATGCAAAACCCTGACCACCCACGGCCGGGGCTCCCTTCAGCTGAGGGGAGAGAGCGGGCCCGGGGCCGCTCTGAGGCGAGCGCGGGCACAGCGACGCCCTCACCTCAGTGCTCCCGGCGGGGCCGAGGGCACAGCAGGGCCGTGAGGGAGCAGCCGCTCCCGCGCTCCCNCCCTCCCGCGGGCACTGAGGGGCTGCCGCGGCCTCTGAGGGCCCGGCCCCGGCCGTGTCCCGGGGGGGCCCGGCGGAAGCGCCGCGCGGGGAGCCGGCTGTGAGCCCGCGGCTGAGCCGGCTTCTCCTGGCAGCGGGAAGGGCCCCGTAAGCCGTTATCCGCCTGGAAACTTCTGGGGATGGGGAAGGACGGACTTCCCGCGGGGACGGAGCTGCCCGCGCGGGCTCGGCCGGCCGGCGCCGGTTCCCCGGGGGGCGGCGC
>VZRX01000058.1:511206-539860 GCA_013398075.1 Notiomystis cincta
GGGGAGCGTCCCCGCGGCCGGGCAAGGGCGGGTTGGGACCGTGCCCCTCTCGGGCAGCGGGACGGTGACAGCCGGCGAGCTCCGGGGCAGCGGGCACACCCGGTCGGGGCTGTCCCGGTGCCTGGTCAGCTCTGGAGAAGAAGTGGGGGAAGCCAAAAGTTCACCCACTGGGAGGCCATATCCCGTTGTCAGCAGCAACACAGTGCCGCTTGCACTGCTGAATTACTACAGATACTTCACTTTGGTGAAGTAATGCAGAAAATATAATAGTTATTATTCTTCTTTCGGAGACCTTCTGACCCATCTTCATCCCTGTGACACAAATCTCTATTCCTGTCACACCCAAAATGAAACAGCAGCACAGAGAGATTAAAACCAAGATTTCAGAAAAGGCTCAAAGTGCTGCCCAAAATAACTTTCTACACCTCAAAAGTGAGCAGCACCTATCAGAGATCAGGAAATGCTGGCTTGGGAGAGAAACAAACGTGTGTTCTCCTTATTCCTAGAGCCAGCACAGAGCAGTCCTGGCTGTGTGAGGAGCTCTCTTGGTGCAGGCAATGGAATGATGCCAGCTGGCAGCAGCTGAGGATCTCGTTCCTCTTCTGTTCTATTTGTGCATGGACTATGCTGGAACCTGCCAGTGATAGGTAGTGGCTGTCCCTGACCCTACAGCTGTCATCAGAGGCTTGGAGGGTGCCCAGCCTGCAGATCAAACTTCCAGCACCGGGAGGACAACTGGGAAAGGAAGGTGGTGGGAAAGATGATCCACTCCCAGCTCTACTGTGTAAGCTGTGGGCCCTGGGCCATCCTTGCACTCAGCCTCCCTATCTGACTGTCTGCAGTTGGACCAGGAGGAGCTGGGGAGCAGAAACAGCCCTGTCTGGACCTGGAAGTGGTTGTCTAAGCCAGACCAGAAACCTTTGGTACAGGACTGCTTTTAGAGCCTGTAGGTCTGTGGGCATGCGAATCCTTCAGCATGAACAGGACACTGAGAGCAAGAAAAAGAGCCCCCATTCTCCCTCAACAAGATTTTCAGCTGGCTCATTTAACCTAGCCTTTTTTGGTTTTCCAAAACTGACACCACATTCAGTTGAAGGCCAAACCCATTTTGTTTCCAAAATTTAGGAGATGTCCAAGATCTAGAGCCATGCTCTGCAAAGCCCTTGGGCCTGCTTCACTCCTTTCACTTAGGCTCTTTCTCCACTTTTTATTTCCTTGGTGGTGGCTTGTGAAAAAATGGGTATTATCATGATGGAAAGTTTCCCTGAATAGCACAAATTGATGGATTCTGCCTGAGCAGCTGCTTGATCTGTCAATAATTTTTTCCCTTTCCCTGCTGGGCTGTCACTGCTGCTGTTGGTGCTGCTGTTGTTGTGACACTGATTTCAAATTTGCCATCATGGTGCCCAAGTGTCCACTGCACCTGAGCTCTGCTGTGGTCAGTAATGGCTGGGGAAGTCCAGGTGCCCTGTGGTTTAAGAGGAGTGCAGGGTTTAATGGTGAGTGAAGGGCACAGTCCCCTTCAGCTGCAATGAACTCGTGACCCAGCACAATGTTAGGAGGGATCAGACCAGAACTGTTACTATTCACATTTTTCTGGAAACTCCAAGTTGTTTGACAGCTCCCACAGCCTCCCAGGCACTTCAGAAGTCCCTTTTGGTTCACAAAGTTGTTTCCAGGGAGCTGAGACAGACCCAGCCTGTGTGGGAAGACATTTACCTGCTTAGGGAGCTGCAGGACAAGTTGAGGTGACTACTCCAGCTGCTGACTGGCCACAGCACAGCCTGGTGCTGCTTGCCCGGGGTGGTTTCCCTGCTCCAGATGTTGGTGGCAGATGTTGATCATGCTGCTTCATGCAGTTGTGGACAGCAGTAAGGCATCACAGTATGGGAACTGCACAGTAACCTTGCCTGGAATGGAACAGAGTGGAGCAGAACAATGGCTCATTTCTCTTTGCAGGCACATCTTTTTCTATTCAGAGCTCATTAACCCCTCTGTCCCAGCTGCATTCCAGCCCAGAGATGTAATGTCTGCTAAACTGCAGGGAAATTACCAGAGAACTGCTACAGAAGTTCTCAGGTCAGTTCAGCTCCAGAGGTAGCTGCCTTTTCAGGGAAGCAGCTCATGATCTAAAGTTACATACACTGCTTTTATAAACAAAGTGTGCAAATACTTCCCATAGGCTCATCCCGTGGTGTTTTGCAACTCTTGATCATTTGCACAATAGAAGTATGAAGCAATTACAGCCTTTCATGTTCTCAGCATGAACAGATCTATCAAATTTCACAACTCCAATCCAAAATTGGACTAATTTTAAAATTAATATTGATAATTGCCAGTGCATGACTAAGCTTGAGTGGGTGCTTTCATGAGGGATTGAGAAATACTCTGTGTCTTTAGATGGCGAACTGATGCAACCCACCCTTTCCAGAGCACACAGGGTGAGCAGCAGTGGGGCAGTGGATAGTGCAGGGACTCACCAGTCACCAGTGGCTACTACAGCAGGGAACTCCTGCTTTGGATTCAGTAAAAACCATCCTGAGATGTGGCTGCCTCACAGCTGAGTGTTATATTATTGTCACACTGATAAGGGGAGCCGTGCAACTTTCCAAAAACTAAAAGGAAGAGACAGAAGCAGGAAAATGCTCTATCCTGGGACAGATAGAAACCACCTGGTTCAGCCTGGGGCACACCAGAGACAAGGCTTCTGAGGTTGTCCCCACACAGATCTCCAAGTGATTTCAAGGAGGCAGAGCTGAAGCAGTGAGGGGAGAGTTACCACCAACTCTGGGTGAATCAGGCATGACCCTGGGGGCTCTCAGTACCCCCAGAAAACTTTTTTCTTATTCTGAGCAGGCATTTAAAAACTGTGCTGTGAAGTGGGGAACCGTGGGAAAGGTTGTGCTTCTCTCCAAGAGTTCTGCATTGTTCATTTGTTCTCATTCTCTCCTAGGCAGAGTCCAGTGTGGTTCCTAGCCTGAAGAAAGCCCATCAGTGGTGATGCTGCAGGAGAGGTGTCACATGAGGGCCCTTAACAGGAAGAGCAGCTCTGCACTTCTGTAGCTGATGGGAGAGGACAACAGCTTGGTAACAGGAGTTACCAAGAGCTGGCAGGATGAGTTACAGCTCACCCTCTGTGCATGACTTGCATCCCAGCACCCCCACCACAGCCAGGCCAGACCTGGGGACAGCTCTGGATGTGACTGTACCAGAAACAACCACCATAAGCCCTGAGACTACCAGTTTCAACAGCACCAAAATCCCAGATGTGGCCAGCACTGGACCTGGCATGAGCACCATGCTGCTTTCCTTTGGGATCATTACTGTGATTGGGTTGGCTGTAGCAATGGTAAGAGAGCACAGCTAAACATTCCTGTCTCTTGAGGGTGGAGGGTGGCTAGAGGTTCTAAGACTGATTTGCATTGAATAATTTATTTGCATTTTATTAAAGTCTTGTCCAAAACTGTGGGGAACCTTTCTTTTTAAGGCCTTTATCCAGTGCTCCAGTATCTCTGCAGTCTCCCTGAGGTCTGGTCCAAATGAGATGCTCAGCAGGCCTAGGAGCAGTCATGTGTACTATCAGTATTTGTTTTTAATAGCAATAGGAAGTTCAGTTAAAAGAAAACAAAGCAGATTCTGTTCTGACTTGTTACCTGGGACAGCTGCATTGATTTGAACCTTCTCTTGGGCCCCACAAGAAGGTTTATCCATATTAACATTTCAAGCAGACTGTTGAAACCGTGTTAGTCCCCCCTGTGGACACGGGGTGATAATTTTTGAATTAAAGTGGCCTGAACCCATCTCAGCAAGACTCACCCTGGACTGCATTTCCAAGGTTCTGCATGCTGGGCATCAGTCCCTGAGGGTTTGGTGTGTCACTAACCTTGCCATTAATGCTGTGAGCAGAAGCTTTCAGAAACCCTAGCTCGGGGCCCACCATGGGCCGTGCAAGGGCTACAGTTCTCCTTTTATGTAACCACATCGTTTCCCTGCCAACAGAGAACAGAAGGTAGCAGCAAGCTCCCATTCCTCATACGAGGAAGGGCTTCACTAATACAGCTATCAGAGGAGCCTACTGCAAAATTTCATTGCAGGCCCCAGGAGGAGTTTTTCCAAAAATCCCTAAGAAAACCTGGAAACGGTCAAAAGTTCCCAAGAGCAACATCCAGCGTCCGTAGTTCTCAGAACAAGGCTGTGGAGGCCCAAAGCCTCCCTTTCTTCCCAGCACAGGCTGACAGAGGCAAGTCCCTGAGCATGCCCTCCCTCTTTGCTTCTTCCCTTTGTACTGGGGAGGGGGTAGCAGCACTTCTGTGCTGCAGGAAATCTACACATGAAAACCACAAAGGGAAACCTTTTCATCCACTCTTAAATTGCAACATATGTCCTGCAGCCACAGAAGTGTGCTGAGCTACACCTGATAATACCCCTAACACTCTTATTCCTACTAACACACCTAATAACAGGCCACTGAGCACTTAGTGTCAGACATGATGTGCTGCCAAGCTCACAGTGATGAAGTGTCATTTTTGTTGTCACTTCTCCCTCCCCCCACTTCGGTGCACAATGACACCAACCTTCTCTACCTCTTTTCTGTGTGCCCAAAATTTCTCTTCTCAGCTGTTCCCCATCCTACTGGGACTGCTGTAATGATGCTTCTTTTTCTCCTTCAGGTTCTGTATATCAGGAAGAGGAAGAGGTAAGTAACATCTGGTGTTGGCTGAGGGGAACTCTGCTTCAAACTCCAGAGCGAGCTCAGGAGGAGATGGGGAGATGGGGAGAGTGTAAGCGATGGCTGTGAGAGAACAAGGCTGCAGGGAGCAGCTGTGTGTGACTGAGGCAGGGACACTGCACTGCTGGGACTGGCCCACCCTCTGACACCAGTGTCTTAAGACTCCTCCACAGCTTTGCAAGGAGAATAAGGCTGAGCAGGAGGAGGTCAGGGATCGTGCATCACACTTCACCTATGAGATGCATCAAAACAGAGGATAAAGTAAAGCTGGGAACTCCGTCATTAAAGGTGTGGATCTCATGTTTCAGCCATTCCCAGATTCCTGTGTTTTCCAGCAGCCCAGGCAGTGACAGCAGCTGGCAGTAGCACAGTGCAGAGATGCAGCTTCAGCCCAAGAGTTAATGTCTTAATTTCCTTGCTAAGCTCTTGGCTGAAAATAGAGAGGAGAGCAGCAGGCAGGGGAGAATCACATCTTGATTCTTCTGTCTCACAGCAGGGACTCACTCTGGTGAAGATCCCTAAGCTGTAGTACCTCCTCCCTCCCTGACTCCTTGGGGCAGGCCTGGCCAGGCCACAGACTTCCAGAAAGTGCTGGTGCCCATTTAAAAATTTCCAAGCCTGACCCCAAAGCTCAGATCTGGGTGCTGCTGCAGGAGCAGCCAATGCTTGGCCTGTGAAAGTACCACTGCTGGAGATAATGGTTGTGCTGGCAAACCCATAGAGAAGCAGGGGAAGAATGTGTCATTCTAACACTTGCCAGAATAGATATTTGTGGTGACACTGCCAGTAAATGCTTGTGTGTTTCCTTCTACCACCCTCCAAAACTCAGCTATAGCCGAAGGCAGGACTCAGTGTTTTCCCAGGAGCCACCTCATCCATCATCCATCTCTGAGGAGACCCCTGGGGTAATAATTCATAGCTGTGTCTCTTGGAGCAATGATACAAGAGTAAGAACAGTGTCCACAGGCATCAGCCCCCGTGAGAATCTCTCTCTCTCTCTCCTATTTTCTATTTATTGTTTATTATTTTCTATTTAATTTTATGTACTTCAACCCCTGAGTTAAAGTACTCTCAGGCCACTGGAGCTTGAAGTGAACTGCTGCTGGCAGACTGTGACAGGCTGGTGTGGGCAGAGGGGACAGGGGAAGAAGTCACAAAATGCCAAGCCAGTATGTTCCACTGTTTGTTTTGTCCCTCCACATAAAGCCTAATCTTTTAAGGTCTGCAGGAACTTAAATCCTGATTCCTCTGTGTGTAAATGCCTGCCAACATAGATTAGTGATGGCAATTAATCCCTGTAACTGCACTCTGGGTGTCTTCCACTCCTGCCAGCTGTGTGTAGTAGGTTCTTAGCCTCACCCAGCAAGAGCCACGGGAGCACAATCCCTGCGTGGCAGGAGAAGCAGCCTGCAGAAAGCCTCAGCAGTGGGGTGGGGAAGCAGCCTGAGCTCTGTCCTTCTCAATCAACCCCTTCCCTCCCCTCCCGTGGGCAGGTTGGAGAAGCTACGGCACCAGCTCATGCCCATGTACAACTTCGATCCCACCGAGGAGCAGGATGAGCTGGAGCAGGAGCTGCTGGAACACGGGAGAGATGCAGCATCTTCCCAGGCATCGCAGAGCAAGGTAGGCAGCAACAACACGGCTGTCACTGCAGCCACTGGTGCCTGCACTGCTTCTGTTACAGGGCCAGGGAGATCCTGTAGGGCTGCAGGGTAGGGTAAGACCTCAGGAGGACCTCCCCACCTCTGCCACCCTGGAGACAGGGACTTGAGCATTTTGGAGTGCTTAGGGTAGACTGAGGAGTCAGGCAGGTCTTTGACAGGAGGCTCTCCTGCCCAGTGTAACAAGAGGTAGGAGAAATAGAAAAGAAGGGCTTCTCACCACTGTTTGGGTCCAGCTTTACAGTGTTTTGTGTTCCCTTTGTCAGCACCACCACACAAAAAGCCTTTTAAAAAGAGAGCCAGCAGGTATGGTTGGAACAGGCGTGTCCCTTACTCTGTGACACAGCCTGTCCTTGGAGTAGACATACCTTTCCTTTTATGAATTCCTCTCCAGCTGCTCTGTGTTGTCCATGTAATCCCCTGCTCTTCCTGTCCAGGAGCTGGAGTTCTCCCAAACAGTTCTCAGTTTCCACACACTTTATACCTTCAGATAATCTGTAGCAAGTTTGGTGTGGGCAGGAAAGGAAAGAGGAGATAATAAATACAACTGTAATTATAAAATACTTATCTGGAGACATTCTCAACCTGCTAAAGAGCACAAAGGAGATGTGTTGGAGTATGAAAGATAGTTGATATATGGAATATGAAAGATAGCCAACATATGGAATATATCTGTATGGTAAAGCAGGAAATGTGGTGTTTAAAAGCAAAGGATCTTGTCCTCCAAGTAGTACATACTAGGACAACATCAGATCCCTCTATTAGTCCACATAAGGGGCCTATTTGGAGATAGTGAAGGGGGGAAATTGTGAGGCCAGAGTTAACCACAGCACAGTAAAACCAGAGCCATCCTCTCCAGGGACTGGCCAGCAGGCCACTCAGATCCCTCTTGTTAATGCTTGGGAAGTACAGGAATTTAAAGATTTAATGTAAAAAGAGAGGGCGAGTCTAAAACAACAGCTCAAGCTCAGGCAATGGCACATTTCCAGGCCTTCTTGATATCTCAAGCCTTTTCATGCTGCCTTGTATATATAAATAGTGAGACCCAGTAATCCAATGATGTGGGGATTTGAAACTGGCATGGATGTGCTGACTTACTCTCCAGCCTGTTGTATTTTCCTGTCACAGCCTTGTTAATGCCTTGTTAGCCAGGCAGCCTCCCCTGGAAGGGGTGACTGCAGTTCCAAGCGTGCAGCCTGTGCCCAAGCACAGCCCTGAGCCAAGGCAGCCGTGCTGGCTCTCAGCTCTCCTGCTCCCCTGCAGGTGCTGCTGACGAGTCAGGGAGCCCTGCAGAGACCCAGCCGCCTCGTGTTCACTGACGTGGCCAACGCCATCAATGCATGACCAGGACCTGCCCTGCTCCGGGATCCTGCTGAGAACAAGGAGGATGGAGCCAACAGAGCAGTGACTTCCCTCAAGCATGGCTGATCCACTGAGCCCAGCTGGTCACCTGTTGGTTTGTGTTACAAATGGGCACGGGAGTGCCATCACTCTGGGAAGCAAATCCTTTGTAAGGGCAGTGGTGATTTTCTGGTGTGTGTGTTACCACTTAAAGGTCCTGAGCTCCAGTTCCTGGGCTGGCACTGCCTGACACCACCTACCAAGCTTTGTGCTTAGGAACAGTGCCTGCTTTGCGTAGATTAACCTGTCAGAGCACAGCCCTGTGCTCTCTGGGTCAGGGAAGGAGAGAGGTGCACGTTTCAGAGACCTCCTCCACTGGCTTTGTGTGCCCAGGCCCCAAGGAAGGTGATGGATGAGCCTCTCTGTGCAGTGACCACGGCTCTGGCCGGTCCTGGGTGGGGAGTGGTGGCAAAGCCTCTTTGAGCCAGGAGAGCTGCCTGCCCCAGCTGAGTGGTGACCTGGGGCACAGCAGGGAGAACACAACCATGGGGTTATCCCCTCCCAGGTGTGTGGCTGCTGATAAACGTGCCAAGGTGATGCTGAAGCACGGGAAATTCACTGGCTTTAAAAAGTGAAACTGTGAACATTTGTCTGATTACATCTTAACTGAGGAAATGGCTGAATATCCCAAATTAGAGCTACTCTATAAACAGAGGGGATTTCACACAGCTAGAGGCAGGGACTGTAACTGTCTGGCTTCATGATTCCCTGCTGCTGAACTAGGAATAACAGTGCTTGGGCCACAAAGAGGAGTTGAGCAGAACTGGGGTTCCAATACTCCATATCCCCTCCTGCTTTGGCTAAGGGAAGTTTCTACAGTGCAGAGTGTTATCCAGGAAAAAAAGATTAACCTTTGAAATACTTTTAAATAAGAAAAAACATGTATTGGCTCAACAACAGTCCAATGTCTACCCCCAGAGATGACTAACAGCTGGTTTGTACTTCCTTACCTGCCAGGACCTGCAGTCAGAGCCTTCTCTTCTTCCTGCTGAAGGGAACAGAGCTTTGCGTTAGCCTCTGCTCGAGTTACCTGCTAGGAACAGGTAGGTGGGACTAGACAGGTAAGCCAGGGGTTCCCTGTAGCCCTGAAGCATCTCTGTGCCTGTGCATTCTTCAGGGCTGCAGGAGGAAGAGAGTGTAAAGGGCCACCTTGGCACATGGCAGTGCAGTGTGGGGGCCTATTCTCTTTTGGTGGGCACTGGCCCCAAGTGCTGCAGACTAGCAGCAGTGCCCAGCCATGCCCTGATCACCTCAGGCATTTATCAATCAGATTGCATTCCATCCCCAGCACCAGTTAAAAGGGAATCAGGGCAAGCCAAAATTTGAATGTAGATCTAAAGCTTTATGCAAGGAGTTGTTTCAGAGTGGCAATTCAGGTATCATGTGCTTTGTTGCAAGTTTGGACCTCACAGTTAGTTTTTGTTTTCCCAAATATATTCTTTTCTTCCCTGGTGTGATTGTTTTTCCCATACTCATTAAATGCAGACACTTTCCTGGGCACATCCCCCTGGCCCCTGCAGGGCACAGCTCCTTACCAGCCCTCCCTCTTCCTCTGACACAGCTTCCCTCAGGGCAGCTTTGCAGGGCTAAGTTGCTTTAGTTTTTCAGTATCCAGCTGTCTTTTTAGAACTAGGGATTTCTGGGAGTATACTAGGGATTGGAGTGTGGAAAACAGCCTAGCCCTCATGGCCAGGAGATTTGGCAGGAGGCCCTCCCAGGCTGCTGCTGTTTGCCCCTGGGGATGCTGCTGGAAGGAAAGTGCATGGGTATAAATACTCAGTGTAATGCAGATTAGGTCCTTAGAATTTGGAGTCTGTCTGTGGTAGTCCCAGAGATCAGCTGAGACACAAATACCTCCCTACACACAGTTCCCATCTCCTCCAAGTGCTCACTGAGAGCAGCCACACATCTGAGTTCTCCCTTCACTGCCTGCCACCTTTCCAGGCTCTTCAGCAGCACAGGGATGCACGTGGCAGCAGGGATGTCCAGCTGCCCTAAATTGCAGCATTGGCCCCAGAACTCTTAGGACTGATCTTCAATGGTTGTTTTAAACTCAACAAAATGCAAGTGTGAGCTGAGCTGTTTCCTCAATGCCTCAGCCCCGTGTGTGCCCTTCTCCCAGCTCCATGTGCTGCAGTGCAACACACACACCTACAGAGGAATTCTCTTGAACCATTCTCCCTGTGATGGTAGGCTTTGTCCTGTGGTAACTGCCCTTAGAGTAAAGAAGTACAAATAAGACTAAAAGAATATTATGGGTAATTGCTGGGCTCATACTGGAGTATTCTTTTAGTTCCATAGCGCCTCCTCTCACAGTTCCTGGATGTATAATTTAGCAGAAGCATTATGATGTAATTTAATTCAAGTGTTTCTGTGTTTTAAAGCATTGAAATATAATTAAACTATTTACATGAAAGTCTAGTGTGATTGTCTTTTTCCCTCATCATTTGCATTTTCCCACAGAAACTGCTGGAGTGTATCCCCAGTAGCTGGTGGTAACTTGTGTGCAGTGGATTACCCTGCTCTTTCAAAAACTGAACTAAATGTGAAAAACTTGAAGGGGAAACTCTGGGGGAGGTCTAAGTGTAGTGTTCTACAGCAGAGAAACCCAGATCTCTTCAAAAACGCTTGCTGGAGAAGTCAAGATGGCAGAGAGCTTCCAGCTGCCAGTCCTGGGCAACCAGAGTACAAAAAGAAATCCCAACTTATCCTTAAGCTGAATTCCTGTACAAACCAGGGGTTCATCAGCTCACCTGCAGCTCTGCCCACACCAAGGGGAACAGAACATGATGACATTGATGTTTTTCTGATTTGCTGCTGCCTCATCTGGCCCACAGCCCCAAAACTTGGGACTAGTAAGGAAAGCTGTCAGATAAACTGAAGAGGCAATGCACAGGCAGAGAATTAATTGTCTGAAAAGCTAAATAGCTGTATAGCCCACAGAACAATGTGGGGGAGAAAAAGACTTGAGTGTGGAGACTCCTGGGTGTGCACGAGGCACAACTGGCTTGTGTTCCAACCAAGCCCTTAAGACACACAAAGATGGAATTAGACACCCACATTTGGGCTTAGGAGCCTGTCTGGTTTTCTCCATGTGTGATTCTTCATGCTTATTATTTCTTGTTTTTACATCAATCTGAGGCTGCTCCTGAATAACCAAATTTTTGTTTGTAATCCCCAGCACTCCAGATCAAGAGACACTCACTTTGTCCAGCAATGTGCACATGTGTGCTGAGGGTGTTGCACAAGGAGGAGGCAAACCAGGAGCCTGAGGGGATTTTGCTGAATTCCTTTATTTAAAACAAACTTCAAGGCTAATTTGCAAGTTGCCAACACTCTCTATACCTTCACCAAAACAATTTTTATGGGAAACTTCTAAACTTTGCTAGATAACAAACCTCACCCAGCTCCTGTGGTTTAAACAACTGCAATGACCTCAACTGTCAGACCAAAACTGCCAGAGCTTAAAAACACTTGACATGCATTTGCTTAGAGGTAGGACTTGTCTACACAGAAAATGTAATTAACTATATAGGAAACAAAAATGGTTATAATTTCAAAAAAGACAATCCTAGTGATCCAGTGTGAGATCCTAGCTCCCTGAAGATGTCTGGAATTCTGCCCACCTTTCATAGGCACTGACTTCCATTCTAATTCTCTGCATAAACATGGAAGCTGAAGTTGTGGATTGGGATTTCAACTACACACAGAAGAGCTCCTAAAAGAGTGGAATTCTGTTTGTTCTCCTCCAGCATTTGCATTTTACAAGTTCTCTACTGTGATTTTCCAGCAGAGTATTAAGAGGTAGCAAAGACTAGATCTTTAATTTTTTTTTTAAGAGAAGCACTTTGCATGTATGTCCCAGAGGAATACTGCTGACCTAATGCAAATGGATTTACTATCTAGCCAAGGCAGTTTGCACCCCTATTCCATGCCACCAGCTGAGAAAGCACTGACTGATGCCACAGGAAAAGCTTGAGTCTCTTACAGATGTAATCCCTAATCCATTTAGGAGAAGCTGAAGTTCCAGTCTCACACTGTAACAGCTACTGCTCTCAGGTAGCAGGGGTTAATTAAACAGCCAGTATAGCCCTGCAAACAGAGTACTGAACCTGCCAATTCAACTGAAAATCAGGCACAGAATTTGGTAAAATATTTTGGTCTGCTACTGGAGCTGCCTTTGAAAGCAGGCATGAACTGCAGCTGAACTTGTGTGTCCAGTGAAGAGCAGCAGAGTTCAGGAGAGCACCAGCTGCACCTTCTCATGGAACCATCAACAGTACAGACACAGTCATGGCCCACCTGGAGTTACCCCACAGCAGGAGCTGGGGGTCAAACTCTTCCCCTATCTGGCAGCACAGCTCCTCCTACAGCACAGGATTTAGGTCAGTCCTTGTGATCTAATCCATTTAGTCCTTGATTTCTCTGCTATTTGGTAGTGGAAGCACAAAGATTACCTGTGATGCAGTTTTCTGCTGTGACCACCAAGCTTCACACATAAGAGAGTACCCTTAGGGCAAACCAGACACCTGACAGAATTAGGACTGAGACTCTCATCACTACTAAGCAGAATTAATGCAATCAGGACTTAGCAGTACTAAACTGGGTGGACTGGACAAAATGACCCAAAAGGAAAAAGAAAAAAAAACACTTTTCCCCCCCATTATCTCTCCAATCAGCCCTTCCTCTTAATTCTGCATACATTTTCTTGTGTTAAATAAATACTTGCCAAGGGAACAGAACTCTGATGAAAAGATAATAAATGAGTTCAATATATATGGCAGTTTCATGGGTTTCTGCTCTGCACCACCATAAATTTAAAGCCAATTATGTTCTGTTTAAATATTTAACACTGTAAAGCTAGCCAATTTTACATCCTGTCAGAGATAATTGAAATACCCACTTTGTCCCTTTAATAGGCAGGCAGAACATCCAGGAGATGGAAAATACCACCGGGATTTCACTGTTTGCAACTGGATATTGGAAATACCCTCAATTCCTCAGAATTTAACAAGTTCAGCTCTGACACCAAAAGCACAAATCTGTAAACAGTGTAAAACTTGGAGCAGCCAGCAACAATCTCAAACCAACTGGCTACTGCTGTCTCCCACAACTAAACTATCAGAGCTTTTATTTGCATAGTTGTGACACTAGAGGACCCCACATACGCATGTTAGGGATGAATTTAAACTAGTTGAAATTGAATCCTGAGGCTCTGCAAGGAAGCAACTTTTGTATAACTGGTTCTTTACAAACACTCCTTTGAAGGGATGAAATCCAGTGGCTGTGACTAAGCTTGTAAGCACTGTGCACTTGAGTTGCTATCAAACTCAGGGGAATAGCCACCAGGCCAGAAGTTAGAGGAGAAGGCCCTGAGCTGATCATGTTAAGATAAAAATTTCAGAATCAATCCCTAGACATCCAGGTGCAAACTCTCCCCTAAAGCATTCAAGTTATTGGCCACTGCAACAGCAGCACAGGGCAAGCTGGAAATGCCATGAATAGTCAAGAAAGGACTTTCAAATGCAGTCCCTATGGGCAACACAGCAAAACTTAATTTGTGGCACTGCTCCATCAGTCTGCCAGAGGTGATATGGCAGACAAGCCCAGCCATTGCTATGTAAATAGATTTCCTTTCCTGTATCTGTATTGCTGAGTCAACTTCTATTGAAATACTGCTCTCTGTGGCAGGGCAAGGCACCAGGTTATCCAAGTATTTTAAAGAGAAATTAATATACTCACAAAAGATATACTACAAACTGTAAAAGGCATCTCTCCAACAAGGCATTTTGTCATTTCTTCCCCTAAATCCCTGTCTGGATCTTTAGGGTAAGCAAGTCCACAGGTAACAGGAGAGAGAGCTTGGCTAAAATTATCACAAATGAAAAATCTGAAATACAACATTAAAAATCCTGTTTGCTTTCCAGTCCTCTGGCTTTAGCAAGACATGAATAGGTGGGGCACTACTGAGGTGCAGCAGGGATGTTACTCAGAGCTCTCCTAAAAGCAACGTTTTTGCCGGACCTGGAACCGTCTTTTCCAGTGATGCCTAAAGGAAAGATCAGAGGAGAGAGAGCGTTAGAGCTTTGAGTCCAGGAGCTCTGCTGCCCAATACCCCCTTACACAGCCACTGCAAGGTTGAGAGGTGACAAGGATCTGCTCCCAAACAACCAAAGGTCTTCACAACAACATTCCCATTGCTCTTGTACCAGGCTAAATGGAGCTCCTGACACAAATGACTTCCCTGGCAGCAGGGCTCAGCACCAGGCTACTGAGGGCCCAGAAGTGACAGTCTGTGTCAAATTGTCTGCTTTCTGCTCTGCAAACACTCATCAACCACCTCTGCTGGCAGTGATTACTATTTCCTTGAATCCTCATGAGACACAAAGTACCTGAAGTACCCCAATATTAAACATCAGGGAATTAGATATCTGAAAATGGTGTGAGTGGGGAATGTTTCTGGCTACACGGGCTTGCTCTGATCTGTGCCTCAGCCCTGGCTTTCAGGAGAACTGAGGTGACCACTGGGGCAGCAAAGAGAACAAAGTGAGACCAAGTTTTGTATGAAAAAGAACGCAGGGATGGAAAGACAGACAAAAAGGAGCAAAATCCCTAGGCTGCTTCTGGCCTTTACACTGGCTCTTGGAAACTTTACCATAAAGCAACCTCTTTCCCTCTCACACCTATAGTCCATTAGCCAAGAACAGTTACTGAGCCAAACCACATCTGCTACTGTGGCTTAGAAGCCTATGAAACGAGATTCATCAATCCTTCAGTAATGGTACTCACAGAAAAAAACCCAAATGCTTCTTGACCCAGAAAAACAGAAATGTTAATGCTGGAGTTGTGACTGGCAACTATCTATAAGGAGCAACACAACAGAGCCTGATCCATTTTCAAACTCCTGCCTGCTCTTGGGTAAATTGGAGTCACCCATAACCATTGCCTTGGAAACACCAGAGCTAGATCCCCCAGGCAAAGGCCATAGGAAAAAACCCAGATGGCTTTAAAGCAGCTCTCTGCCCCACTGGAGGCTTGCAAATCTTGCATATTTCTAATTCAGCTCTTCATAGGTCTTGATTTTCCCCATAACAAACTGAGAGACAGTCAGTGTTTATTCCAGCAATTCACCTGAATGCTGCAGACACAAAGCCCAGGGCAGATCTCTTTTCCACTTGGAGTTGTGCAGTGTACAACCCATAGGATGGGCAAGCACGTGTACCCTCCCATCCCCTCCCTAGTGCAGCACCTCAAAAATCCTCACCTGGAAGGAAAAAGCAAACCACCAAAGCCCTCAATGACCTAAGCTCTGGCTGTGTCTATAGCAGAAGACCATTATGTGATCACAGACTCCTGCTAACAAGTCTCAGAGCAGCAGCCTCCTGCATGAGTAGCACAAAAACTTGCAGGCATATAATACCCCAGTTAAACCCAGACCCATAGAATGGGTTAATCCAGAAACTACCTGTCTGCAAGCTGCTACAGCTGCACCATGCTTGCAAACAAGCCCCGGGATCTACAGTTTCCAGTAAGCCAGAACACCATGCTTCTTCTTTCCCTTTTCAGTCAGAAGTTTTAAGCCAGGATTACCACTCCATCTCAAGCTCTTGAACAAATAACTTGAAAAGTTTTGCAGATGATTGCCCGGTTTCATATTGTACATGCTTATCCCCACTGATTTCCTGGCCAGTTATTTTGTTCTCACGGAAGTGCAGACCCTCCCCAAGAGCAGAAGTGCCCTCTCCACACCCGGCACGGGGCGAGCACAGCGGTTGGGGCTGCACTATCATGTGCTGCACGGCCGTCTCCCAGCGACCACAGCATCCGCCGATCCTGTCACATCTGCTGCTACCTCACTGCAACAGCAGGGAAGCGGATTCCTCCTGTCACTGCCGCGGGTCCCACTCAAACTGAGAGGAAGAAGAAAGTACCCGCGCTGGCTGTGGTTTGGGGCGATGTTTAACTGTAGCAAAGGCGGCGGCGGCCGGGCCGGAGGTGAGCTCATCCCCCGTGAGCCTGCGGCTCCGCTGATGTCAGCGCACGGCTCCGTGGCAGGAAGTGATATGAGAGCAGGAGCCCCAGAGGAAACTGAATTGAGCAACTGAGGTTAACTCGCCTGGCATTTAATCATGCGGCATTTCCAGGGACTTTCTAAGAACCCGGGGCGGGGCTGGGCTGGGCAGTGTCGGTTCGCTGCCTTCGCACGCCAGTGGCAGGAGGGAGCGGCTGTGCTGCCCATGGCAAACCAGGCAACATCTGCGCCCCCGGGCTCCTGGCCCTCTCTCCCTCCCGGGAAAACATTTCATGCAGAGCTTCCTACAAGGCCCACTGAAGGCAGGACATAGGTGCAGACAAGCTTTCCTGGAATCTACCTCAGAAACAGCCCCGAATGGTATAGACTCAGATTTGTATTTTTGTAGGGTTCAGGTGAGGCTGGGGCTCTGGGCAGTGCATCTGTACATTCCTACAACAGTGATAACGATTATCTGGCATCTCATCTCAGAGAAGTCAGATAAATTGGAGCCTTCTACAGAAACTGGCCAGTGCCATCACTGTCTGTGCTGCTGAGGCACCTCTGCCAGTGCCAGCAACTGCCAGAGAGCTCTGCCTTAGAGTACATGACAGGAAGGAGAGAGGAAGACCATCCTGGAAGCATTCTGAAGTTAACCCAGGGTTACTAAGGGCTAAGATGTCCCAAAAGCCAAGGGATCTTCTATTCATAGTGTTTTTCAAGTAAGGCAAGACATTAACAGTAGAATATTTTCACTTTGAACACACAAGACAGACAATTTCACTGAGCTGTACCAGTGACCAGAACCTCAGGTATGTGACTTCTTGGAAAGAGATTTTCTTCCCTTCCTTTTTTTCTACCTCCACTTCTGCTGAAGTAGTCACAACTCAATTAGATGGAAGGAATGTGCCTGGAAGCCTTCCAAATGCTCCTCTCTTTGTAGGATTTACCAGAAAGACAGCAGCCAGTGCTAGAGCTTTGTGGGTTCGTGCATGCTTTGCCAGAGTGTGGCTCCACTGTTTAGTCTCATGTAATTACAATTATCTAATTTCAAACCTTGTGTGGCTGGTGGCAAGTTCAAATTCAAGTCACTGCTTTCCTGAGGACCTCCTTCCTGAGTCTCTCCTTTTTGGACCACTGCTTGAGGCTACAAAGAAAAACACCAAAAATAAACAAGCTCTCCCCATGCAAAATTAGGTATCAAAAGACAAAAGAGCAAATAGGCAAACTGGACAGATTAGTATTTTAAACAACACTGTGGAGCCCTGACAGCACATCCATTTGCCACCAATTCCTACATCCAACCACAGGCAAGAGCACACACCAGGGCAAGCAGTGTCCACACACATTCACAAGTGTCTCTGAAATCATTGTCAGAATCCATAATAAACCATCCCCGTGTGAGACACACGGCCCAACACTTTGAAAAAATCTGCAGCTGTGGAGAATTTTTTTCATCAAGAATATTTCCTATATTTCAGGATATTTCCCTGTCTTGACCAGCTAAACATTTTGTCTATTGACAGTTAAAACCAAAATGATTGTTCTTTTTCTTCTGCTTTCGTTTTGCCCCCAAAATTCTTCAGCTGTCTAATTCTGAACTGGAACATCAGAATGCTTCACTAACCAAAGTTAAAATGACACATCTTGAAATGTTAAAAACTCTAGGTCCTCCTGCTTGTCTGAGATTTGTCAGTCCACAAATGACACCAGCAGAATTCACTGGGTAAGGTTTTGTTCTGTACTTCTGAATAGAGTAAATTCTGCATCTGATCATTTTCCATAGAGCTTGAGGATCCCAATTTGCACAGCAGGTTACTTTAAGCACTGGTAACACAGGCATCATTATTTAAATACACAGAATCATGTATTTAAATAACATAATATAAATGGGTTTAGGAAAAGCAATGGGCTTTGAGCAAGAGCAGTGTGTTGTCACCTTCTCACCTGGACTGCAGAGAAGGAACAGATTTATGGAACAGTTCCCTTGTCTGGGATGTTCTGCACAGGGTTTGCAGACAGCTTCCCACTATCCAGGAAATATCTGCATGGCAAGGTCACTGCCACATTAGAGAAGACTTCTGATCTCTCCCATATCCTGGCACTTCCTCGCTGGTGAACATCTCCTTCCAAGCCTTCTGTGTGGCCTTCACAGGCTGCTGTGTCCCCTCTGGTTCTGCTGAACCAGAAGAGTTCTTTCCCACCTGAGGACTCTTGTGCCACCACAGCTGTACAACAAACCTGTGGATTCCAGCAGCAAGTGCACAGCCTGGGTTTGGATCTAGCAATTTTTGCGATACACACTAAATAGTGGTTGGTGGCTGCTGAGAGGTTTTTGATCACTCCCAATGACAGATAATACCATTAATTGTTCACAGGATTGAATATTGTTATTGATTAAAAGCTCTTGTTTTTACACCTGAAATTTTTTATCCTTAGCTACTGATTCTTACTAATCCTTTTTGTTTGCTGCATGAAAGTCTCCTGCTGGCAGGACTCAAAGTTTCTCCATTCATCAAATTTCTCTTTTAGCTTAATTTTAAGTTTCTTCTTTTGAGACAAATTGACATGCTAAGCAATTACTTCAGTCTTTCAAATCTCCTGGGAAGACAATCCTTCTCTCTAAGAAAGGATGGAATCTCTGCTCTGACATTCCAAGCCTGAGAAAGTGCTATACTGTGGAAGTCTAGTATGTCTTGAATTAAACACAGCATCTCCCCTGGGCTCTCAGAATTCTTCAGTAGCTGAATCTTGGAGGCCATCAGGAAGGCAGTCAGAGCTTCCTTAATTATTTCCAGGCTGCCAAGGCTGAAAGAATGTTGTGGCAGACAGAGTGTCTAAGAAGGGCAAACACAGCTGAAAGCTCCCCAGGATCTGTGACTGGAGAAGAGGAAAAGGACTGAACACGGTACTCACCCACTTGCGGGGCCTCCCTCTTCCCCTTTTCCCAGCAGAAGGTTCTGCCTTTATTGAAAACAAAGGGGAAAAAATATTGTCAGCTCTCATATTTGCTGGGCATTGTGACTAAAACACTGAATGTGGCTAAGGTGACCTTTGCATAAAGGTCTTGCCTCACAAGAAGCAGAAAAAGCAAAAGCTGGGCATAGAAGACAGTTGAGGAGGAAACACCTGCCTGACTGCATTGGTAGTGATTATTGGCAGTGGTGGAGGAGAAGCACTGGAAGGAAACTGCTGAACAGGCAGTGGCAAGACAGGAAGGCTGGGAGGTGAGTAAGGACTAAAACGACAATAACTGATTTGTCCAACAGTGGCAATTAAAGCTGAGCTGAATTAGGGGCAACTTTCACTATCTTTAAGCTAAGAGAAACATCTCTCTGGCAATGCTTCTCTCCCCTGTAAATGAGTATAAGCTGTTTCCTCTCACCGTTCCCCCAGTTAGAGCAGTTGCTTTCTTGCTTCCTTTTGGCCTTCCTCGTGGTTTCTTCTCTGGCTGAGGTTCCACAGCATCCTGTGAGGTAACAGCTGCATTTCCAGCATCCTCCTGGGATAGAAGGAGAAAACCATTTAAGCAGGATGGTCCCTGAAACAATTTACATTCTCTCATTCTGGTTGGTCTTGGACTGCCTTACCCCACGAAGAGCACCCAGACCACTAAACAGCTGGTTGTCTCTGCTTTTCCAGCTGTGAAGTGCATTAGAAGATGACCAGCAATGCTCCTACCTTTTTGTCTTTTGGACTGAGGAAATGAGTAAGTTCCAAGAACTCTGGCCAAGGGGCCTTCCCTGTTCTATCCAATTACTGGTGCAGAAACAGAGAGTGATGACGTGAAAGTCTCCAGGCTCGAACAGAGACTTGGTCAGCTCCTCTCACACGTGTCACTGCCTGTCACATCAGAGGCACCTCTGAGGCCAGGAGCTGAGATCTGCCAGGGTGCAGATCCTGCTGCTGTCCTGGGTAGCCCTCACATTTACCACAGAACACTTCTCCTTCCCTTGTCCTTGTTAGCAAGCAGCTTCCCAGGGCTGCCAGCAAATCCCATCGAGGCTACTTGCCTTGACATCCTCAGGCAGCCTCTTGGGATGATGTTCCCTCACCTGTGGCTGCTTCTTTGGTCTCCCCCTCTTTCTTTTCAGGCCCTCGGTCAGTGCAGATGAGATGGGATTCTCTGGCCCCTGGTTGCTCATGTTGGCACTCTCCACAGTTTGCAGATATAATCCAACAGGTAATTTTTCCTGCACTGGGAAAGAAAACTTGTCTCCTCTTTTTTGCTTTATCTTGTTATCGATTCTCCTCTACCTGCAAGGCTAAAATGGTAAGAAAGAATCAGGCATGGCAGCTTGCTATTGTTTTCATCAGCTGGAAGTCCACGGCCCAGCAGATATTTAAAAGCATAACTGTGCTCTATAAATATCCTAGAACCATTCTTTTACCTGGCCTATTCCTCAGCTTTCTGAGGCTTTTGGCCAAAGGAGCTGGTTGCTCCGGGCATGGAGTATGCTGGTACCTGCATCTACCTTTCCCTGCCTTGGCCAGTTTAATTGGAACCAACAAAGACAATGTCTGCAGCTCTCTGAACTCCACTCTTTGGAGGCTTCCTCTGCCCAAAGAGGAAGAAAGTGGGAGAAAAAGTGGTGGTGGTGGTGAATTATAAATGCATCAATCAAGAGTAAAGCTTCCCTTGGAGCTCCTGTATAGTCAGATACCACCAAAGCTAATCCTGAGACCAAAATCTACAGCTAAGAGAGCCTTATGTGAGGATGCTTGAGAGAGCAAGTCCAGGGTACAAACTCTAAGAAGTCTGGCTCTGGAGCTGCCCCTCAAGAGTTTGTTCTTAGTCACTGCCTGAACAGGCACTGTCTGGAGAGATAGCCTGACCCCATTCAGTGCACTCAGCCCTTGCTCCTACATGTGGCTGTTTTCTACAGGACAATACAAGTCTCCCACACCTGAATTTCGGATCTTGAGCACGAGCTTGTCTGCTGCAAGTTTGTATCAGCAGGCTTGCCAGCCTCCTCCCTGACCCCAAGCTTTGCTTATTGCCTGCTGCGGTTGAAAGGAGCCCTGATCCGACTTGTTTGCTCTAAGAAATAACAAAGATCACGAGCTGTTGAGAGTACATAGGAAACCAGTGACTTTCCCTTCTTCTGCTTGAGGTTTCTCCTCTGGCATGTCTGCCAGAGAAGGTCATGGTCTGACTGCAAACTTGGACACCCTCACATCCCAAAGCAGGAAGAGGAAGGGAGACCTTGATCAGAAACCCAGCAGAAATCTGAAATCCAGGCACATTAAGAGAGGTGGGCATCACAGAAGTCTTGCTTGTGTGTGAGTCAAAACCTAGCCAAGGATCTGAGCTCACTTGCAGCACCTCCAGATCTTGGCCTTCCTCTCCTTCTTGCACACAAGGGAGGGCTCGAGAAGATGGGAGGAGAGCTTGACTGGACAGAGGCTAGCAGTGCTGACTGAATCCTCTTTTGTCAGTAGTTCTTATCACAAAATACACAGCTGAGAATAGTGCAGTTGGGAAAACAGCACCATTTACTGCTTAGGAAAGCAGGACTATCTAGATGAATCATGCATTTCTAACTTCTCTGCAAAACTATCCCCTGAGATTATTTTTTTTGTAACTCTCCACTTTACCTGTTTTATTTCTTCTTTTCCACCTGCTAAATGAAAGATAACAGCAAGCTTAGAGAGCTCTACCCTATCGGCCTTGAGCACTGTTGTGTCCCCAAGTCCCTCCAGCAGGCTCTACCTGAGGCAATAAAGGCACTACTGCAAGTAAGGGCACAGCTGCACCACGTAGAAGAATGTGACTTTTTTGTTCAAAATAATGCTGGAGGGCAGCAGCTGGGCTCAGTTCCAGTTCATGCATGAACAGCCCTACCAAGAGAACTCCCTGGATGCCCCTTCGTGCACACCGTTGGGCCCCAGCTCACAGGTGCTGCTGCACTCTTGTCTTTTCTATCAAACCCTCTGATCAGAGGGTGATAGAAGGACTACAGCTCAGGTCTCGAGTTCAGGCTGCATCTGGAGGAGAGACAGTTAGGGGAAAAAAGTTTCTTTATACTTGCAAGCCACACACAGTTGCCACCAAGTCCCTGAGAGACAAGCATGAAACACTTGCAGTCTCTTTCAGAGAAGAGCTGGGCTTTTACAGACAATTTTGTAGTCTGATCAGATGTTCAAGTTCCAAAGATGAGAAGACCTTAGCTGAGGATGACAACAAATATTCTGCCCTCTGGCCAGCTACAGTTCCCTTGAGCCTGCATTTTCTGATCAGAATTGGGGCTCAAACAGGCTGGTGCTGGCACCTGGAGCTGGCTGAGGCAGGAGGGGGTCACTGAGGCTCTGGAGTGCCCTAGGAGGAGAGAAGCCCTAGTGCCTCTTCCCAAAGGCAGGTCTAAGCCAGCCCCAGCTCATGTCACACACATCTGCTCCTGGATCAGCCCAGTGTGCTGCAAAGGTGGCTTGAAGTCTCCAGAGCCTGAGCCTTCCCTCAGCTGCCAGTGGAACAGGGTGTGGAAAGTGCTGTCCAAGCCAGATCCCTGAGCAGAGGTTACAGCTGCTTGTCTGGGGGAGGCTGTGATAGGAAGGTGGATTTAAGCATTTTCATTCTATTTTTCAGTCTCAGCTTGCATTCTCTGCTTGGTCACCACAGGCTGGACACGCAGAACCTGACTGTGTCACTGACAGATGCAGCAAGGAAACTTCCAACCTTTACTCCAGATCCTAACACAATGTGTGCAGTCGTGACAGACACTAGAGCCATTGCTCTTACTGACATAACCTCTCTCAAGAGTTCACTCTGACACCTGCATGGAATCCAAATTTTGCATGTCATTATTCAAATGGGACCAACCACAGTGCACAGAATTCATTCTTCCCCAGATACAAAGAAACTCAGTTTCATCATTATGGTTTTTTTTGCTAAACCAATACACTCTACAATGCCTTTAACATATCTGGCCAGCTCTCTACAGGCAGAACTGCAGACAAATGCACAGAGAATGCCAGGAGATAGCAGTGTCTTTGTACATCTCTCTTCCACCTTCCCACCAAAGGCACATTCTTCTCGAAGTCTTGTGTGAAAAGAAAAACACACAAGCAGAGCTATATAAGCATCAGCCCTTGGGGCTTTTGGAAGCTTTACATGACTCAAGCATGATGCAGACAAAGCAAAAGCACCCACTGCAATTTTACTTTAAATTTCTCAACTTTCCATGTATACCTATAACCCCCCAAACCAATACTGATTGGCATTGTATACCAAAAACCAAGTATATCTTCCAGGGTCACTGCATTCCCTGTTGGGATTAGAAACAGTGGGCTGAAGCCCAGGCCTACACTGTGTCCACAAGGACATCACATCTGAAAAATCTATCCAAATGTTTGTGGGCCTTAGACCAGCTTTATGTCAGTCATATAAACAGCTCTGCAAATGGCACAGGGATGTGAATACACGGTTTTAGCAGTATTGAGACCTCTGTGTTGCAGAGACATCACCTAAAAGAAAGCCTCATGGCCCAAATACATTCCCAGGCACCTGGCAGAGGGCAGGGAATCCTCACAGTCATAGGAATTTACACCTGATTTAAGTCCTAAATCATACAAAGCCAGATTTTCTCAAGCCACAAGTTCTCAGAAAAGAAAAGCTCCTCCTGGGGGAAAGGGAATTGTAGCCTAACACAGAATATTGAACAGTGTTCTTGAGGGACTTTTCCCTTTCCACAGAGTTAGAGAAAGCCTTGGGGATGAGGCTGCTGACTTGGGCCGGTAAATTAAAGGGCGGAACCTCTCCCTGTTTGTTTCCTCAGGGAGGTTAAATTTTAGGCTGTGTCCTTGGGAGAGACACAGTAGTGCTTGAGACACCACACTAAACCCTCAAACAGTGTGCACAATTCACAGCAAACACTGCCAGAAACACTCCTCTGCCTGCAGTGCTCACTTACAAAATAAAAGCTTGCAAAACCTTTCACAAAGCATAATAGGAGTGTGATTATAAGAGACCCTGCATTATAGCCTTAACTCCATTGCTGTCTCTATAATAATGTGGAAAAATATCTCCCAAGCACAACTCCCACTTAGCAGCACAGAGCCATTGTGCTGCTGTCATGTGTGACAAAGCAAACCCAGGGGAACTTCACTGGCATCAACGTGGTCACTCTTTATTCCCTCTGGTAAAAGACGGAGGGAAAAATTTGGCCCAAGCCCTGCATCAAGCAGAGGAGGATAAAAGACTTTGTTAGTCAAGACATCTAAAGAAGAGATGGACTAACAAGGCCAGGCAGAGAGAAAATTCTCATTCCAGTAACTGCAGCAATAATGGTCTGCACTTGTATTATGAGAAATTACTTTCACCTTCCGAGAAATCAAACGCTCATCTTTTCAGATCTCACAGTAGATCAAGCTATAACAGCTCGTTGCAGTTCCCCATGGACAGCTCTACCAGAAAAGCAGATAGCCAAGCACTGGAACAGCTCCCTTGGGAAAGAACAGTGGCAGTAACACTCTGGCAAATGTGCCTTGTCTGCCAGACTTTTCTCTAAAAAGAGGAACTTATGGGCTACTAAATCAAGTTTGTGGCAATAGCAGATAACTGCCACAGTCACATAAATCATTTCTCAAAATCGTAACTAACCTGTCTAGGTGATTTCCCTGACTACTTTGAGTGGCTAAGTCTAAAGCTTCTTTGATCTCATGCTTAAAAGTCTCATAGTTCCTTGCCTGTTAGGTTTTTGTTTTTTTTTTTTTTTAAATAAGCCATCTATTGTCACTTGTTCTTGCATCACCAAGTCCTTGGCAGGAACATTTCTCTCTCCTCCATTTTAAAACTCTACCAGATTACACATCTCCCTCATCTTGCCTGGCTGAATAAACCAGCATGTTTGTTTCTTGAATGTGATTGTGTCTCCTGATCATTTTGGTTGTCATTTACACCCTTTCCAATCTGACCTCAACGTTTTTAGTATGATGAAGATTCTTACTCTCAAAACTATTTTCAGTGAGGACAGCTTGACTGACTTAGCTTCACATGAATCTGAGAAGCATGGGCTAAGCAACACTTTGGTGGGGAAAATTCAGCTCTTATGTAACATTAATAGCATTGGCTTCCAAAATGATTCAACCAGCAAGCTATTCCACCACCTCCAGGGTATCCTGACTGATAGAATACCCAGGTCACAAGACAAACTATTGAAGCTTACAGAGGACAAAAAATACAGGAATCATAAAGGCTTCTACACTTCACATCAGTTCTAGACTTGCTCAAGGTCTGAATGGGAATTTCTGTAGCTCTACTAATAGAGTTACATTTCCAGCTTTGTTATAGACTTCTCTGTGCCACCCTAATCAAAGTACCCTTGTGTGTCTCAGTTCTCCATCCACAAACTGGTGTGTAGCTCTTTGACTGCTGAGCTACATTGGGGATGGAGCTGAGCGTAAAGAGCCCCAGTGAGGCAGGCAAAGGTCATCCTGCCTGGGCCTGTTCTGACACAGCCAGCAAAGCAGGCAAGGCTGGGACTTATGGACTAAATGGACTTATGTACTAAAGACCTCCCTACCAGCAAACAGTGCCAGGAGCTTTTTTTTTTTTAACTTTAGACACGGGCACAGCTACATGGGAAAAAGGCTGATGATTACTGAGTTTCAAGTAACGATGTGGACATGAACAGGCTCCATTTCCTCCTTCCCAACTCCTGAGTGCCCAGCATCAGCACAACATCAAGGCACTGCCTTGCTTGATTGCACTGCCTGCCAGCTTCTCTTTGCCCAGATACCTGAGCTAGTTATTGCTTTGAGAGGCACCTTGCTCACCCTAATATGTACCACCAGTCATGGAAATACCACCATGGTTCTGCTGTAGTTAGCCTAAGGTATTCCCAGTTCTTCCTCAGAAAGGTGAGGCTTTGCACTTGAGTCAAGCCACACATGCAGTCCTGGCTGTTCTGAGGTCCTGTTTATGTCCACATGCACAAGACTTTCCCTGAAGGTTGCCAGAGAATTCCACAGTGAAGGGCTCAACCTCAATCCCACCTCAGCATCATCAGCTTCTAAGATCTATCAAAGCCCCAGGCTTCTTATGTTCAGAGCAGGCAAAGCAAGGAGGCAGTTAACCATCCCAGGAAGCCATGGAAAAGCACTGCAGGGATACCAAGATCAGAAAGGAAGAGAGATCTGGAACCTCTTCCTGACTCTGAACTTGACAAGTCATGTAATCTTTCTACGCTTCACATGTTCTCTCTATAAGATTATGGAATAGCACAGAGGTAATAACACTTCCCTCAACCTGGGGTGGAGAGACTGAGGAGTAAGTAATTCCTTTTTGTAGACACTAAGAACCCCCAGCACCAGAGAACAGAGCAAGGCATCATTAGAGGAATGCACCAGCAGCCTCCCCCATGTCATGTTCGGGAGTACAAAGCAGAGGCTGTTGCAGCCGAAGAAATACAGCTCAGGATTAGCCACATCGTGCTGAGCAGCAGAACAAACCCTCACCCTCTTTCCCCAGGAAGCTGAAGGCACCACTTTGGTCCACAGCTGTCAGCTGGAGTTCCTGCCCTGGGAACCTGGCACAGAGCATTTGAGTGGGAGCTGGGGTTCCTCAGAGCCACACGGCACTTCCCACCCACTCCAAAGCCCAGCAGGCAGGGGCCACAGCTCAGCTCACTGTCTCTACCCAAGGAAACCCTTGTACCAGAGCCAGGATCCCAAGTCTTGAGGCCTGAAACACCTCTCATTCATACTGGGGACATTTCCAGCACTTCTCCCAAAATTATCAAACCAGGTCCGTGAGACTCCTGTGTGGATTGTAGATTTCCTAGCATTACACATGACGAGCCTGTTAGAATTCTCCCTCAGGGAATCTGTCCAAAGACCCAAATGTTTGCTAAAGGACTCTCTTATCTTAAAGTCTCTGTCCAGACACCTTCACCAAAAAGCAAGCACCCCAAGCACTGCAGAGTTAAATCGGTGGAGAAAAACCTAACAGTATTTACAGGAAAATAACAGGAAAAGCAGAAATATCTGTTTACTAAGAATTAAAAATCACAGTTATTTCATTTGAGATAGCATCAAGCCTTGTTCCTCTGCAGAATATCTTGTACAGCTCAACTGCTGACATCTGGAAAACACTGTCCACTTGTGCAAAGCCAGGAAATGGCCCTCTGCACTTCCTGCCGAGGACTGCTGTTGTGGCACCTGGCACAGGGACGTACGAGGCAGCAAGTTCTGTGCCTTAGACTGTTTGAAAGGAGGTTTTCTCAATTACTAACCTGTAATTCATTAATCCCCACACCTTAATAAACCCCAGCATCTTGCAGATGGGCTCTGCATTCGCATTTCAGATGACGCGGTAAGAAAGGAACAAGATTTACCTGTCGAGAAGTTGGGCAGCACCACTTGACTCAGCCCCAGCAGAGCTAGCAGCGAAGGCAGGAAAGAAAGAGAGGTATCCAGCAGCTGGGAGCCCCCCTGCAGTGGTGAGAGGCAGCTAACCCAGGTCTCTGCACACACTCATCTCAGGAGCCTTGCACCGAGCCCAGCGCCGGGGGCTGCGCTCCCAGTTTGCGATATGGAAACAGCGCGAGCACTGTCAGAGATCTCCTTCCGATGGCAGCCCTGAGTAGTGACAGCAAACGAAACCAGCTCCCCTCAGCCCGCCTGGAATCACACACTGCACACAACCACCAAAAACAAGAAAAATCCCCAACCAGACCACTTACACCAGGCAGCTTCTACCCACTGGCCTGATTACTGAAACTAAGACTAAGGTTTCCAAACGTAAAATGAATGATCTGAATAAAGGGGACAGATATTCACGCACTTCCTTCTTTACAAATGCTAGAGAGAACCATGCTGACCCTGTTTTATGAAAGAAACAAAACCAAACCAAAACAAAAACCTCAAATGGGTAGCCCCAGGAAGGCTTGTGATGATAAAGTGGTTATTAATCTGAGTGCAAAATGTGCTCAGGGCATTTACTATAAGCCACAAATAAAAATGGGAAGCTGAGCTCAGTTGAGCATAAACATATTTAGAAAGGAGATGCTGCACGGCCCTAAGTCAGGTATTTTGTATTCATTCTGTGAACAACCATTAGATCTCACAAAAGTCTCCAGAAGTAAAGGAAAATGAAGACTTTTCATGACTGCCTTGACACATTTGAGACACGTATATTGGGGTTTTTTGGGCACATCACCATTAGCAAAACCATAGACTTAAAATATCTCAGTCTGCACCTTCACAAAACCCATTGCAGTATCTTAGAGACAAAGTCTGAAGCTTTTCTTTATGTCAAGCAGTAAATTGCTTACAGTGACAGTACCACTGAATAAACTGAAGACAATTTTTTTCCTCAGAGTCACCCATACAAATGGTTTGCATCATTGGAACTCCTCAGAAACTTCTCTAAATCTAAATATGGCATTTAAATAATTTACTGCAGCCTGCAAAAACAATGATCTTGATCTTATAAAGAGGGAATGATCTTCTGGTTAAAGGTGTTCACAGGGGCTCTGGAAGTGTGTCCAGTCCTTGGGGCTGCCAGGTGCGCCCCTGTGACCTCAGGAACGGCACCTTTTCTCCGTACCTGGTTTCCCACATGTGAAGTGGGGATAACAAACCAGGTAACATCTGGCTTATTTAGACAATATTTTCTTTGGGAAGAGATCTGTTCCCTACCATGTAATTTAATGTCTTAAGCAAAGTGGCTCAAAATTTTGTCTGGAGCTCCAAACCACTAATAAAGCAAGATCAACATGAAATGCTAAGAGAGCCCTTTGATCACCCCTGGAACAATGTCTAATCCAAAAATGATTAAATAGTGTATGAAATCAAGTACCTGAAAATCATTATCTGTTAATTTAAATGCATATATATATATATATATATATA
>VZRX01000058.1:539881-648841 GCA_013398075.1 Notiomystis cincta
TTTCTGCATATGCACTGCTGTTTCATATGAATATATGCAAACTTCTTTCATTTTTTAATGACTTTGAAAGGTTTTTTTTTTTTTAAATATCACTAGAGACAAAGCTGTAAACATGTCGTATGAACACAGTGTAAATCCTACTGACTGAGTCAGAATTTGAATTGTTACACTTTGTATGAAATGAAGAAATCTGCATTTCATACAAATACCTCCTGGCAAAGAACTACTAAACGTGATTCTATAACACTAAACCAGAGATGGTTGACAGTCCTTAAGAGCTAAAGAACATTATTAATATTCTAGAAATTAAAACTCCCAGTTAGAAAATGTCAATACAAAATTGGAACATGGAGTCCTATTTAATCTTTATCGGGCACATATTGGAGAATAGGGTCTTTAATTTAATATCCACACTTCATAATTTCTTTAGTATTTAAGGCTAAGAGAAATGATTTGATCATTCTGTATATAAATGACTGCCATTTCATCATTATTCTTGAACTGAGCCCAAAAATCTCACACTTGACAGAACCATCAGCCCCAGAAAATGTGTTCTTGGAGACCGAGAATCACAGAATCATTAAGATTTAAAAATACCTCCAAGATCACCAAGTCCAACATTTGAACAAATACCTCCTCCATGTCAACTGAACCATGGCACTGAGTGCCACGTCCAGGGGTTTCTCGAACATCTCCAGGCATGGTGACTCCACCACCCCCCTGAGCAGCCTCTTCCAAGGCCTGACAACCCCTTCTGTGAAGAAATTCTTCCTGATGTCCAGCCTCAACCTCCTCTGGGATAGCTTGAGGCCATTTCCTCTTATCTTACCTCTGGTTATCTGGGAGAAGAGGCAGAGCTCAAGCTGAATATCACCTCCTCTCAGGGAGTTACAGAGAATGAGGTCTCATGAAATGGAGAATGTACCATACCCTTGGACAGGCATTCCAGTGGCTAATCCCTCTAAACAGGATGCCTAATTGACAGTCTGGTTTGTGCTTTCAGATTGCAGGTGCTAGTTCCTATCATTTTTCTCAGAAAAGCACCCAGGCTCCCCTGCTCAGTTTTCAAGTCCACTCATAGTATTTTTCTGAAAAATTAAACAGAGAGAGATCATTAAGTCTCACACTCTAAAGCCTTAATAAAAAAAAAAATAAAAAAAATCCTTTTTGTACCCCTCTCCTCATCTCCAAATATTGGTACCTTTAACAAGAGGGGTACCAAAGCAGTGTGCCCATTTCAGGAGCAGCCTTGAGCCCTGTTAAGCCACTGTTAAGCCATGGTTTAACAGCCACGAATCACAGGAGTCCTTTGAGAACACAAAATTACTTTTTTCATTTCACTTCCATCCAGTAAACACTGCTGTTTCTTTTCACCCTCTGGCCAGTTCTTCATTGCTCTGTGCAACCTTGTTCCTGTCCCAGAGCAGTTCTCCTGCTATGGAGATGAGCAGTTCCTGGCCAAGAGCTGAAGCCTTGTCTCAATTGCACCTTCTGATGAAATGCCCCTTCTGGAGGTCCCATGAAGGAGGAACAAGCATGACCTAGACCAATCAGCAGAAAAGCAGCAGCAGCCAAATCTAGGGCACAAGGATTCCTTAGATGACATGGGGTCAAATTAGCAAGATTTGAGTGACCTGCCAAGACATTTGTGTCCCCAGAGAGTTTCATGTATTTCAGCAAGACTTGACCTACCCAAGGGCTATGTTGTGCCTGCAAGACACTTACTCCTTTCCTTTAGGAAGTATCCAGATTTTGCCACAATGCAGTGCAAGTCTCTGCCTGCATTCCTATTCCTTATCTTCACTCTTCCAGAAACCAGACCGGTCACTGTGGCACCATGGGAGATATGTAGGCTAACACCAACTGCAGATTCATTTGTGTATAATCCCTTTCTGTTAGACAGGTGTGTATAAAAAGCTTCATTCACTGCTATCCTGATCTTGTCAAAACCTCTCATGTGCACAAACCTGTATCTCCTAAGTGTAAGGAAAGCTGGATTCATAGTAATTGTTCTGTATGTGCTTATTATTCAGACTGTATTAATGAATATTTTAACTGGAGATTAGGCTGAAGTGTGATTTCCACAAGATAAGAAATAGATTTGCCATGCTCTATTTTATCATTGTAATGGAAGTGTGCCCCATAATACTATACTTCTTAATTCTTTCATATTATGTTCATCAGCAATTCAAACTCTCTGGGTGACACAGGGTTACAAAATCTCACTTTGAGAAAGTTGTGGACTTGCTGGAAGGCCTCCAAAACATCAGAAGCTTAGAAAACATGGCCTGTGAGGAAAGACTGAGAAACTGGGTTGTTAAACCTCAAGATAGGAAAGCAGAAAAGACATGATAATGACTTTCCAATAAACAGAATAGTGCAGCATCTAGGAAAGTAATAACGTGGATAGAATAAAGAGTTAGTTTAAATGCAGAAGTTAACTGCATTTAACTGCATTCCTGCAACTGAGAAAAGTCCTGACTTAATGGTCAGGACAGCAAAGCACTGGAATAAGTTTTGAGTTTGTGGAGCCTCTTCCCATGGAGAAACTACAAATGGGTCACATACAAACACACTAGGATTGGCACAGATGGTAATAATAATTCCCTGAGAAATGAAGTGTGTCTGGCCACTCTCTTCTGTGACATGAAGTCGTGGTTAAGCATGTTTATGCAGAACTATCTATAAAAGGACCAGAACAGGTGATTCCTGAGGACCAGAATGAATTTTTACTTGCCCTCCATGGCAGCAAAATCTCCTGAACTGGTTGGGTATTACTTGAAGCTTTAGAATCCAGCTGGTTCTACAGCTACAAAGCTTGTGATTCACATTGGGAAAGCTAAAGAACATTTCACCATTTCAGGTCCCAAAGTCTGTCAATTAATTACCGAAGGTGATAGAATTTGATTCTTACAATGGGAAGAATAAATCTTGCCAAAGTAATGCCATAAGTACTGTCAGCTGGTAAGAAGGGTGACCTTTTTCTACCTTTATAGGAAGAGACAGTTACTGTTCCTGACAATGTGCAGACAAGGAAGGTGGGACAACTGAGAATGTGAAGTGAAGAGGGAACAGCTTTGCTGCAGGCAAGAAAGGTGCAGCTAGAATTAGAAAGAGCTCACACTTTGGTCGATAAAGCCACGTGGAGACATTGTGAAAGATGGCCTGGGGATGGCCTTGAAGGACCTTTGTAACACAAAATGAACCTTCCACCAGCAGATAGCTGAGTATGGGATGAGAAGCTAAAAGAAAGGTGTACATATGGAAGTAGATTCGTATTTGTGAGGGAGACAGTTCGGGCCCATGGTTATCCCTTACCTTGCCCTCCAAGGCAGGGGAACAGCAGCACACACAAAGGGGGGGTGTGGGGGTATTTAAAGGTGCAACAACGTAGTGCATTCCATGGTCCTTTCCCTGATTTAACAACATGAGTCTCACCTGCAGCTTCAAGACACCACTAGTTGAAACCTCCTTCCAAAAGTGAAAGGGACAGTGAAAAGGGGAAGCTCAATGTACTTCCAAATTCTACCAAATTTCTTATGACTGGCTGAAGAGCTCACAAAGCCTGGATGCTTTGGAAAGATGTCTGCAAAGAGCCACTGAGCATATGGATGGCTCAGCTGCAGAGCCAGTGCCTGGTTTACAGCACAGGGAAAGCCTGTGGGCTATGCCCCTGGCAAGGTGGCTGCTGCTTACTGTTGTTCTCTTTTCCATTCAATCTTACAACAAACAGCTTCAGAAGGAAGCCTTCCCTTCCCTGGAGCAGAACCCAAAGCAAATTATGCACAGACTTAATATTTAAGCTAAAAAGCACTGAAAAAAAAGAATTAAGGTGTGGGACCTATTAGTAAAGCCAAATGACCAAGTAATGAGGATGACAGGACAAACGACTAAGACTTGTTGAGTCTCAGTGTAAGCACTGTGGGTGGAAAATGCACAGTGCAATAGAGACATGATCACAGTACAGCCCTGGCATTGCTGGCACAGGTACAAGGAAGCACAGCCCTGACTCTCTGAATTTGCCTTGTCTATAGCTGAGACAGTTTGCAACATATTGTTTGGACAAAATTTCAGAACACAGCATATTATCTGTACATGTCCTGTTCTTACTTCTTTAGTTCCCTGTCCCTTGAGGAAAGACAAGACGTTAACACACAACTGGAAAAGAATGAGTTTTGCCTTACCTTTGTCAAAGGCTACTGGGGAGAAAAGGGAAGGAAAAACAACATATAACCAAAAAAGAAGTGTCTGGAGTGTTGCTCCTGCTCCTTTACCAGGCACAACCCAAACCCTGTGAAGAAATCGGGCATCCTTCCACAACTAAGAGATGCTCTTTCCACCCGCACCCTGTGCCAAGGACGCTGTGCTCTGTGTCACCACACAGAGGCACTCTGCCCACACATTTCCCAGAGGGAAACCTGCAAGATTTTTTTTCCCCATTACCAAGATACCCGTGAGCATTTACGCTCATGGCTGAGCAGGCAGGGCTTTCAGAAACCACCAGTCATTGAAACACACAACGTGGAACCCGCAGAGATGGTCAAGCACCTGCTTTGACAGCACAAGCATTAGCTGATTACAAGCTGTTAGAAACCAAACACTAGGAAAATCTGATTTTAAAATTGCTGGAAAATCTATTCTTAGGATCTTTTTTTCTTCCACCCTCTTCTCTGCACCCTTCAATTGCACTTCAGCATTCTGGCTAAACCATTCTGAGATCTCAGGTACGTCACACCACTCCTCTCTCCAGGAGCACCACTCTAAACTCTGGCAAATCATTTATTCTCCATAACTTCCTTAGAAGAAAAGCCCCAAGGACTCCCAAGGAAATACACATCTACCAAAACAGCTCTCTGCTAGAGACACCTGACACATGGATTTATTAAAGGTGACAACAATAGTGTGCTGATAGGACTGTGCCAGAGAAACAGCACTAGGTAAGGGGGAGTGACAGAAAAGCAGAAATGAGTAGGAAAAGAGCTGTTTATAAAGGCTTTCCTGGTAAGTGCTGATTTTTCTCCTTAAGTCCAGGGGCAAATAGAAGACTTAATCTTTATGACATAAACATTACACACACCTTGCACAGAGACAAGGTGCAGAGCTCATGTCTGTAATGATGCACATAAAGAGGAGGAAGCCTACACCACAGGAAAAAGTCCTGCTCAGCCTTCCCAAGTGACCTTTGGATGGGGCCCATCTGCTAACGTAGGTGGGAGCTGGCCTGCTAGTGATAAAACACTGTCCACCCCAACACTTTCCCCAGGTTCTTTAAGCCACAGATTAATGGGGATTTGCAGATAGGAAATTCAGTATGTTTAGCATCCAGTAAGACTGTGCAGGCGCTCTGATGTCCACATTGAGCCCTGCCCCTTCTAACCTCCCTGTTGTCACTTTCCCCCCTCACCCAGCTCTTACAGAAGGCCCTGTGCTGTGGGGACAGAGATGACACAGGGCAGTCTGTAAGCAATGGTGCAAACATGGCAATCGAGTGTGCAACACCTCCAAAGCAAAAGAAGAGGGGTCTCCAGAAAGGGTCCTATCAATTTCCACCTATTTCTAACCAGTCTCCACCTTTGCAGCTGCCAGTTGTGATGAGCCAGGCTGGCTGCCAGTTACCCAAGCAGAAGAATCCCAGATGCCTACAGAGATCAAAAAGATTATCATGCATCTATGGCATAAATACCAGTGAGTGATTCATCTGGGCGAGGAAACTCCCTCCACAGCCAAACCTCTATTTGGAGGCTGGGCCAGCATAATGAATGCATAAATT
Source organism: Notiomystis cincta (assembly GCA_013398075.1). Taxonomy (NCBI): domain Eukaryota; kingdom Metazoa; phylum Chordata; class Aves; order Passeriformes; family Notiomystidae; genus Notiomystis; species Notiomystis cincta. The sequence goes on from VZRX01000058.1 coordinate 545,652, forward strand.
ATCACACAAGATTTTACCTAGGGGGACTTTGTCTTCCCTTTTCAGCAAAGAAATTCAGATAGGAAAGCAGTATTCCTCAGGAGAGATGACTCTGCTGCACGTGAGAAAAATCAGTCTACAATAGAAGAGGTAAGAACATTCCTGATGGTTCAAATCAAGGCTTTCTTTGGAAACGCCTTGTTCTTGTGTAGGGGAAAGCAGTTAACAGCTCTTCCACCTTTGCTGTACTTCTCAGACACGTCTCCTCCAAGCTGAGGACAATTTCTCATTCAGTCCTATACAGAAACTGTTATTGGAATTTTCCCATGTCTGGTGTACTCCTGGAGTATGAAGAAAGCAGGACCACATGTTGTATTCAAGGTAAAAGCACATCAGGCTTTTTTTTAAAATGAAAACAAACAAATCAACCAAAACAAGACTAAAACCAAACACCATCACTCTCTTCAGAGCTGTGCAATAGTGTTTTCCTTGTGTTTTGTTTGGGGTTTTTGTTTGGTTTGGTTTTCCTTAGCTTCTACCATTTGATTTGTCTTTGTCTAAGCTCGACCTGATGCTTTCATGAGGTTATCTGACATACCCCAAGATCTTGTGCCCATGCTTTTAGGTGCACAACAATCCCTATTTCTCTGCATACCTCATTTCACATTTATTTACTTGAAATTTCATCCATCATTTCACTGACCAGCCGTTCAGTCTCAGAATTTTTCAACAATACTTCACCATCATCTTTGCTGTCTCGAGAAATTCTATTTTATCAGGCAAGTTTGAAGTCTTACTTTCCCTGTTTTCAGTGGTCTTTCCTGAATAGGTTCAACATCACAGCACTGAACTGAGGCAGCATTCTGCCACCTTGTTTCTGCTCTCTTTACCAATTATTTATACATCTCAGGACCTTCTCTCCATTGCAGAGTCTGCACAGGTTTCCAATAAGGTATTCTTAACTTTGTCAAAAGTCTTACAGAAGTCCAGCACCAGCTCTTTCACTCTTATCTACATTCTTTTCAAAGAACTCCAAGAGGTTTGCAAGACAAACATCCTGCCTTCATATAAACTACACTGACTTTCCCCAAACTCATTGTGTTTATTTCATTGTCAAGCATATTTTTGTCTAGTACAGCTTTTACTAGTTTATGTACTACAGATGCCAGGCTTACAAGCTCTTGGTTTCCTGGATTCTCCCAAACCTTTTTTAAAGATTAATGTTATATTTACCCACTCTCCATGCTTCGGGTGCCAAGAAATTTTTAAAAGCAATGTTACACACTGCCTTTGGCAATACAGCTATTTCATACTTGAGTTCCTCAGACCTCAGGTGAAGCCTTCCAGTCCTGGCAATCTGTTAGCATTCACGGCTGCTCAAATGTTGGATTCTGGATCCAAATCAGAAACCTGTTTTGCCAGCATTTTATGTTCTATGACGAAGTGGAGGAGCAAGAAGGTGCTATCAGCACCCTGAGCAAGCAGCCAGTGGGAGCTCAGAACGAAAGGAGGCCTAGTAAGAGCTGGGGATAAAGCCCCACACACATCCTCCTACACAAAACCCTCACACACGCCCTGTGTGGGAGGGTGGACCTCCTTATAAATGTAAGAGGTACAGAGATCACTGCACTCAAGACCTAACAGTGGAACTACATGGCACCTGCCCAGTACTGATCTACAACAGGCCTCCTGCTCCCCCATCACAGAGCAGCAGCAGTCACAAAAGGGGTGCGTTTTCAAGTAATTTAATTGTCCAGCCATTTGGCCAAGGAAGCATGTTAGTAAGTGAGTGGTTATCCCAGAACAGACACATTATCACTCATCTCAACCCTTACAGCCTGATCGAGATCACAGCAGACAGCTGGGCCCTGCTGTGGTCTTTGCCAGCCACCACACAGAGGTACTAAAACAAATGGACAAAGGCTACACGCTTAATGCAAGAGAAGGGAGGAGTCTGAGCTTGCATTTATTGAGGGCTGAAAGAGGAGGGGCCACTTCACTGAAAAAATGCAGATGGGAAGTGACTTCAACTTGTGTGCCAAGTTGGGGCAGAAGTTGTGATGGCAGACAGAGCTTTACTTGCCTTCCCCATCCCTCCACCATCCCCAGATAGAGCCATGATCAGCACAGTCAGCAGCAAGTCCAATGGTACAACCACAGCCAGTTACCTTCAAGCAGACATTTCATAAATGGGATAGAAAAACGGTTAAAAAATAAAAAGTCTCACTGTAACACTGCACTCCTCTGCCATGAGTGTCACCCCCAGCCTTGCTGACCTCCCAGAAGCACACATCGACTTGAGGGCCAAGTCCTCAGTTTGTACCCCAAAACTTCCAGGATGAGTCTCCCAGGCTGCACAGAACAAGCAGGGGAAGGGCACAGACCAAGTGCAAGGCACCTACAGAAGGATGCACAATAGATTGGAACTCACACCTCAAAACAGATGTTTTTTGGTTACACTCATGAGTGTTGCCAATTTGGGTGCCAAAAGATGGCTTCAGTTAGAATATTTACTTGTATTTCAGCTCGATGTTGTGTGAAGGCTTTGTTCATCTCAGACTGTAGGCTGGACAACCCCTCAAGCTTGAACAGACTTGAGGAACTGCAGTGTCAGATGATATTGGGCCCAGGTCTCTGCACTAGGATTTACTTTGCCATCTGGCCGGGACATTCCTACAGACTGCTGCCTTTGCAAGTGCAGGTCTCCAGTGTTGGTGCTGTGTCACCCCTGAGAGAAGGGACCTCTCATGCTGCAGGAGGCCCCTGCATCCAGCTACTCTACTTCCAAACCTCCATAAAATTGCCCTGTCTCCCATCCCTGTCCTTATTCTCAGTATATTCTATGAATTCTCCACAAGCTTTTCCTTCTTCATACCAGAGGCTCTGGGAATTCATCATTCTTCCAAAGCAGTCTATTTGCCCCATCTCTCCAACACATGCACTTCACGTGTATTCCCTTATTCTCCTGTCTAACCACGCTTTGTTTTCCCCATTTCTTTACCAGGACTTTGTTTTCCTTTCTTTCCAAGGACTTCACATGCCATATATTTCATTGTTTCTCATCTCACTGACAGGATCACAACTGCTGGGAAAGTCGTGCCTCTTTTCCCTCTTCTGATCTTAAACAAAATCAGTGGCTTTCTATCCAGAAATCAGTCCCGAATTTTACAGCTGATCACATGCAGCAGCCCCTGGCATCTTGTCACAGGCAGATAATGCAGAGACAGGCAAGTTCTTACTCTTTCACCTTGCTTCCCTAATGGGCAGATCAAAAACACTAACTCTGTGACAGAAATGAAAATAAAGTATCTGGGCTCCTCAAGATGTATTCATTAACCAGGTGCTAGGTTTGGCAGGGATTTCAGTAGTTTGGGGGTTGAGATACAGGCTTTGAATTTTGATAACGGTGGAGCCATTTCAATTGAGGTAGAGTTCAGATTCCACAGATATGAAAAGTGTTCATTAAAAAGAAAAGGGAAAGGAACTAAAAGAACAATCCTGCAGAAAAAAAAATAAAAATCAATCTATTTTGAAACATGGGCTCAGCCACAGCAGGAAATGAAGTCCCCAGTCTGTTACCTGGCTTTGGATGCTACTATGCCAGCAAGAAAGGAGAGGCCAAGGCACGGAGCACAAGGACCTCTGTATGCTTTAAGTGCCCATGGATTAGTTTGAAATACAGTAATCCTGGTTTTGGAAAGTCTTGTACTTAGCAACAAGATTGAATAAAAGAAACTAGTTTTGCAGATTGCTTGGAAGTTGAGGAAAACAGGCAAACACGCTTGACAAACCAACCTGTTTTCCTTACAATTATCTCCAGTTCCCGGAGAGTTTCCTCTGGGTTAATTAGAAAGCTAGCAGCATTTGGCTCCTTGGAATCAAGTTCATCTCTTATTTCTGCAGTATTCACTTGGCTAACCACGGCAGCTTTGAAAGCCTGATGTCTGCTACCCTGCAGGCCACCAGGAGACAGGAAAGGTTCATTTAAAGGCGAGGTGATCAAACGGGGAGGGACAGAAGGGAGCTGACAAGCACCAGGCATGCACTTGGGAGCCTATCTAAAATTTCAAACCCTCTTCTAAAGGCAATCAGATGGAGATCAGGCTTGGGATTCATTTGCAGGGGAACAATTTGCTTTTCTAATCTGGCCCTCCATTCCTATAGCACACCTGTGACGTGATATCCTCCTCCTCATCTGTCTCTCATTCCAGATCCAAGCCTTCCTTCTGCCCACACACTGCTGCACCATCCCACCTTCTCTCCTGGCTCCTACCTGTGCCCAGCGAGCCCAGGCACAGGCACTTGCTGCGACTCCTCATTACTGTTCAGAATTTTCCATTGCCCTCTGCAGCCCTCATAGTTATTATACTCTCATCGTCTGGGCAAGTGTGCTCAATCTTTGCTTTTCTGATTTTCTATTGTCTGTTTATTAGATGGGCCCTCTGTGAACTCAGCAGTTCACACTCTCCGGTGGTGCCAAGTGTAAAATTAATATTGACTAAAAAATCTGGGCACTTCTTTCTGTCCAGAAAGGAGACATTTCAAATTAATGGGAATGTTAGAGTGTTTCACACCCACTGCCATCCTTCTGAACCCTTCAACTCTTGCTGCTGGTTTCTAATTGCAGGCATTAACTCTTAATGGGCCCTGTGTGTTCTGGGTGGGTGGGTAGGTGCCTCCCTCAGCCAGCCCAGTGCCCACACCCAGGGCTCACTGGTCTCATCACAGGCAGCCAGCCTAAGTGGTGGTGTGACAAACAGCTGCCTGGTCCTGCTCACACCTTCACAGGCAGGCAAAGCCACTGCCTCTTCCTTTATGGAGTGTCCCAGCAACCTAATGGGCTTTGGCTGAGGGCTCTGCTGGCACCAAGGGGCACACCCAAGCCCTACTCTCCACCTTGCTGCTGCTGAGCTCCCAGGCTGAGCTGGCAAAAACGTCTCAGAGCAAAGAGATGGTTCTGCCTCCATGGCTTCAGCTCAGCTCTCTGGCTGAGACTTGACTGCCTATGACTGAGGGGACAATTACCAACCAATCTGGTAGGCTATTTACCCACACACAGCAGTAGCTACCTAGTTTACAGTGACCACAAGGGTTTTTTGCTAAGTACCACCAAACAGCCCCTAAAGAGACAATAATAATTTCTGCTACCTCAGAAAATTTGGAGAGGAGAAATTCTCTATCAGCCAAGCACAGGCTGCAACTCATGGTGGGGACATCCATGCCAAAAAGTCCAGTTCCTGTGTCTCTCTCCAGACATTGCCCTGTTTCCATAGAGAACTGCCAGGATTCTCTAACTGGTGTATTCCCCACAGGCAGTTATGGCCAAGTAATAGATTTGGGGTTTCTACTTGTGGATCAAAATCCCCCAAGGAGGTCAAGAAACGCAGTCCAGGGAGGAAAATAGGAACAGAGAGATGCTGAACATGCAGCTATGACTTCAGGCAAAAGGAATATTGCTCTTGCATTCCTTGAACACTCTAACCCTTTATAGCCAAGAGCTCTTTGCCAGCCTCTTAAAACAAACATGCAGTGCAATTATACCAATGTAATATCATTACCATTATTACCTCTGTGCACCTGCATGACAAGAGTAAGAAGAGTTTGGACTTTATTAATTTCATCCCTTTAGGCTGTGTGGCCAACACAAATCATTTGAGAAATACTGAGCAACAAACGTAAAAAAATTTATTTGTTCCTGTTTTCCCCACTTTCATTAACTGTCCCTACCCAGACCATGCCCACTACAGAATACTCCAGTATCATTGCTTTTACTTTCAAAATGAAGATAATACCAAACAAATTTTTGTTTTCCAGTGGAACCAAACTAATGACAGAGGTCAGATGTGAGTCTCTCCTGGTCACCTTAAGCACATTGTAGACTTCCAGCCCCATTATAAACGGAGGAATGGTGGAGCATTACTGCACATATGAGAGAACCAAGGCACAGAGAAGGGCTTGTCACAGCACATGCCACTGTACCACCAGGAACCGAGCTCCCACCTCCAGCCATGATAGAGAAAAAATTTCCTTTTTTAAACAGAAAGAACACATGGTCTCTAATGCTTCACCTGTGGACACTTAAAATAATTGGATCTGGACAGATTAAAGACAAATGGCAGTTGCTCAGATGAATATAGTGTACTATATGGAGCTATGAAAACTGCCAAAAGTACTTGATTTTCAGATTATATCAGCCATAAAAAAATATGGATCACAGAACACTGTCAGGAGAGGACAGCGAATGCTTTCCAAATGAAGTGTCAGATCAGGCACTGACAAAACCACGCACCTGCTAAGCAGGGCCATGTGCAGTGAGCCCTCTGCCCAGCACGGCCGAGCTGCAGGTGTACAACCACAGCTCACACACAGCCAGCACAAGGCTTTGCCCCAGCACAGATCCACATGGGATGCTGTCCTTCTCTTCCTACAAAGGTGGAAAATTTCCAAGCATGCAATTGAGTCAGCTTTCCTCACACCACCAATAATGGCAAGATCTACAGTGACAGGTTTTGAAATCCTCATCCTCTGGCTCACAGGAAGATCTATTATAGTGAAGGCACAGAGAGATAAAAGCCTTCATGTTGCATTAAGAATTTCACTTTACTAAACCAAAAATTTAAAACCTTGTCCTCAGAAGAAGATAGCAGGTTCTCCTTTGTCTTGCAAGATCTTTACAAAAAAGGAAAAATCATGCACTCCAAGCTCACCACCTCATTAAGATTAATCAACTTAAGAGGCATATTCTTCTGTATGGTCCTGCACAACCTAGAAATCATATTGGCAAATTGCTGGCAGATGAGGTGAGGACAGGCTGGCAGCAGCTACCCAGGCTGCAGCCCCATGTGGGACAAGCAAATCAGCCTTGCTGCAGGCCTGACAAAAACCTTTCCTTGGTCCTTCATGTCTGTGCTTAAAATAGAAGGAAAGTGAAGCTTTGAGAGGACAGACCCAGCCCTCATGCTAGAAAAACATCTATGTCAGTCTTCACATTAAACGTGTGAGTAGCCTCCAGGAGCATCAATAAGAGCAGGAGTGAGAGCTCCCAAACATGGCTGAAACATGTTTGTATTGAAATATACCTTACAATATAACTACTTACTTTCTTCAGATGAAGCTAGAAAAGGTAAGGGGCATAGTACCTGTGCTTGGTATGACTACCTCCATTTTATATCAACAGCTGAGATTTCACATTGTTTCATTTGCTAACTGATACTTGCCTCAGTCTTTCACTACTAAATGGCCACCATGAACATTATTATTGTGCTATTTGTTTAATAAAAATGTAAAAGGTACATTTTACTTAGCAGTTGTTTATGACCGTGATGAAGATAAACTTCTTCAATAACTACTCAGTAATGATTAAGGCATGTTAGATTTTAAAGCTCTAGATTACAATAACCTTTAAAACCAAATTGTTTTCCTTTGCATTGCTGCAGGGCAGAGTAAAGGAGGTTAAGGTACCTTAATTGCATTTCCACTCCTAGCATGTTTTTAAATCACACTTGGACTACTGTTCTGGAGTTTCTAAGGCTTCAATTGAAAGGATGTCATCTGAACTGCAAAAGGGGAAAAAAACTCAACCAGCCTAACATAAGCATTTCCTGAAATTAAATCTCAAGCAACTGGGATATGTCTGACACTCAGCAATGATGCAGTGCAGAGACAACGGGGTTAAACATCCACACAGCAGAGCAAAAGGACAGACTATCTCAGCTGACCCAGAAAGCCATGCCAGGTCATTCCACATCCAAATGGTCCAGGCCCCAAAGATTTCACCTTGGCAATCCTGCTTCCAGTTGTGAATGATTCTTCAGTAGCTCAGACACTTCTGCACCGCAACACAAAGCGTTGACACCACTCACTGCGCATCCACTCAAATCTTCTCCCTGTGGATTCACCAACCAGCCAAATTTTACAGGTAATTAAAAGCCATCTTTTACAGGCAATCGGGGCAGGGATAAGGAGAGGCAGAGCAAAGTGCTCCTCTGATTCCCTGTAGAGTTCTTGACACAGCAAGCTTGCGTCAGACACACTGAGCTCTGAGTGACTCCTTACAAAGTTCTGTGTGTTAATTCAGAGGGCAGAAGTTAATCTGGATGCCACTGGCTGGAGGTAGATGACAGCATTTTTTGCTCTCTAAATGGGAGTGGCTGCTTCAAGCACAGAGGCACTGTATTGGCAAGTCTGTTTCTCACCACAGCTTTAATAAAATGTATGGGAGTGCAGCACTCACTCTCAATTTGTGTGAAATGGTTTGAAAGCTATTCTCTACCTCCCAGGCTCACATGTGATGTGGCTGGGATTTACAACCTCAGTAAACTTAACGTAGGTTTTCCAATTTGCATCTATTTCCTGAAAGATTCAAGCCTAAGAAAAGTGGATGCTAATGTAGGAGCCTGTATTTGGATTGGTGAAGCAGATAATCCAAGATTAATTTCATCTGACAAAAGAAATCTATTATTAGAGTGTCAAACTCCAGTGTGCAGCTAGTAGCTTTCAGCAAGGCTGGAAATGCAACTCAGCACCTGCATTCTTGCACACAGGTGCTACTGGAAAATGCCCAGGGCAATTGGAGTGATTCTGACAGGGGCAAAGTCCCTGGCCAGATCATCCTGTCTTATCGCCTGGCTTCTGGATAGATGGAGCACTGAGCTGGTGTGGACACTACAGCAGCGAGATGATGCTGGCCACTGATGGGCACAACAGTCCTTTAGAAAACCAGAGTAGATCCAGCTCCTCACCACACACAGAGAGCTCCATCCAACAAATCACCGACTGCACACAATTCTAGTCCATTGCACCTCTGCTGCCCAACACTCATCTCCCATTACATCTTCAGAAAAGATGCTACCGTAATTTTAGCAATTATTATAATTTTATCTGCTCCTCTGACACTCAGAAGTGGTTGCTAGTGTGATCTCTATTGTAGTGAAGATGTTTTCTTTCATCCAGGGCTATCTATGTGCTCATGCAAAGCCTAGAGCAATGCTGTCATGGCCCTCAGACTCCCACTCCTGTGTTAGACATCAGTGTTTATCCCAAAGCTTCTGCAGATATGAAAAACACCTTTCTGTGCTACCTCAGTGGGGAGGGAAAGGAGATAAAAGAGCACCTGCACATGGAAACACAAAGGCAAAACCCAAACAGCCAGTCATGATAACAACACGTTATAAAGATTATTAATCATTTTTCTTCTGCATATTATGGGACTCCTCCTTTTTCTACCTGCCAGAATCAGGCTGTTGACAACACCACTTTGAGCAAGGCAGTAAGACATTTGTTGTGCTTCCTGACTCTGTCCTGCCCAGATGAGGTCAGTGGGAGCTCTGCAGCCACCTTCAGTAAAAGCAGAAAGAGGCTCAGCATTATGAAGGTCAAAGTACTCTACAGGCCTCTAATAAGCCTCTGTGTTGCTCCCAGCTCACAAACCCAGAGTGTTTTACCAACATCTACCACACAATATTGTGTTTGAGGACCAGCAGTTTGAGAAGAGATGCAACAGATGGAGGCACTTTCCTAGCTCAGCTCACTGCAATCTGGTCAGGATGGCCTGGCAGGAAGCAAACCCTCCTTGGCTCGTGCAGCCCTGGAGAAGGGTTCCCAGTACTGACAGAAGAGCCATTTGTGACCTGGCCACTGGGAACTGGACTGTCATCCAAACCCCATGGCACCAGGGAAGACTGACTTTCAGTTATGGCAGTTGGTGACCGGTGAAAGCTGAACAAATACTGAGGGAGGAAGGGTAGCACACTTCTACAGGTGAGCAGTTTTCAAGCCACCTTTGCCTACTGACACCAGAAAGGTCCTTTCCTGCTGAGATCAGCTCCTATGGACCACTGGTACAAGCCCATCATCCAGAGGAGAGAACCTAGCAGAAAATAGTCATAGACAAAAAATTAATAAACATCCAGCAGCAGAATTAACTCAGTAAATCTAAACTACTGGAACAGAAACTTTATAATTGGCTTTGCAACCCTGGTTACTGGGTGCAGACCATCTCAACCTCCTGGCACCATGCTAGGAAGGTACCTGAGCACATGCATCCCCCCTCAAGCAAGAGAACTTGGGCAAGCCCAGAGAAACCCCAGTGTGTACCTGCAGGATCCCTCAGTACAGGTGATCCATGGAAAAGCATGTGTGCTATTTGTCACTAACTGTCAGAGTCCATGCAGCACCTCAATTCTTGTAAGCTCAAGTATTTCCACCTTCAGGGTAATGCAAAGCCTTCATGCAACATTGTGGGGGAGGGGGGGATGACACCACCTTTCCAATCTCTGCTATGCAAACAGTTTACACACTGGAGCACAAGATTTATTCATACCCATCTAGCATGAATAATGCCAGACCTTAAGCAACCCATCCTTCAGACTGTGGCAGAATGAGCTGGTTCAATGACCTACTGGGGTAGCAACTGCCCCTTGATGGTTACAGAAACAGAAAGTCCTGTCTGATCCATGCCCCAGAGATGATCTGAAATCCCCATGCTTGCCTGAGAGAAGACATAAAAGGATTACAGGCTTAAGCCATCTGTGTTGGGGCCCTCACTCCTCATATCTGCCCCATGGTGCAGAGAAACATGTCATGAGATATGACACTGTCTTCCTCCTGTCGAGCTGAATCTGTCTCCTTGGAAGCAACAACTCACAGTGACATGTCACAACCACATGAAGATGCAATACTACCAATATTGTAATCATCCATGAGTCTCAAAGTAAATCTTCTCTCTTTTTGCTGGAAGCAACAAAGATCAATGAAAAAAAAATGAAAAAACAAAGAATCTTTCAGATTGTGTACAAGGTAACAGCTCAGAAAATAAACCCTAGGAAGGTATGAGTACTGGGGAGAGGTTTTTAAAATGACCCACAACAGGAAAAAAAGAAGGAAAAAAATCACCAGGGTCTGACAGGGATCCTCATCTTTCCTGCGTTTAGCTTTTATGTCATGTTAACTCAACTCCTTGTCAAAACAAGTTCTGTTTTGCTGCTGTCAGCACAGTGGGCTTAACGCAGCTTAAGAAAAACATCTCACATTATTCTTCATACTTCATATATCATCTCCAACAAGCCAGAGAGCAGAAAACAAGCTGCTACTGTGCAGCTGATTATTGGTGATCATGTACACAGGCAGGCCCTGCGATGGGAGAACACTGCTAGACTTTGCTGAGCTCTGGTTTTAGCTCTGCACAGAGTAACAACACAGGGGGAGCCTTTGACTCAGGGAAACACCCACTCAGGCTGTCAACTACAGAAACACAAGGCAACATTTTCAGTTCTAACAATAGTGCCAGAGAGCACCAGTCTGACAAGTCCCTTTTACATGGTACCCATTGCTAAGGAGCAACAAGTGTTGACCATACAAGAAGTTTTCATATGTAAAGGCTATTTGCAACAATTTGAAAGAACAGTCAGAATAGTTGAGATAGAACAGACACAGAGAAAAAGTACTGCTATTAAAAATGTCAAAAAACCTGCCATTTGGTCTTTTCTGTTCTCAAACTGTTTGGCTGCTAATCTGTTGAAGATAGCAAGTCACTCCATTCTTCACAGTTATCTTATTTTGGCCAAATCCATTTCTCTGGATGGTATCTGTCTCTGTGCATACAGTAATTTAATACAGCTTCTGGCTTCAGTTACAGAATGTTAAATAGTTACTTATTTTTGTTTAATTGCAGAAAATCAGAACATTCTCCTAACAGGATATTAATAAAAACTTGTGGGATACATTCCTGAAATAATGGAGGTCAATTTTCTAAAGCATCAGCTATTTAACTCAGGAGAATCCCAGAAGACGTGAAGATGATTCCTGATACCAAGATATTCCTGCCAGTGTTTCACTGTGCACTATTTTTGTTTTGCATATCCACCCTGTGAAAATATCTCACCATCATTCTCCCCTGGTACTCAAGAGGGATCTTGTACTGCTCTCAGCAGTCAGCATTATAGTCTTCATACTCTCTGATGAGATTTGATGGTTCATTTCCTCTGCCCAGACTAACTTCAGCTTGTCAATATTGCCCTGCAGTTCTGTAAAAAAAAACCTGCAAAATATACTTACTTGTACTTAGAGCAGATAGTTCATCTTGAAATTTCCTTACACAGCAAGCCAGTGTTGATAAAATAGGCTTAAACTACAGATTATTATTAAACATTTCTTCCTTTTCAAAGCTTCCATGCTAAATTCTTGGATTTTGCTGACAACATGCTCAAAGCAGTCTCGTTCTGCCCCTTGGTGAAGGACCTGAGTGTAGCAGCAATGCTTATTTCTCACCACTTTTTACCAGGCTGGGAAGTTAGCATGAAAAATTAAAAAATATAGGGTCTGGGGTGTGCCTCAGAAGGGATGTCCTGTGTTTTGAAAGTCCAGTCTGGTACTCATGCCGTGTAATTCATCAGCAGTGTCCTAGACAATCAGTTTTTTTCTCTCCTCTGTTCCTATGGGAAAGATGCTTCACAACCTCACTCTGATGGCTGGAAGCATTCTTCTCATTTGCAGCCTCCATTTGTTGAGGACTACATTGTACATTCTTATGGTCACATTTCCCTTCAGCTTAAATGAGGCAGACCTTCCCCAGTACCTTTTCCTAGGATGCATTAGTAAACAGCTTTCACAGACTCATCAGACTTTTTTATTGCTAGCTACAATACTGAGTCAAATTTTTAGCATTCTCTTACCCGACTGGGTCTCTCTTAGCCAATCATCTCAGCTGTCCTCATTTCCAAAGCCAAATTCAGAATGTGAGACAGGGTAGTGAACAGGGCTCAAACATGAACATTAATCCTGTTGGATCCACCCTCTGGCTTCTCATTCCCATCTCTATGCAGAAATTCAGAACCACCTGAGATTCAAGACAAAATCTTTTTCCAGATGTCACAGATCCTATCAAGAACAACTCTTCCCTTTTCCCACAGAAGAAAAAGTCCACTTTAAGCTAGACCATACTGGTGTTCCAGTTACTGTGTGGTGACAAATAGCCCCAAAGACAGGAATAGTCAAGCTGGCTTCACCACTGCAAACAATGGGGTGGGCCTCATTAAGACATACAAACTCTGAGCAGCCACCTGAGAACAGCATTGATCTGTCAGTGCAGGCAGCACAGCACAGTCTGTTGTCAGGGTATCCTCATTAAACCCCTCGTCACTTCACCAGAGAGAGGTGATGTGAGCTCCCTGTCCTTCACACGCGCTTGCTTCACCTCTCCTTTCACCCAGGCAATCATTAGGCCACAGACTGGAGAAGCTACTTCTTGGAGGATTCTGCACATGCACCTCACCTTCCTGTTGCAGATTTTTTCACCTTATGTCACATCACTGAGAAAAGTTGGCTATGAAATTGTTGAATGCATCATGCTAAACACTGTCAACCTGTAAAACCCCACTGGGAGCTGCTGTACACACTTATCTCTATGCAGCCAGGCTCTGCCATCTTGCTGGCTTAAAAGAAATGTTAATTTTCTCATGCAGAATATGAAGCTGGAGTCAATTTCTATTCCTGCCCCTTTCTTCTCATCCATTCTATCACTGCTTTTCTCCCCCCTTTCCTTTGTAGCCACATGTCTATGGCAACAGCAGCATCCTGGCAGAGCCCTGAGGCCAAGCAGTCCAAAGCTTTCCTGAAACCACAAAAAGTTTCACCAGATTACACCGGAGCAGGGCACATTCTTGCTCTGATCGTGGTACCTCCCCTTCCCTTAAAACAAGCTGCCTCAGTGCTAAAACCTGACTCATGTGGAGCTGAGCCCAGCCTCACTGCTGCACTCCAGATTAGAAACAGAGAGGGATCCTGAGCAGCCAGCAGTGGGCACCTCACCCTGGCAGCCCTGTGCTCCAAAACACCTCGTTGGCAGTAAAACCAAGGAGTCAGTGCTCCATTTCCTGCCCACCAGCAAAGCTGGAACCAGACAGCAACAGAGCAGTGCTTGTGTCATCTTGCTGTAGCACAACATCATGGCAATTCAGAATGCTACACCAAACAGCAAAGACATTTTGCAATTAAGAGCTGGATGACAGGAAGCAGAAAGTTCGCACCTGCCACTGAGCCTTTCAGACCAAACTGAAATAACCCACTTGGGATTTAATCTCTTCTTCCTAAAGACAAAGCCATAACTCATATGTTTCCATTCTGTTGATGACAGACAGATGATGTTGTCAGAAAGCCAAAGTCTTAAGTACTAAATTCCTGATTCCTGTTCCTAATTCTGTCACACATTGTCTTAATCAAAGACATCCCATTGCTGTTTCTCAGCTTTCCCCCCAAGAAGAGGAGAGGGTTATACTTCACTGAGCTCTACTGAGCCTCATTCATGCACTCTAGAATCCATCATTCCTACCACAGTAGCTTTTTTTGTTGTTTCTTAACACTGGAAATCTTGTATTTATACACATGCACACAAGAGTGACACCATCCAAGCAGCTGATTGTACTGAGGGAGGCAGGAAAGAGTACAGGTACAGCATGAAAAGAAAACAGCTGTGTTCTGGATGTCCTTGTCCAGATCAGAAACAGAGCATTGCCTCTCCCAGACTTCAACTCCCTTGTCTTTCCCTGTCAGAACTGGAGTCTACACCCAGAATTGTGCTGGTCTACATTTAGGGTCTTTCATTCACCACCCCAGTCTTCTCCTCCTCTCCTGGATGTCTCTGCAGAGCTGTTCCAAGCACAGGTACTACACTTTTTGCCTCTATTCAGGCTATACTGAACATAAATATCAAGCTGGTCAGAAAACCAATGATGTGGTCAGTTCTTCTAAATGCAGCCTAAAAGGGGAGTCTTAGTAAAGCCTGTGCTGCTAAACAGAGAGACTTGAGTTTTCATGCTAACTTGGGATGTATGGGTGCACTGATTAACAACCATTTTGAGATAAAGGAGGAAAGTGAGTGATGATAAGTCACCAGATGAAATAAGCTGCCTTGCACTGAGCATCACCATTTCTTCAGGAAAAGTCAGGCTGAAATTTTGAATTTCAATGTAGTAAGGTGAAACAGAGATTGTGCAATTTGCAAAAAGAATTGTATGTATGTATTCTACAAGGAATAAAGGGACACTCTTCCTGCAAGGAGTGGGAAGAGGAAGAAAGTGGTATTTTTAAAAGCCTTAATGCATAGTAAAGCAGGATGGATAATGGTGAGTTCCTTGTGTCTCAAAGCCCTAAGAGTACTCATGTTCTTGCTCATCTCAGGCACTATAAAACACTCATTTGCAGGGGAGTAATTTTGTCCCTACTTTTATTATTTTTTTATTTGAACTGGTACCATCTCCTGCCCACCTGCACGCAGCTCTCTCCCCTCCCCTGCTCTTGACAAGGAACAGATGAGACTGACCCCTGCCAGACTCTCTGCTACCAATGAAATCAAAGAGCTTTCAGCACTGAGAATTTCAGCAACATCCTCCATGGCCTAAGAAACAGAAACCTTGTGCAAGCCCAACCCAATCCCTTGCTACAGCAGGCTTTTTGACAGATGTATGTGGAATAGCTCACTCCCTGGGTTGGAGAAGGAATCTTGTTTTATTTTATTTTCCTGCAAGCAAAACTGAGCTGCTAAACAAGCAAAAATCAGAACCACTTCTGTTACACACAATGCTGGTGCCCAGAAACTGGACTGTAGCAGTCAGCTCTGTTCAGTGTTTCCAGATGAGTTCTTACCTGATCCAGTAGGACAATGGTGGCAAACTCTTCATTTTCCAATGTCAACCATATTTTTTAAAGCACAGTTTTGTGTGTCTGCCAGCTCAAATCTGTGTTTCTATCAATGCTGGCAGCAGTGCCAATTGCTCAGTATCACTGCTCTTGAGGGCTTTTTAGATCCTGACTGCTTTCAAATTACACTAGATATAAAATAATGCCCACCTGCACACTAAACATTCATTGCCAAAACCATACCTCCCTGTGAACGGGGCTCTAACAGGCAGTGCCCAGCAAGGCTGGTCTCCTCTTAGCTCTGTCACTGTCCCTGTGCCATCCTTCCCCTTCCTAGCTTCACCCAACACATCTGTTGGAAGGGAGCTTGCATTTTGGTTGGACACACTCTCTGCTTCCACACTGTAAGGACAAATGGTTTTACTTCTGTCAACTGCTCCACAACGACTTGCTGCCACGCTACAGAAATTCCAACAATCCTGAAGTCATTTTACTGCCTCTTGCAGACTTCAGTTCATTGCCTTAATGGGAAGGCAACAAACTGTTTGGGGTATCCACAAAGCAAATGATAGTGGGATGCATCTGAGTTCTTGTTAGACCTTGTTTTCTCTTTCCAGGAGCAGGATAATACTACAAGTTGTATTTCTATTCCAGATTTGGAGTCTAGCTGCGTTTGCATGCCATGAGACACAGGACTTCTATGTCCACCAGGGTACACTTGCAGGACAAAGTCCCAGGAGAATTTATTGTTGCCATTTCTGATGTAAAAGCAAACAGCCAGCAAAGACTTACTTCTGGTAACTCCACCCAAACACAGATGGAACTTCAGACCTTTCATTGCAGTCTGGGCTACAAGGCAGCTTCAGCTCTCCACAAGCTTTAGGACAGTGAATACAAAGATGTCTGTGCCAGTTGTGAAGGAAGAAGTAGAACAAAAGGAAAGTTAAATCAGAGTTGTAACACAGAAAGCCCTGCAGAACTGTAATTCCACCTGGTGATCTCTGGATTTTGAGTGGTCTCTACACTTGACCTAGAAGGCACTGGGTAACAGGATGAAACAGGCAGATACATAACACTTCTTACTGGAAAAAGATTCCCATTGTCACCACCATAACACTTCACCAATCAGCAATATCAGACAGGAATGAATGCCAGGAATTCCTGGCCTCCATTCCTATTCCTGCTGCAGAAATCCACTGGTAAAGAACACAGATCCAAGGCACCCTCCTGGTACAGAGATGGCACTGGAATGGGCACAGGTTGTTTTGTGGATGGGAAGCCAACATGTCAGCATATCCACTTCTTGCACTGGAGTGTTGAGGTCTGATAGGTGCAGACAAATACCTGCATATGCATTTTAAAAGCCTTTTTAAAACTCAGGTGTTTGTGCAGCTGTGATCAAGTTGCTTTCATTCAGCCAGAGAAGCATGGCACGGCCATGTGATTGCAAACAGCGAAGTTTCCTTGGCTTGGCAAATTACTGTGTGTCCACTGGGCTGTGGCAACACTCCCTTTTAATTCAACTCTAATGCAGAACAGGGCATTTTGGTTTAAATCACTGGGAAGGCAGTAGCTTTTCATTCAGGTGGTTTAAACAAAGGCACTTCTCTGCTCAGGGAGGATAACAGTGCCCATGGCCATTCGCTGCCAGAGCTGAGCTTTGGTATCTTAACCACATACAATTATTCAGTCTTGGAGTGTAAAATAATCTGTCTAGACTACAGAAAAGTACGACCTACATAGGAAGTTGCTTTTTTATTTTTTTTTTTGAGTGCAGCACTGTTGCAAACACCTATTCCTGAATTTGTTTCAAACCATTAAACTGCCAGGGTTTATCTGAGTGTTACCACAATCCCTCCTTGTCTAAGACCTGGGTGCAGAGAAGGGGCTTGTAACCCACTCAGTAGCAGAAAATGCTTCAGACAATCCAGCTGATCCTGTTGGATGTCCAAGTGTCAGTCTCAGAGCCAAGCCATGGAGCTCTGCAGGACATTAAGACTTAGGCTTGCCTTAGGCTGTTGCAAAAACCACCAACTGGAACAGTTTTACCCACTTGAAAGCAAGAAAATCCTACATTTATCTCAGTGGTCAGTGCAAGTGCTTGGGAGCACTGCCAAATAATGTTTATCAGCCTAGCTGAAGGTTTTATAACTCAGCTGTGTAAGTTCACATCACAGAGAACACCCCGATACAGCAAGCAGCCAGTCTGGGAGTACTCAACTTGCTCTTACACTATTTCATTTTTATGAGTTATTAGACACAAGTAAGAGTTTTGAAATGAGCTGACTTGTGAACTGATCTGCTCATGTGTACAACCCAGCAAGGAGAGGATCAGACAATACTCTTGTAACCAAACTGGGGCAGCTTGCCAGTGCCTGGCTATCCAGGGCCAGGAGGTTTTTGTTAGCAAAGGGGGAGAGTATCAACACACTTACAGGTCTGAAGAGGAAGAAACTGAAAAGTGAGGAGTTAAGTCTCTGCCTGATCTTCCCCTGTAAGCAGACCCTGTAACAAACACGTTGCCAGCCTGGCTTTGCTAGTTTTAAAAACATCATTGCAGATGAAAGAGGGGTGGGGTGGCTTTAGACTTCATCAAAACAGCAGCTGACCAGGAGAGCTGAGGGGCAGGATGGCTGTGGACCCTCTATTTTGCCCTATACAACCCAAGGGGCTGCTGCCAAAGCAGAGACAGGATATATAGGCCAATGACTTCTGCTGGGAATAAGCATGTAGAGGGAAGGCCTTTCCCAGAAGCTCTTATAATTACTATTTCATTTGTTTATTTTCGTACTTCTTGCAGCTGATCTCTGCCACTTGGCTGAGTTCTCACCAGCTGCCTCACTGCCCTTAGCTCAGCGTTTTTCTTACACCATCCATTGCAGGAATTACCCTGCATCACTCTTCTCCTTGGGACTGCAAAATGCAGTTTTATCTGCACTGCCAACTAATCTCGAACCAAACTGCCAAAAAAGCTGTGTGTGCTGCCCAGACTCCTCAGTTCCAGGGAAGAAAGACAATTTGGTTTAACTCTATTTTCTCTCACCTCAAGCTAGTGCCCAATTAGAGTAACAGAACTCTAATTACACATGATGGCTGAGCAAGTTAAATAATACCAGCATGCTTGTAGCTGTGGCTGTCCCTGCTTCCTCATCTTTCATATTAAAAGGTGCTAACATGACCATAGCCTTTCCAGTGGCTCCAGAGAGCTGAATCACTGCAGCTAGGACATGACTGAGCCAGAAGGGATGGGGTGGGAACGCTCTTATTCCCACATCCTACTAGTGTTAAGTAGCTGGGAGTAAGCTACCTACACCCAGCTGTGCAGATATGGATCTACAGCCTCTTCAGCACCCTGGTAAACTCATTGAAAAGTTACAGAAAAATTACAATTACAATTCAAAATTAGCAGTAATATACCAAGCACAGCAGTTGGCAGTTTTTTCTTCTGCCAGAACTGTTTTCAGAACAGGCTGAAATGAACAACACACATGTAGGTCAGTGCTTGCCTAACAAGGCCAAGATCTCACCTGGGAACTTTAAGAGCTAAAGCAAAACCACAAACCCATTACCTTGGCTCTAGCCTATGCTGTTGACCCTGCACCTTCCTTGACATCACTTCACAACTTAAAAAAAGTAATAAGGGGATTAAAAATATATCTCTGAACCTCTAAATCCCACGGGCCCAGTCCTTCCTTCTAGTCCTCCCAGAAAACCAAGCCACTTGCTCAGGAACATATCTCCAACAATGGCCACAGTGAGAAAGCAAAAGGCCCTGACCACGGGATCAGTCTCACTTTATAACCCAGCGCTGTCCCCGCAGGAACCAATTGCTGCAGCAGGGAGGCTGGAGGCAGCAGATAAGCCTTAGCTGGGTGATAGGGATCAGCTGCCCAGTTATCAAGGGAGTACAAAAAAATCAAATAGATTTTGATTTAGTAGTTACAGCTTTTCATATATCCTGGGAAAAGAAAAGAGAGGGACCAGGGAGGGGGAAGGGGAGTTAGAAGTCTTTTTCCAGGGTGTTATGATGTCAGATCTTTTTAGCAATGAATTTCTAGGTTAAGCAGTTACTGAGACATGTGGCTGCAGAGAACTGCAGTCAGCGCAGGCGTTTGTAGGAGGAAACTGAAAGCAGTGGAAGAAAGGCAAAGGATTGCACATCTGAGGGCTGCAAACCCTGCCTGAAGTAAGCAAGACAGGATAGCAAAGAGTCATTCCCAGCAGGCACAGAAACAAAGAACAGCAGCACTGTACCCTCAGAGAGTCACTTCTCAGTGTTACAATTCATCTGTCCGGCCTGGGGTAGGAAGTTAATTTAGCCCCTCTCTCAGATGTGACCCAGGCTTTGGGCTGTGATGTCAACTAGAAAATCCACTGCTCCAAGCCACGTGTCCAGCTCCACTACTCTGTGATAGGAGCAGATCATCACTAGTGGATTAGACCAACAAACATCAGCTGTGTTGCTGTTTTAAGTCCAAAGGAAAGCAGAGGAAGGTAACACACTGGATTTCAGTGCCTGCAATAGAACAGGCAATGAGTGGCAACAGCCAGGCAGAGCTCACTATTCAAAGCAGCAGAAGCAAAGATGAACCTTTGATTATATGAAATTTGACCCAGTAAAGCTTGGCATTCAGGTACAATTCTGCTTTCACTACATGGCTATGACAAGGGCTACATTTGTAAATCTCCATATATTCATCCAAATATTAGCACTTCTGGCATGAGCTTCTGGTCAGAAGTTTTGGAAGCTGCAGTCATTTCAGAGAAATCTTTCACACAGCATATAAAAAGTATTCTTTGTCACTGCTAAAAAGCTGTTAGCAGGGAAATCTTCTAACTTTCCCAGAGTTTGTGTGAGAATTTTCTCTTTCTCTCTATTCTCAGGCTAAAATATTATAAACAATCCTTGGACTTTTCTAAAACCAATTAAGCTCCGTGCGCCTGCATTTGCTTACATTCTTGCGTAGGTAAACATTGTGATATAGGTGACATCAGAATTAACCAATGAACTTGGTAGATGGTGGACCAGAGGTCCAATAGAGTTTTGACACTTCTGTAAACTTCAAGTAAGCTAAAAGATACAAGCCTCTTTGTAGAATAATAAAAACCCTCTGCATCGCTTTGTTCTACCTGGACACCGGACTCCGTGTCATTACTCTGGGACATCACCGTGACAATTCTTCAACACACAATGGCTTGCAATTAGGCTTACAACCAAAAACTACAAGATTTTAATTCAGAATTTGCCCTGACATCATAGGATCAAGTGCACAAAGAAAGCCAGAGCACTGGAGGCATTCTTGTGGCACCCTGAAAGTGCCAGCAGAGCACCACCACCACTGCTCTCAGCCCTCAGAGCCTGCTCAGCACATGGGAACAGCATCCAGCCCCTCTGGACAGTGCCAAGCACAAGGACCTGACTGAACCCAGACTGGCCCAAACAGGGAGACTGTTTCCACCATACTGCAAGTGAGACTCATGGAGTGACCTGAACCACTCTTCATCCTCAGGGAGCTGCACACTGTATTTGTGCTTCCATAATCCGCTTCCCAGCTCCATCTCCATCCCTGTTAATTACTGTCACAGCAGGAGAGCTTCTGGCATTTCAAAGAATGGCCCTTCTTATTAAGCAGGAAAACAGGCAGAAATTGCAGGCAGCACTACACACATGGAAGCTGTAAGAGATGCTCTCTTCTTCCTGCATGACACAGTCCATGTGTTTCCCTTGGTTAAAGCAGGAGGAAAGGTGGAAAAGCTGCTCTAACTGGTAGGGAGCTCCTAGCCTCCAGGTCTCCACCCAGTCTCCTGGGAGAGGCTGGTGGGGCTGGGATATACTGGCAATAGAACATCCCAGCCCCACAGTATCAGGCACCTTAGCTCTGACATTCCTAATAGGGAACTGTGCAGGAACACTGACTGCAAGTCGTTTGGATTGAGCCTTGCCCACCTTTTTCCAAGAAGGCCTGCCACAGGGCAGAAAGGCTGGGTCTGGGGACAAGACCTCCACATTATTCTAGTTATTCTGCACCTAGTAGCTTCTGCAGGCATCTCTAGATCAATTTCAGATATATTTGGTATTGAAGCAAACCTTAACTTTGGTGTTGGCTGGGATCTTATATAAATTTGGCTTTTGAAATAATTGGTCCGCCCTCAATCAGCTGAACAAGACCATCACACTCATCTGCAGATAAGTCTGCTCTTTTCAGTTAGGACCTGCTTCCTGGCAACCTTGCTGGACTCAGATTTTAAGCACTTCCTATTGAACAAAACAGGTTATTTAAATGGGGGAAAAGATGTAAAAAGCACGGCTCGCTCTCTCCAGCTGATTGTCTCTGGAAACAGGATTGGAGGCTGCTGTCCCAGAAGACTGAGCTGCCCTTATCTCAGGCACTCCGTTAAAAGACTTGGAATCACTTATTAATTTAGTGAAAGCCTCTTAATTTTGATCTTTTGTGTGCATTAATTGATTTGCTATCAATAACCTGCATTGATTAGACCTCCAGACCTGGCAGCCGCTGAAGATGAAGAGACAGAGACTCTCTTTCAGAGCAGGAGTTCAAAGCCTGAAATGATTAAAAAAGACAGCACCAAAACGGCTGATAACAAAAAGGTGTCATTCTTTTTCCATTCAAGTATGAAACTCTGTGCAGTTAACCCTTCTGTACCTAAAAATGCTCTCAGGTCTAAGGTATTTTTATAACCTAGAGGTAGCTATTAGATTTACTCCATTCTACCATTTTAATTAAAATATTATGGATGCTCTTAAACACCTGACAGAATGAGAACCAAGGGAAAATTTTATCTGCTTCAGCCACAAAGAGAGCTCAGGGAAAGCAACCTGACCCAGAGATTGGCTCAGGTGGTGCTCTCGGATCCCTTCCAGCAGACAGCATTGTAAAGAGTGGTTCAGAAAGTCAGATTTAATTTGCAGCAGATCCAAACCAAATGCAACAGTGAAATTTAACAGTCATCTGTTAAAATTTTGACAATGAAGTTTTGAAAGCTGAGAACGGCTTGCTAGTCCAAGATGCCAGGAAACCATTTACAAACCAGCTCCCTGTCAGAGACTGTGCTGGAACACAGCCCTGGGCTGCTCCCACCTCAGTATCGCCCTTGGATGAGCTACAGCAGGGGCAGAAGGGCAGAATATTCACATATGTTTTTCCTCTACTAAGAAAACCAAAGGTACTGGCTAGGAAGAGCTCTCAGGCCACATAAGAGAGGCTGTTTTGGGACAGACAGTGGGAGTACCTCAGCTACCCTGTGTGCATCTAGGGGAAAAAAAAATAATCCACAACCAGTGCACACATCCAAGGCCCCAGGGTCTCAGGTGGCTTTGCCTGCTTCAGATTCTAAATCTCCAGTAATAGCACAAGACCAGCTATTCACTTTAGCCCAGCATCTGAATAAATCCAGGTGGCACCAAAGGCACTTAACTGATCTTTGAGACATCCACCTATCTTAAGAGCAAAGCAGTGTAGCAAGCTCTTTTTTCATCCAAGCTGTGTCAAGAGCTCCAGCCATCCTCCAGCTGTGACAGTACAAACCTTAACAGCACACCTTCCTACACCTGCAGATTTCCCTGTCAGCATGCATTTCACTAGGAAAAAAAAAAAGTAATTCGTGTTACAGTTTGTTTGGTGGCAGCACAGAGCATGGATCAGGTACAGCACAAAGTAAGTGGCAGCTGCTGCCCCGCAGAACAACCTTATCAGCAGCTGGTCCCGAAGAACCTTGTTGGACCACTCCTACCCAAATGTAACAATTCTAACTCATGGCTGGAGCACGCCCTGTGTGACAGCTTGTAGAAGAGCAGAGCCGGTTCACATCGCAGCACTTCTGCGCTGGGAAACTGACACAAACATAAATTGTACTGAGCTTCTGCATTTCTACTCTGACAACAGCACACAGCTATCAGGACTTGAAATCCCTTCCTGTGCATCTCTGACAGCTCTTCCTTATGTGAATGTTTTTAGTAACCCTCTCCTTCAATATTCTTCCCCTATTTTTCTCCCTCACCTCCCTGCATACATTACAGCTGGGTGCTAAATATCCCTGCAGCTGCAGTCACTCTTCACAAGCTGCTGTCCTGCCCTCTTCAGGGGTCTCACGTTTACTGCATTTGCCCTGCACATGTCCAGAAATCCCAGAAAAATGGACCATACTCCTAAGTTCTAGCTATGCAAGATTTCAGGGAGAACAAGGAATGTGTTGGCACCCATGCTCTGGTCTCACACTATAAGGAGGGGTGAGTTCCTGAGCTCTCAGGCTCACAGACATCCCTGGAAATGCCCAAGCAGTGCTACACCTGTGTCTGCTGGGAAGGAGCCATCCTACACATCACAGGAGAAACAACCCACTGAAATTAAAGATCCTGTATTTTCTAGAAGTCCTCTTCTTTTGTATGGAAAGGCTATGTCAGCCTTTGTCCTCCACAGATTAAATGTGAATAATGATTGAGACAGTTGAGTGCTGGACAGATTGCCTTGGGAAGTTGCAGAGTCTTCATCGTTTGAATTTTTTTGAACAGGCTAAACAGTCATCTGTCAAAAATGGTTTAAGTATTAAAAACCCTGCGTTGGGGAACAGAGGGAAAGGAAGAAATGACCTGATAAGCTTTATTTTCTGTAATTTAAATATAACTTCATGGGACTATAGAAATTCCACTTGTCCCCTGAGCTGGGCACAGCACACCTTCTCCTAAGGCCTTGTGTTCCATGTTCATGTGTTATGAAATCTGTTCTGCAGTAAGGGTCTCCATGCAATGGTCCAAGTGGTCCCTCCACATTAGTTTCCTACATTTATAAAATGCAGAGGGATGGAAAGCACAATACTGCAAATATCTCAAAATCTCTGTATTTCAGAAAGGAACTTTTATTCCTACTTTTAACACATGACTAGTAGATCAAAGTAAGTGAAGGCTTTATCTGGTATCTCCCAGATACTAACACTGGGTGTACATACATCATGCTGATGTGCACAGGATGAGAACTGAGGGAGCCAAGTCTTTTTCCACCCACAAAGAACAAAAATAGGCTTTTATTCCGAACGACTTATTTTAAACTAAAAACGAGAAAGAACAAAAGCGAAGGCTCCAGGAAGTGGAGTCTGCACCCGCATCTTATTTTAAGATGCAGCTTTGACTCTTTAGAAATTTAAAGCTGCATTGCACAGAAAGCAGAATCAGATCTGTGATGTTATATAGCTCATTATTTCCAAATATCAATCTAGGATCTTAGAAGCAATAAAGATTCAATAACACTCCACAGTCTCCAGCTCTGAAAATGCAAAGATAAAAACTGTAACAATTAAGGACAGATACAGATATGCAATATACATTGCACAGATGTTTTATTTCCCTGCAATTATATATATGTCCTCCAAAATAAAACCCAACCTTCATTAACTCAACATCACAGTGTTGTTGTATACTCCTCATGAAAAAGAATCAGTAAAAATGAAGAAAAGTACTCATCAAGATAGCATCAGCATCCAGACTAATCACATACACATTCCAGCAAATTAATTTCCGACATGTTCACATGCTGGCCCTCCATGAGTAATTATTACACAAATATTTCCAATTTGCCTCTTCAGAGTCAGAAGATGTATCTCAAGTAAATATTTTTGTGCAAAATTGGCGGCATAGTTTTACACACCTACTGAAAACACACACATCCTTTGGGGATATACACATAATCATTCCCAGAGAACCCACACAACCACGTACAAACCTAATAGGAAACAGAACTTAATCATCAGTTAACGAGAAAAATCCCTGCTGAGGGCACAGGCTCTGATGCAGCCTGTTAATTCTGACCTCAGGATGGCTGAGGGCCACAGGCAGAGCAGGGACAGAACAGCTGGCTGCACACGAGCAGCGTGCACAGAGTGACTGGGACACATGGATATTCCCCTCTCAAACACAGGAACATCTCTCTCCAGCACTGCCAGCAGACACCAGTGACTGTGTCCACAGCAGGCAAATGGAACCTTGTGACATTCCCATTTTCTGAGGTGCAAAAGCAAAAAGCATTCAACCTCATCTTCAATCAATTTACTTATTGATTGGTTCTCTCAGCTGATAGCCCAGAAATTCTCTCGGCTCCAGAGGCAAAAGAATGCTAAAAAATGCCAAACTGCCTTGTTCCTTGAAGTTTTTCCTAATCCAAGGGAGAAATTGGAGGGAAATTATTTCATTTGATAACAGCTGGTTTCTTGGTATCCCACCCAGTGCTTGGAGAATTTCTCACTCCAGAAACAGCCTAACCCCTTCACAGCATTCAGCTTTAACAGTGGTTTAGCTGCAGACTCACAGGCAGAGCAGTAACACACTGTTTATTCTTCCTCTCCACTGGGTGTTTAAGACAGCTCACAAAGATATTTAGGTACCTCAGTTTACCTTAAGCTCCATAAAGAATGTAGTCAGCTACATACTGTACAGCTCTGAGCTTGCACTTAAATGCTTAAAAAGCTTTTTCCAATTTTGGCAAACGATTGAAAAACAAGTCTTCCAGCTCTGATGAATAATCTGCTTTGAGTTAAAACTCACTGCTGAACTGCAGCTTCCCTCTTGCTTTAATACTAAGGGATAGACCAGCAGAGATTACATTTCAACACACAAATTAGGAGGGCCAAGCTGTAGGTAGCAGGTGATGCATTGCTGTTGCATCACCTTTTGTTTGATTAGTGATTAGGAAGTAATTGCCTCTCTGCCCAAGAGATGAAATCTGGCGGAGTCCTTTTGAAATAAACATGGCATTTATATTTCCTCTAAAAGCCATAAAATAGCTCAGACTCCAAGCACTGTAGTGCTACTAATCTTTGAATATAGTTTGATACAATCCCTGTGCACAGCTCATTAGGCACTGAATTCTTTGAAATAACAAACCCCTTCCTGTCATCCATGCACAGATCTAACCCAGATGCCCCCACTCAGCAGATGCAAAATGCCACCACAGTAAGATGTGATAATAAAGGAACTTGATTGGGTTAATGGAGTCACATATGGTGATGGTGTGGTCCTTGAAAACATTCCTCCTCAGCTTCAGCTTCCTCTTGTATCAATCCTCTCCAGGGATTGAAGGAACAGAAGCATGGATGGGGAAGAATTCAGATTTATTGGCAGAGGTGACATTTTTGGATGAAAATACTATTAATCACTGCCACCAAGGCAAGATCAATAAAAAATTCATAAAGAACACATCTTGTAATGGGTACATATTCCAAGAAACACTGACAACCATACCCAGCACCATGATACTAAAATAAGCCCAATGCTTTTCCTCCCCTGAGTTTTTACTTTTGCCTCTTCACCCCGTGTAGCCAAGCTCACAGTGAGGATGCTGCTGAGTGTCCCCTGTGACTGTGAGCACTGATGCCCTTCACCAGCTCCAGCGGGTGCTGTGCTATACACTCGGGGTTTGGGACACGGAAGGTTTGACAGGATCAGCAAAGAGGAAAAAAAACAACCCAGTACTTTGCTGTGATCAGTGCTCAGACTTGAGGGAAGGGGGTGGATGAAGTGAGAAGACTACAGATTGTACAGTACTATACATTTCCATATTTGCTTCATTTCTTGACCACTCTGCAATTAACTCATGTTCCTGAGAGCTTTAGGTCTCGCACCGGGGAATGAAAAAATTATCTTTTCACTTGGACGCTCATGCCTTTTCTTGCTGTAAGTCCCCTCTATGTAGGCCCATCTGTAATGGGGCAAGAACAGTTTCCTTTGCTTGTTGAAAATGGCACTGTTTCCTGCATAAAATCCCACTGGAGCATGAGAGAGGATATTGCTTATGACAGTGGCCTCCAGACTTTTAACTACAGAGCCTGAGCAAAAACCAATCCCATTAAAACACAGCTCATTTGCTGTCCCCAAAAGTCTATTCTCTCCCCAATCAAACCCCATGCCAATCAGAATAATGAATTTCTGCACATGTTTATTTTTAGGGTACAGCTAAACACTGATACCAACCCAACAGTGCACCCACAGCACTAGTTCTTAATTACAGTAAATTCACTGGTGAGGAAAAGAGCCTGAAAAAACACTC
This sequence comes from Notiomystis cincta, assembly GCA_013398075.1. Taxonomy (NCBI): domain Eukaryota; kingdom Metazoa; phylum Chordata; class Aves; order Passeriformes; family Notiomystidae; genus Notiomystis; species Notiomystis cincta. Next base: position 573,317 of record VZRX01000058.1, read on the forward strand.
TAGGTGAATTCCTAAAATGGCTCTGTCAAATCTCACCTATTTTATAAGGGATATAACCATACCCGACCCTTTCATTAAAGCTCCAGTGTCTGGATTACATAATTAAATAGTAATTTAATTTTAAATAAAATGGCCAGAATAACTGCATTGAAAAGGAAGCCATGAAAAAACCTGAGTGTTGTATGTCACTTACACTCTTCGTATGTCTATTAATAAATGCAATGTGACTTCTCTAGGTGTTTATGCTAGTAAATATCACAGATTCTAAGTCAGTTCTTTGATTTTAGGAGATCTGGCTTATGCTTTGAAGCAGACACGTGCTCCAGATTAATACTGCTATGAAACTCACAATAAATTGTTTTCTATTCTGAGGCCTCATTGCTGCCTGAAGTATAGCTTAACCCCTCTTGAGAGAATAGCCCAAAGTAGAGCAAAGGAAACCTGTTTACAGATAAATTAAATTTCCAGGGCACAGAAACACCCAACAGTTACTCCCAGAGAGTGAAGGCTCAAGATGGCGCTGGAATAAATGGCTTTCCTGTGCCTCTAAAAAGTTAACGATGGACATGCTTATTATTTACATCCAAACTGGCTGGCATGCCTAATATTTCAGGAAACAGATTTTGCAGCTGTAATACAACTTGAGGAACACCCTATATTTCACTGATATGAGGTACTCTAATAGCTGAGCAATATACCTTTTTCTATACATCACATTCAAAGCTGGGAAATACTTTTTTTGTTGTTTGCTACAAACATGTTTTTTCTTATCTATAAAAATAGACATAATAATGATGTTTTACAGAACTCTGGAACCTCACAGCCCTTTCAGGGAGCTCAGCACCTGTGTCATAGAGCTGGAGTTCTAGCACCTCCACAAATCAACCAGTGAGTACAAGATAAAACACTTGTGGGGGAGCCAAAACTACAACTTAGAGCTTTTTTCTGCTGGGGTGCCCGACACTGTGAAACACTTATTTTCTATAATTACAGAGGTGCTAGTTATCACAAATTTAGAAGCTTGGTGATATGAGGCAAATATGATACAACTGTGGAGAACATTCTGAACTGATAAAGAACATTATAAATGTGGCAAGCATTGGGGTTTTATGGATAGTTTTTTTCACTTTAACCAGGGTATGGGGCAGATACTTTGCCAAAATAACACTTTTAACATCAACTAGAACTCTCAATTCCCGGCAGACATGTTATTTTAAAGCCCTCCTCTCTTAACAATCTACACATCACCTCAAGACAAAACTAACAGGCTGGGGGACCCTTACAGCTTCCCTTTCTACATCCATTTGTTTGTTCGGTGGTATTTCTGATGCACATCAAAAACATACAAAAACCCCCACATAAACAAACCAGCAGCTCTTTCAGGGCAAGCAGAGGAAGGTATCAGAGCAGCTGAAGTTCCTTACCAGCACAGAGGAGGCACGGAGCGAGCAGGATCCGGTCGCTAAATGGCTCCTGAGGCCTGGGCCCGGGCGGCCATGGGCACATTTAAAGGGCCAGCGCGGGGCAGGTGGGCCGGGCCGGGCCGGGCCGGGCGGCGCGTCCTGCGGCGGCCTCGAGGGCAGCGAGCTCTGCCTGCTGGGCCCGGGCAACGCCTGGCCCTCGGCACTGGACTTCCCTGGGCGTTGTTCGGCCATTCCAGTGATTCTCTGGATCCACGGTCACTGATGGATGGGCTCAGCAGCAGGATGGCTCCGTGACGAGGTGGCTGCTTCTAAGAGTTTAATGACACCGCAAAGAAGTGCACTAGAGGTGGATACTATTAATAGTTGAATCACATACACCTCCTTCAGACAGTAAACCGGAGTCCCAGGCTGCCTAGGCCAAAAGGGGAATCACCTGTAGGCGGTATTAGCAGAAAGGCCTTTCTGACACACTGTGTCACGACCTCTCCATTACACAGGGATGGCATTTCTATGGTCATTGGATCTGCCTGAGGCTGAGGGCACCATATTTCTAAACCAGTGAGCACTGAAACCTGCCAGGAAGACAAAAGTATAAAGCTGTTGCTTGCTCAGCAATTGGGCCTAGACTAAGCCAGCATCTGGCAAGAAGTGTATCACTCATCCCAGAAGAGTGTTCTGGTCTGTGGGTTATGCTGCCTTAACTGATACCGTATGCTCCCTAAAAGGCAAATCCCTACATCCAAGTCATTCTCATTTTGCTCATCTGCAGAGATTGGTGCTTACAGTAACAACAATGGGACACTGAGTTTGTGTTCCAAGAGTACCTGACTGCAGTAGTTCTTTATCCATTACAGAAAAATTGCTTCAGTGCATGAGGTGCTCTTACTGTTTCACATTCCTAGGCAAGAAAACTGATGAGTGACTCAAAAGCAGATGGGCAGTTGGAATGGTTAGAAGATAGAACTGCAAGTGAGAAAGCAAGCAAGCACGACAAATGCCTGTGCCTTTGGAAGGGGCACTCAAAGGGAAATCCAACAGGAGCTTCTCCTGCCACTACACAGGCAGCATGTCCCTGCCATGTTCCACAGCAAGCATGTGCAAACAGGGATTTTCTAGTTGGTGACAAGTTTTGTGACGTGTTGTCACCTGAGGCTGTGGAGTTACCTTCACTAGCAGAGTAGCCTTCTGCCACTGGCCACCATTCCACCTCAGCAGTCTCAGGTCAGCTGGCACTAACACCAGAGCTGATGTGGATCTTGGAGAGGTTGGTAAAGACCACGTAGCACTCTTACACTCCCTTTAGCTGGGGAGTATTTCAGACTCGGAGAGAGAGAGAGCTGTCTGCAGCATCCCTGCAGCTGTATTTCACTGTTCACCTCCACACCTCCTTTCCCCTCCAACTACACCGTGGTTACACTGTCGTGTGTGCAGGGCTCCTCTGTGAGTGTGGAAAGGTCATTTCGCTGGCTGATCCTCAGCAGAGTGCCCCTGGCAAATGTGAACCTCTGACAGTTCTCGATCTTCATTAGACATTCCTTTGCCCTAGCAGAGGAACCCTTCGTGGTATCTGACGTGTTTCTCCTTATCTCACCTCTCTGAGATGGGCAGCTCTAACCTTCTCCTTAGGACTTGGAGGTAAGGGCACAGAGAATAAAGGCACATTTTTAAAGGTCCTTAAGAAACTTACGAATGCAGACTTGGCTGATACACTTTTCAAACCATGAAATGCATAACTGCAATTCAAATTGCTGAATTGAAAAGCACTGGGGAGTCTATTTCCTTTTGGTTGATATCAATGGGAATTAGGTATGTTTGTTTCTGAAAATCATCGTCTTTAAGAATCTAAAAGCCTCAATTTCATCACCTTTCCTACAACATAGCAGGAAATGGAGTCAGAGTTTTCCAAGCATGAGGCTGCTGCTATAGACACAGGTCATCTTCTTAATCCTTTCTTTTTTATTTTTTAAAAATAGAAGTCACCAGCCAGCCTGCAAAGGAAGAGTGTGATACCATCAGGTTCAAAAGTTATTAGACAAATTCAAGAATAGATCTACAAATGGCTACTGAAAACAGGGCAGGGATGTATCCATTAGCGTTGCTGACCAATGTTTCTGAACATGGAGGGAAAGAGCAGAAAGTGCCACAGCTCTCAGGCTCCCCCTGAAGAGCATTTGCCTTTGCTGTGAGGGAGACAGAACACTTGACCAGATGGCCCAGTACTCTGCTCCAGGAGGCAATTCCTCATGCTCTCATATTCTTATTCTCAAGCAGTCTGTGCTGTGGCAGTATAAATGCACCAATAGCCTGCTCTGAGCACCAGCTTCTACCACCCTGCAGTCACTCTTTCTGCTGTAACTCTCCCAGCTGGACAGGAACACATGGACCTTGAATGATCTACTTGCCATTTTGCTCTGTAGACTGCTTTTTGTCCTGATCCCATACATTTTTAAATTAGAGTCTGAGCTGGTTATCTTCTTTGGAGCTATTTCATTGCCACAGTTCCAAACCTGTGAATACGCTCTGCTTTTCTCTTTCTTCTTCAGTGTCTTTTACATTCCATTTTTTCCTTCACAGCACTGTTATTGTGGCAGTGGCTGGCATGATTATTGCTGCTTACTCCCAATCCCCCAATGGCAGAGTAATACCTCTTTAATTGGGTATTTCTCCCTCCCGACACTAATCTCCTAACAAATGCTGATGCCGTGTTAGATGCTGTGTGGGGATCTCTCATCACTATCTCTTTAAGCAGGCAGTTGTGTGTGGAATGAATGCATAGTCACTCAGCATGGATGGATTTGTCTGAGTCCCTGTCAGCTCCCTGGTTTTGTCACTGAAATCGTGCATTGCGGATCCGGATTTCTATTGCTTTAACTTTTTGAGGCAGATTTATCTCAACCCCTGTCAGATCAATGGGTTTTGTCACAGAAATCTATGTGACTTTGTTCCCTGTGGAGATCTGGCTAGTCAACTTTGTGGAGGTTGATTTGGGAAGCTGAACCCAAGGCCTTGTTTGGCTATGTTGAGGGGGGGGACAATAAAAGCTGAAAAGAGCAGAGGCCTAACAACGAGGAAAACTTAAATAAAAACTGCAATAGCAACCTAACCTACCTCCAAAGCCCAAGACAATACACACCCAAGAAAGCACATTCAGTCTCAAATACATGCACACACGGGCTCTCTATCTGCTGGCATGGTCAGGAGCTGCTTGCTCTGCCCAGGGACTGCAGCCCTGTGACAGTGGCTGAGATCACACAGGGTAGTAGGTCTGTGGCAGATCAGCCTTTCAAGCCAGTCCTCTCTGGTTGCTCAAAACTCCCTGGAGCTGTGGGGGCAGGAAGTCTGTAGGAGGCACTTCTTTAATGCCCCCACAGTATATTAGGAAACACTGAGCTATCAGAGATGATCCTTCTCGAGGGATACAAGCCCAATTTTCTTTTTGCCTGTAGCCATCAGACTGCATGATTGTCTGACACTGCAACAACACAGTCTTCAAGATAAAGCTTAGTTTTACTGAACTGCTACATGTCCATTTTGTCTCCTTAGCTGACTCGAAATTTTCCAGGAACAACTTCAGTAAATGGAAGTTTCCTGATGAAAAGTGCCCTGCTCAAATAATCTTTTTGTTGGACTGAGGGATAACATTATTTCCTTTGCTTATTACTACTTGAAATTTTTTTAATAATGATTATCACAGTTGAATTTGACCATGATCAAGGTCTGAGTGAACTTTTGGAACAAAATGGTAGTGGTAATAATAATAGCAATAACAATAATGGGAAAGCAGGTAACATACATTAAAGGAAGAGCCTGGTGTTGACTGATAAAGACTCAGACTTGTCTGGAGCAGCCAACTCAACCTGAAAGCTCAACACAGCAGGGATGGATTCCCTGTTGGTGAAACTGCCTCAGTTTTGTATTTGAAGCAGAACATTTCAAAAAGAAAGGGTACCCCAGGAAAGAGGAGATTTGGGGAAGGTAGCCATTTAGCATCTCAGTATTAATGAGAAACAGTGCAAATTTTTGGCCATGGGTCACCTCATTGTTCTCTTTCAATATGCCAGTCACAGGCTTTCTTTAGAGCAGATGCTCATTTCTACGCCTGCTTTGTGATATTTCCTTTCTTCCTTTTTAATGGAACTCTCCTTTTGTTGTATGCTTTTCTATTTCAACTTTACTTGTGGAATTCTCCATTCTCATTTTTTACCTTCTAATCCTTCTTCATCCAGCCTTCACTCCCTGCCTCACGTAAACATTCATGCTCCTGTTTTACTTCTTCCTGTAGGTGATTATCTATTCTCTTTTAACTGGTGCCCCTCCTTAGCTTTTTCCCTTCCCTGTCCTTTCATGTCTCTCTGTCCCCTTTGCTGCCACTCTCTCAATCTCTCAGCTTGCTGCTAAGGAAGCTCTAGTCCTTAGATATTGAAATGTTATGTTTAGTTCCTGCCTGTGATTCTGTGCTAGATACCTCTGTGTGCCTGTGCAGCTTCAGACCCAGTGTAAGCCTGGCTAAATACAGGAAACTAAGCAGGAAGCAAAGCTGAGTGAAAGGTTGCTTACTTGTGCCTGTGATTTGTGGCTGTTTAATAATGGCCTCCTGATTAACACAGACCACAGTTCCAGAAATGCCACAGTGATAGATACTCAATATTTACCTAAATAGAGACACACAATTCCCTTAACATTTAAAGCCAGTGCTAGCAGTACAGCTATTATCCTGGAAGTTGTTCACGCTGCTGCCTGCATGCATATCACCTGGTAAAACACAACTTTAATTCTGCATGGTTCCCTGAGAGCTAACAAGGTGTTAAATGATCACTATTACATGCAGCTGTCACCATGCCTGCAGTTCTGTCAAACCAAAAGAATGATGATGTCACTTTCACATTTCACTTCAGAACAATGCAGAAAAAGTATGGCTTCAATACCACTGCTGAAACTGTCCCCTCAGAAGTCATCTTGTCTGCTACAGCAACTGCTTTTCACAGAGGTCCTCATATTTTATCTGGTTATAGTTATTAACAAAAAAGACTTCGAAGGTTGACTAGACAAAAAGTGATGAGATACCTGTAGCCATCCGATTGCTTTAGTCCATCTCTTTTAGTACATCCTAATGTGCAGCAAGGTCACTTCAATTAAGGAGCTTTAAAGCCCTTACCACTGCTGCTTTTAGACTCATTCCAGAAGCACAGAAGATTACTTTAGTCAGATCACCTCTCTGTGGTCTCCTTCTGCAGGAAATTTGTCCCAAGCAGGGAGAAAGGAAGGGCTAAAGGACAATTGCTGAACAGTCATTAGTAAGACAAAAGCAAAGGCTGTCTGTTCTGTCCTGAGCTAATTTTCTCTCCTGCCTTCACCATAAGTGTAAACCAGGCTGATTAGTTCAATCTGCCACCCTGGCTCAATAAACCAAGCTGAGAGTTGCTGTTACATACTCTGCTGGGGTTATAACTACCTTTTAGCAAAGATCCAGGTCTAGGAATGAGGAGATGCAGAAGTGCATTGACAAAGATGAATACAAGATTGCTGCAGCATTAACTGAGAGGGCCTGTGAGAGCACATCTCAGGTGCTGTCACATGTCAGAGCTGAGAAGGCAACATTTGAAGACTGGTTTAGAAGGGACTTTAGCACAAAATGTGGGAGGCCACATTTGGAAAAAAAAAAAAACCTAGTCTAAGTTACACCAGCACTGCTGTGGGAGGAAGACTTGCACAATGCCTTGACTGCAGCCATGGCTGTTTTTCCTCACATTCGTGGGCTCTAATTCTACATAAAATAAGAAAAGGGGGAGTGAGAGACAACACTGCATCATCTTGACATTCCTTTCTAAGTATATAAAAAATGAGCTGTAAGTTCCTCAGCGTCTTGCTACCACATAAGCCAGCAGCAGCAAATTCCCATCTCTGGAGCCATGCAGGACAATGACAGACTGGTGAAAGCCAGCCTAATTCTGCCAACAGCAGCGTCCAGCCATTTTTTCCCAATAGTTGGCTAATTAGTAGAAATGTGGATTTCCAAGACGGCAAAAGACGATTAGGGAGCTCTGTAAAAGCCTCAAGGCTGCCTATGAGACAGATCTCAGAGGACTGTGATACAAAGTCTGCATGTGTGCCCCTGATTTTAAGCTGACAGAAATCAGTGTTGGACTGAAGGCCTGATGGACATTTATTAGCTGAAAATAGCTCATGGTCTCTGCCCCTCTTTTACTGGATAGCCACCTACACCACTAAAGAAACAGGCTGTCAGCTCATGCTTCCAAATCTGTGGACATTCAGGCTGGAGCTGTAAACTGACCATGAGGGCTGAGGTATCTTACCTGCCTCTGTAGAGATCCATTGGTTCAGGTCTGAGGAAAACTGGCAATGTGTGGGGAGAAGGAACTTAGAGCTTTTGCTGTAGCTGTCCAAATTAAAGAGAAGACTCCTTTCTGTGTCTACCATATATATTTAGTTATTCATTTCTATACATGCCAGGCACTAAAATTCTGTAAAACTTAGAACTGTGGAACATTCTTGTTAAATACCCAGGGACACTGGTTAGCAGAAGGTCACTGGGGGAGCAGAAACATCAGGATACACCCTAAATAACAATTTCAGCAACCATGGAAAATCAGGTGGATTTACTGGTTGTGCTACCCCAAAATTAGCTTTTCAAGAGTTGTAACTTGGGACAATATTGTATAGCTCTAACTCCAACTTAAGCACTTGTGTAGGGCCCCATCACAGAATCATTAAGGTTGGAAAAGACTTCTGAGATCTTCCCCTTGAAATGAGTGATAGAAATGAAAGAAGTCACCAAATGGTGACTCAAGGTAGAGCCAAAACATGAAGTTAATACTTGGAGAACTGCAAGATAGGAAGTTTCCAGTGATACCAGGGAAGTTCAGTCCTCTCCAGTTTGGAACAAAACAAGCAGTTATGATTACCTCATAGTAACTTACTTGTATGAATACCCAAAAAGGTCTGGTTATTTGTCCAGAATCTCTTAGCTCTTTAAATTGGGTCAGAAATCAAAATGTCTGGTCAAATTCATCAAAATACAGTGAAAATGTAAGGATTGTTTTGGAGGTTATAAAACGTATATATGACAATATTCAGCTTCTTTTTAGCCCAAGCCTCCATTAGGCAATCCCAGTGTACCTTATGTCGTTCAGACTCCCCTTCTAAGACAGAGCCTACAGCTGAATAAATGTTGCATTGTTTAAAAATCAAAATTTTATGATCAAAGTGAGGAGCAGAATCCTGAGGGCTCCAGTTAGATGTTTTGGTAACATCTTGCTGTCAGTTATGAGCAGCAGGGAAATGTAATGTGTGAAAGACAGACTCTGACAAAACCTCAGCTCACATCAGGTGCTGCTGTAGACACCAAATCTGTTGCTTTGAACTGCACTCTTTAGGAAAGCAGCAGCTGATAATGTCTACAGTTTCTGAAACTATTGAGTGGTCTTTTAAAGCTGTCCCATACAGAGCTTCCATTACAACAGGTAATCAGAATAAGAGCTTCTTCAGAGAGAAAAGGGGTGAGTTCCTTGGAAAGTACTTGGAAAAGATAATTTCAAACTGTCTTTGCAGGAAAAGATCAAAAAGAAATGGTAGATTTTTATCGCTGTTAATAAGCAATTCAGTAATGGAAACAATGCTGCATGTTCCAGCTACTTCTCAAAGAAATTGGCCCCAGTCTTAAGTCTTCCAAAATAACCAGGCTGATCCTTAGAGGAAGTGTAAATTAAACAGCAGAATCATTACAGGGCATAGAAAATTATGCAGTCCACCTAAGAAGGACTACTATTGCTTTTTCAATTGGAAGACTCATTTAAATGTAATTAATCAGACCACCGTCATGTACAATTAGAACTGTATCTCTCAGTGATTCTTCTGCTTTGAGAACCACATGACCTTCAGGAAAACAGAGCTTAGCAAATTACTACTTCTAAATTTTCTATACTGAAAATTTGGTGGGTCACCTGCAGACGTGACTTTTGGGGGTGTTGAAATGGTGACACAGGCTGGCCAAAGGAAATATCCTTCTCCTTTCCCCTGTGGTGTTAAGCACAGATTTGCAGCTGTTTGGGAGCAGCGTGGGAGCAGCTCTTGGTTTTGGTAAAACATCCCTCCCCCACTGTAAAAGCAGATTTTTCACATCAGCTTCCTATAAGGTTAAACATAATGGGTCAGGTCCAGCTGCTCGTTCAGCCTCCTTTTAGTCTCGTCTAACATTTGTGAGATCACCTGTAAATTGGCATAAAAAATCAGGGAAAGCAGCAATGCTGGAAGCAGCTCAAGCTGAAAGTCAGACTAAATGAACTCCACTGCAGTCACAGTCTCAGGTGGGAACTCTGATGAAATGACAGTGTAGAATGACAGCTTAAGAGGAACCTGTGGGTGGGTAGGCATTAAACCTGTCCCAGACACACAGACTCATCACCTAAGTCACACAAGAAGAGGTTGGTGAAACAGCACAAAATTATCTAATTGTATTAGGAAGAAGAACAAGTTATCTAATTCGTATGTTGTGCTGCCAGAAATCCAAATCAGAGCTCACAACACTGGAATTTTGGATATCTTAAGACGCAGACCAAAGTGTCAGATAAACTCTCATATTTATCCAGGATCAAAAATGACTGGATTTTTTTGTGGCCATCACAGATTCAGTCCAAATGAAGAATTCGAAAGTTGATGGTGCCTATCTCCTAACCTTCTGTACCATAAACACCAGAGCAACAATATTTGGTGCTGAAACAGTCTCCCAAGTCAGCCTCAGAGCTAGATGAAGCAAAATCAACACCACAACTAAAGCAAAGAGAAGAGGAGCTTGGAGTGAGCTGTCTTTATATCTGTAGTTTATCTTACAGTCAAGAAATTACCAATGGTGTTTGAATTCTCTATACCTTAGCATTTCTCAGTAGAGAAAAAATACTAAGAATACATAGTGCCACTGCTTACTGAAATAGTTAATGATCCTTTCACAAGGCAGCTCTTGCCCTAGACTTGATTTCTTTTAGCATCTAAACAGTGCTAAGAAAACCACTAATTAATTCTTAAGCCCTTGCAAACAGCCACCTTTCTATTGTAAACCTTCTTTCCATGAGACAATGAATACAAAACTGTCAGGGCTGTGTCTCCACGGGGGACAGGCTTGGTGAGAGTGTGATAAAACACTTGAAGCATCTCTGGCCCTTCCTCTCCCAAAGTGCCCAGAGCAGCTGTTCCTGTAATAGTTCCTGAGCATCCAGAGGGGTGGATTTTGCCTAAGCCACAGTGTGAATGGCAGTCTTTGCCATCTGTGGTCCACGGGAAGGTTGCATCCTTCACTGCTCTGGGCCACGCCTGTATCCTCTCTGCTGCTGAGAATCAGGGAGATCCCTGCCTCAGGAGAGGCTCACTTGGCATGCAGTGCAGCAAGGGATTTGCAGTTGGATTCACAGCTCTATGGCTGCTTTAAAATACCTTGCAGGAGAAAGGGCAGGCAGAGTCTCCCAACTCACATGCACCAGGCTCTGCATGCACGTGGACATGGGAAGGACTGAGGAATATTGTCCTTTCAATGTGATGTACTAAACCAGACTCCAAGAAAAGCTGTGATACTGGGACATGCTTCTGTGGCAAATTTGTTTATGTTCAGTTTTTCTTATGACTTGTCATAAGCCTGTTTTGAAGGCTTTCCTGTGTTCCACTACCCTTTTCCAGTAGCAGAACTTCTCTGCACCAGCTGTAAAGACATCTATTTCTCTTGGTTCAGCAAAGGGTTCTCTGCTAGCCAGTAATCCCCTGGCCTTGCAGACCTTGATCTAATGTGAAGAACACAATTTTTAGTAGCTCCCTGGATATGTACCCTGGTGCCCAACTGAGCACACAGAAATCCAACTTCCTGGAGGACAGACAGATTCTGGGCTGTGGGTGGTGAGCTGCACACAGATACACAGAAGGATCACTGCTCCCCAGGGAGCCAGCATGAAGAGCATCTGCCAAAAGAAACCCTCCTAACTTCCTGCCAGGGCATGAAAAGAAACGACACCATGACCGATAGTGTGACAAGTGTGGAAGGACAAGTGTGGAATGCCTCCCAACAGGGACTGATTTGTTGGTGATGCTCTGAAAACCCCTAATCCCCACAAGGAAGAGGAAGAACAAGCAGCCTCCACCAAAGCTGTCACCTCCATGGTGTCCAATACCCTTTCCATATATTCATCAATCACAAAGCCACATCCCAGACAGGCAGGCCAGTAACTCTGGGGTAACATACACACAGACATCATTTGGGTTCCCTAGGGGATCTGTTCTACAGATGGGGCTCCCATTCAGTGATAAACTAATTCCCTTAGTCATGAGACTGTACCCTTTCTCCTCCAGAAGGATACAAAGAACAGTCAACTTACCAGCAGCAAGGGCTCTGAACCCTCCTGTCAGGTTTATGTGGAATCTGTCCTTGAGACTCCAGTGGAAATGATTCCCATCTTTCACATCTGTATGACAATAATTTCCAACTGGAAATTTTTCATTCTCTGTTTCTTTTTGTAGGATGGCCATCAGTGCTGTAGCTCAATGCCAACACTGAGTTCATGCCACCTCCTGCAGTCAATATATGCCTGAGGAGAGAGAATAAAGTTATTAAACCTACTCTAGATTTGCTGTCATATTGTAACTAAGCACTGGAAATCAAATAAATATATCATAAGACAAGCAGTTAAAATGTCTACTGAAAAAACAGATTCAGGCAAAATGGCTTAATCTGCAGCATTAATGAGTAACAGATTGTTCCATCAGTAGTATATGAGGAGCAGCATGCAAGAAGGCAAACCTCCTACAAATTCCCTGGGACTTGTATCCTTGTAAAAGGCCCAGTTCTGGAGAATACTCAAGAATATGATTAAGGTGAAGCACGTGTTTAAATCCCATTGATTGAAGTATGAGCTTAAAAGTCGGGGTTTTTTTAATCAGGGCACTTTATTAAACTGAAGAATATTCTGTGCAAAAAGCTCAAAGTCAGAAGCAAGAGCAACTGGGAGGATGGGCCTGTCCAGCTCTGTGCTGATGGGTACATGCAGCCATCCTGCTGTCCCAGCTGTTAGGAAGAGGGAGTCTTCTCTGTGTTACTTTGACAGCCTAAGAACCTTCCCTAAGATGCACCTCCTATGCCAACCTTTGTCTGTACCACACATTATCTTTTTTCCTAATGTAATTTTCAGTGTAAGGATCCGACTTTGCCTGGAACTGAGTGTCTGTCCTGACTCCCTGCCTGCATGGGCACACCTCACAGAAATGTCCCAGCAGAGTCACCTTGTGCTCCCTGCAGCACATGCACTGTTGCAGATGATGATCTGTAGCAGTTCTGGGATCCAAAGAGGCCCAGGGCCACACTTTATACATGGAATGAAAAACTAGATTCTTTCTCAAGGAGCTTGCTGACTTAATGAATGCTGAGAGAAAGAGAACAGAGGAATAAACACGAGAAATCTCAAGGTCTTGAAGGACAGAAGGAGAGTCTGAGAAAGGGAGATAGTAAAAGCAGATGGATAATATTTTGTCTGGTGAATACATGCACCTAAACCCCAGCAGAAACAATACAAAGATACGGATTTGTGCTGCAGCCCTGCCCACCAGAAAGGCCCATACCATATTAATTATGTCTGCCATGCCATTAGCTAGATGCTGCAGAGCAAATAATGAAATTGCTTCACAAAAGCAGTGAAGACAACTGGCCAGCTTTTGCTGTGCTTAATTCAGATTGCCTCTGTGTTTCTCATCTATTATTATTCAGTTTTAACTTATTCCTTTATTTCTAGTGTCTGATCAGGCGAAGCAGAAGTAATGTTCTCCTCCATACACACGCTGTAATCTGTTCCTATTCCCTTAACAACGAGGGTCACCATGGACAGTGTTTAGGAAAGCAGCAAAAATCACTGTGATGGGTGCTATTGAATGGCCTGCTCTTCCATGAATGCTTTGCTGCCTAAAGCTTAAGAAGCCACATGGGGTGTTTAAAAGAGAGGAGAAAATGTCATTAATTGGCAAAGCTTTTGGAGCCTAGGGCTTTCATCCAGCTGTTACACTGAGGTGAAGTGAAGCCTCTGGGATGTTTGTAGATACATGGTGCTCATGTTTTTCCTTTGTAACAAACAAGTTAGGTAAATGTGCACAAATACAGGGGAAGGGAAGAACATCTCCACCATGCTCAGTGCAAAAATCCTGAGTTCTGCCTCCCTGGCAAGACCAACTGTCTTGATGTTTGATCTTTATATGACCTTTAATCAACGTGGTGGTGTTAAATCCAAGCTAGCTCCATTCATAGTTGGGATTTCTGCAAAGTAAATGGGTCTGCCTAAATGGGTTTGCTTCTTCTCATACCATAGTCCCTTTTTAAATTCCTTGGGAAAAGAAGACTGAGTCTGCAGTCTAGAAGCAGAAGACAGTGACTTCATTTTAACTGCAACTACAAATCATTGTAATGACCTTGGTTGAGTCAATGATTTCCTGGTGCCTGATAGGGAGGAAGGAGCCTTGCTTCCATGAGGGACCATAAGGCTTGGAGCCAGTTATTCTGACCAAGTCCTGTGATGTTCTGGAGGGAGAGGTTTCAGAATAAGTCACGGTCATAGTCCTGCCTCATCTGCACCTCTGTACAGCTTACCCATCCCACAGCAAGATGCAGTGACAAGACCCCTTGGAGCTGGAGCTGCTGGGCTGACAGGAGGACTCCCAGTTTGCCATGGCTGCAGAGGTGTGTGACTCTTGGCTCGCATTTCTCCACCTGAGCACGGAGTGCTCAGGATAAGTGCTAGTTAGAAGCTTTCACACATGCCAGGAAGCAGCCTTGGTTTGATGCCATCGAATAGAGACGTTCGTTCTCCGAGTGTTGGGACCTGCCCAAGGATGGCAGCAAACATTTACGAGCACAGGTGTTCCTGGCAGGTGTTCTGTTTCCGAGGAAGTGCCTTCTGGCTGAGCTGCTGCCAGCCCATCTATCCGCCTCCCCCATTGCCTCACAACCTCACCTCCCCCAGGGACTTGCAGGCAGACCTATTTCAAACAGCAGGCACAGGCAATGAACACATCAGGCAATTAAATGGCAGATCAATTCGACTTAGCTTCTCTTGGGAAAGCAGCCCTTGGGAGACAGAAGAATGAGGCAGCAGGAGACAAAGGCAGAGAGAAAAATTGAGAGGTACAGGAGAGAAGGAGGAGAGCAGAAGAGCCAAGATGGAAACACGGCGGGCAGAAAGGGCCATGCACAACGTGGTGTGAAACCACAGCTGCAGGGGAGGAGGCATTCAGGGGAAAAGGACATGGCTGGCATAGGCAGCACGAGAAGGACAACACTGAGGAGAAGACATGGGAAAGAGAGAGTATGTCTAAGGGAAGGTAAAAACAAGACAGAGAAAAATGAGACTGGAAGAGATAGGATAATGAATATAGCAACAGCAGGGAATGGCCTCAACTGCTTACCTGGCTCTGCAAAAATGTAAGTTTTATGAATTTGAAACTGTCAGCAAAAATATGTATTTGTAATATCCTATTCACTTTATTTAAACTGATGGAGAGTCACTGAATATTGACAGAGGACTTCTCTCCCTGAAATATGCCATAAACTCAGGAGCTTCCTGGTACCAATATGAAAAACATACAGTGGCACTGACAAGCAGAAGGAAAGGAAATTAAACTGGCTGGTATCACTCCAGCCAGCTGAGTGGAACACTAGAGGAACAAACAACATGAACTTCTAATTAGTTTTCAGTTTCTATCTTTAATAATCTGAGACACTGGTAATACTAACCCACTTAGTTATGCTAGTAGTAGGCCTTCAAGAGTCATAAGGAAAGTACCAAAAATCTGAGAGTCTTTTCTTTTAAAAGGTCACATGATTCTTGTTTTTCCTTTCTTAAAAAAGACCAAACCAACCCCCCCCCCCCCCCCAACACAAATAAACAAACAAAGAAACTGCCCGTGATTTACATTTTCAAAGATGAACTTCTTGGAGAGAGGGAGAACACTGTAATTAGGGGGCCCAGAGAAGGTTTGAGTCCGCAACACGCAAGGACTTTTCACTGTGTGACCTTCATCCTGTCAGACTCCCCTTCAAGAGAAGTGGCCTCTTGCAGGATGTCTCTGTTTGCTCTTCCTCCTCAGCTGGGAGCAGTGCAAATCCCTCTCTCCCTGCTGCCAAGCCCATTGCTGCTGCTCTGCAGGACTCTGCCCCATCCTAGGGGTGTGCTTCTCACACTCCATTTACAGCACAGCAGGAGCCAGCCACAGGAGGGGCATTGAAATGTCAGGCCTTGAAGCTGCTGTGCCAAAGGACAAATGAAAGTATCTCACAGTGACTCCAGGGAAGCCATGTCTTTCCAGTTTTTCCACTAAGGCTCTGTAGCACCATGCTATGCTCTTATAAGTTTTCTTCTTGCATGGCTTCTCTCCAAGCCCATCGAGGCTATTTACATACACCCACCATATTTACAAGAGTGCTGTGAAGAAGCAAAAGACAAAACCAAACCAAACCATGAAATGAGTCAGTGGCAGAAATGCTGATAAACCTAGACTCTGTTCTGTCTTTTTCCTTCTTATTAGGTAGACAATGCTGCCTTTCTTCTGCCCCTTTCAACTGTCCTGTGACAGATTTTGAAAAATAAATCTAGGAAGAGTTAATATTTTACTTTATCCCTAAACAGAGGAACCAAGAACATTAAATCCAACATTAGGGATGACCAGGCAATAGGTAACCAGTTTGGAAATCCAAGACCTCACTGCTTCACACCTCAAGATCAGCATATTAAAAATGCTTTTTTTCTACTACTCTTGATTTTTCTCTTTGCAGGAAAAGAATGAAGTTGCTGAGTCTGAGAATATCTAGTACCACTTTTTTGTACAAGGCAGAATATGACCATGGTGTTTGTTTAGTTTTCTTCTTCTATTTTCTAAGCCTTATTTCTTCTCCCTCTCCCAGTCCAGCTCCACAACTGGCACTGTCCCTTCAGTGGTGACAAATTCTTTTAGTTCCATACAGTCCTGACAGATGTTGTTCCTCAGGCCATGAGGTCCATGAAGCAGAGCACAAATCACTGGCTCTTTCAGGGCCCACAGGTAGCTGCCATGGCGAGGCTGAGGATGAATTTACCAGCCAGCTGCCACTTCACTCTCTCTAACCTGGAGCTAGTGATCAGCATTGCCAAAGCACTGAATGGAATTAGATTGCTTGCACTACGACAAGGAGGGAGGTAATCACACAAATAGGAAGGTGGAGGGGGAAGAAAGCCAAAAAATTCAAACTAAATTAACAAGAACCAGGAGGGTAGGAGATGATAGGACAACTGGTCTGCTGACTTGCTCTGTCCTGCAAGCATACACACATACAGATGTGAACATGTACACACACTCCTGTCTGCTAAATCTGGGCATCTGGATGTCCATCAGCTCAGCTCTACATCCCTCCTAAATGTAGATTCTTTGGCTGCCAGATCCCATAAACAAATTGAGCCAGACTTGAGTAACTGCCTGAAATCTGCTTCTTCCCAAGGTCTGACTGTAAACAACTCAACCTTTCAGCCTCTGCCTGTCTGTCCTTCTAAATTTTCCACAGTATTTAAACTGTAAATGGAAGGGGCACATTGGCAGAAGAAGCTGCAGCCTCAGTTCCTTGTTTCTCCACAAACAGAAGCCATGCATGAGTTAGAGGCTGCATGCTCCCTAGAGAGCAGGCTGCACAGTGGCTGTGCTGGCACAGAGCTCTGTCCCAGCCTTGTCCCTAGCACAGTCCTGGGGGGAATGGCGCCGTGGCTTTGGCAGCCGTGGCTGCCAAGGGAAGCGTCTCCTGGGGCCGGAGTGGAGAATCCACGCAAGCACCTGGAGGAGCCCTAGCAAGGAAAATGCTCCCATCTCTCCTGCCCTGCTGCAGCACTGGCATGATTTATATTCCTAGTGCACAGCAGGAGACAAGCCATAGCACAGCACTGGAGAATCAAACAGCCAGTTCCCACAGCAAGGCAGAAATACAGGAGCTGGAGGTAACTAGACAGGAGAGATGAAGTCCAAACTCTCAGTGAGTCCTCACTTCCACTGTTCTTTGTCATGAGACAACAGGACTACATTGCACCTGCTGAGAAGAGAGCTAGCAGAAATCCTGGCTATGCTGTAGTGGCCTTGCTTAAAGCAATCAGCTCTTTCTGACAGGAGTACACCTCTTTTTTTCAAATCATGTATTTTACTAAGTCCACACTGTCATCAAGGGTGGCTGCAGCACCTGGATACAGACCAGAGAGGGTTTTCAACTTTCTTGCTACTCTTCTTCATGTAATGCATGAATGATCCAGCTGCCTGCATTCCCTCTTTCTCACCTACTAAATTGCTGCTCCTTTTCTCACACCGTGAAATGAATTCTTCAGTGGCTCCTCAATATGGCTTTTTCACTCCAGAATCCTCATCATCATGATTCTTCTTAGCACCATGGAGCTGTATCTAGTTTTGACAGAATTTAATGGATGCTTGCTCCCAGATATCTGCCATTAAATAAAAGGAGCAGATAAATATGATAAATATTAAACATGAGGAATGTATTTCCAGGTGATAAAAGCTTTGTAGACTTTAGTTGTACTCACTTACTACTGAGGCAGTTTCTTTAAATTAAAGGTTGGTCACGTCAAGACCTACAGGTTTTTCAAAAGACAGTTCATGGGGATAGCAGACCTCAAAACTGGAGGAATATGGTAGGAACTTCACATGTGCCTTGGTGCTGGCTACAAGAAAGCCATTGTACCCTTTGTGTGTACCCTGGAAATTCAAAATCAAGTACCCAACGTGAAGACATTTAAAAAAAAATGGAAATCAATAATTAGTTTGCTTTGAGTCTGTACATGTTTATGCTTCCACATCTTTCTTCACAGGTAGACAGGTTAGAAACTGACATTTTAAAAAATGAAAGGAGAGACTCACATAATTGCATGACCTGAGAGCTTAGACTTTAACATCAGATTTTACAAGGCTTACAATAAAAATGTGGTGACTGGTAGCATGGGGGATTCACATTCCTTTCTTTGTGCAACAAAAAGAGAGAAGAACATGCACACTCCAAATACCCCCTGTCACCTGTGTTCTTCTTGATCTTTTTGAATTTATTGAGCCTGTCAGTTGCAATGGAAGCCAGTTCCACATGTGATCCCCCAGTGGTAACATTCACAAATAGGTTTGCAGTGTGTGACACCACCCCTATAATAAATGCTGTGGTTTATGAACTATTCCTAGGGCAGAGGAAAAGGAGCACTAAAAATTGATATAAATGACACTGGCCATGCTGCCTGGCTTTATGTCTGTCTTTTTACACATCCTCTCCTATTTTCTTCAATATTTGTTTCTTTCTAAAACCTTTACCTTCCAAAAGTTCTATATTTTAATTCTACCTTCAGTCTTTTTTCTCTGTGGTGATTCTGATTTATTTTTGTTTCTCCATCCTCTCTTCTGACTCCTTCCCTTTAGCTGTCTTTTAGCATTTTGTAATGTATAATTTTTCTTCTATGTCAGGTTGGCACCAAGAGAGTTGTGATCAAATCTTTTATCCTGAGGGATGCAATGTCTCTGTAAAAAGACTTTGTGCCCTGCCAGAGCAGAAAGATTCTCTCTGCACCATCATTTCCAGACATGCCAGCTTCTTGAGCCCAATTTGCTTTCTGTGTAATCACCTTTCATCTGATTGCTGCCCGTGGTGACAATACCTGTGTGTCCCTGTCCTGGTTACTGTGCCTTGCTGGTCTGTGTGTGCTGGGGAGAAGCACATTGTTACCCAGTGCTGCATGTGGGCCATCATGCTGGACTGGGGCTCTTCTCTTCTGTCACAAGCCCAGGTCTGTCATTTACAAGTCTGTCACTCTCCTATGGACAGAGGATAGGAGTGTACAGCACCCAGGAACCGTCCAAACTCCCTCCTGCCTGCAAAGGGCTTTCCTGGCCCTTTCTCAGTTCTCAAGGGGAAAAAAAAAAAATTATAATTCTTTTTCTTGATGAAATTTCCTCATTTCCCAATGGAACTTTCCCTAGCTTCTCATGTTTCTGGCCAGTTCTGGAGTAGTAAGCCCTAGCACAAGTCTACTGGTGCCTGGTGTGTTGTGTTGCTGAGTTTTGGTCAGGGAGAGTTTGCAGAAGAGGCCAGAAAAAACAAGCCCATGCTCTGAAACAAGGCAATCCCACAGACTTTCAGCTTCTCAGGAGCTGATGTGATGGGGCCTGGGGTACTGAAGTGACTCCAGGAAAATAAGGCTTTGGTGACCTGGAGTCACAAATCCCAAATCAATAACCACACCTGGCCTCCCCGAGCCTCCCCGGTGTGAGTGGATCCAGCACTCTCCCCTGGCTGGGCACTCCTGCTCTGCGGTGCTGCCCATGCTGAGGGGCTCATCCAAGGTGTGGAGCATCCTCACCTCACTCCCCATCCCAGGCCTTGCCTGCCTCCTGCTGTGCTGCCAGCAGCTCTCGCCGAGCAGGGCGGGTGCTCTGGAGCGCTTTATAGCTGATGCATTGTATTTGCATAGGCCATTGTCATTCCCGGCGCGGCTCCTTGCAGCTGGCATCCTGACTGGAGAAATATCTTCTTTAAGGAGAAGCATGAACGACGCAGCTAAAGATAAAAATAACAATAATTTTGCTAGATGAAACTTCATGTTTAAGCACTTAAAAAGCCATAAAAAGTCAATTTTCTTTCTTTCAATTATTTTGCTTATTCCATTTTTGACATAAAAAAAAAAAAAAAGGAAGGGGAAAAAAAACCGGGGAAAAAGGAGAGAAGTTTCCTAGTTAGAAAGACGCGTGTTTTTCTCATCAGTACCCAATGTCTTCATGATTTTTCACCTCTCTCCTCATTGCCCCCCAACCCTGCTTAGGTCCTAGTCCCTGTGAACATGAAAATAGCCATTGTCAGGCAGGGCTGGTGCTTCCTGGCATGAGGAATGGAATGGAAAGGAGCACTGATAAGTCCTGAGTGCTCCCTGCCTCTTTCAGCACACAAGCAGCTTTGCAGAGAAAACGGAAAAGATAAAGCCAGAAATTACTGCTCTTGCACAATATATGCCAAGTTCATAAGAGCAGCATTTAACACTTAATCAAAATGGTTTGACAATGTAAAAATTAGGTTTTCAAATGTCATTAGTGCCTTATAATAGGTTCAATTTATATCACTCCCATCCCTGGTTTTTTTTCATCTCTGCTAATTGTTTTTATTAATTTCTTTCATTTTTTACACTGTTGTCTTGTTGGTTTTAATTTTTAATTATCTTAAGACTTTTTCTTTTACCTCGTTAATTGGTTTAGGTTTGAAAAGGCTGGTTCTGTCATTCTTCTTCTTCAAGGGCAGCTACAAGAGATTTTTTTTATGCAGTTTCTTTTCCATTGGTAGGCTCTCTTCTGGGCTAATTTGGGAAAAAAAGCACTTGCTTTTAGGGCAGTCTAAGCACCTTTTTTGTAGTGTGATTCACAGAAATGCTCCCTTATATTGACCTGTAAATTTCCTTCTACACTGGCATGCAGGATTCATTTGATATTGGCATAGAAATTGTATCTCTGTTCTACAGTTGATATGCAGACTCTTTTCTGTTTGGAAAAAGATGAAAGCTCTCTTTTGCTCTGGCTTGTAAGGCCTTTTCTGTATGGGCTCTCCTTTCTGTCACCCATCGAACACAGGCACACACACCATTTCTTTTCTCTTTCCATGTACAAGAATGTTCCAACTCTTGGTTATCACAGGGCTGCAAGATGTCATTTGCATGGAGACGTATATTGGCATCTTGTTTGACTTTTTTTATTCCAGTATAAATGGAACTGGTTCAAGTAATCCCACTGACATTTTGGGGGCAGAAAACCATTTTGGGAATGGACATTTTTTAGAAAAATGCTGACACTTGCTTGGTTGTACTTGGCAAAGGAATGTACTTTGGGTCTTCAGGGGAAAATCTAAAAAAGTAAAATCAAAGAATCTAGGCAAAAAATACAAGGGAAAAAATAATTCTCCAACTTCTTTTACATGTAGACAGATGAAGAAACACTTGTGGGAGCTCACCCCAAGGTGACTTCTTGCTCCTGAAGGAAACCAAAGCTGTTAAACATGGAAACTTTGGAATCTCTTTCCAGTTGCCAGCAAGAGTGGTCAGTGGCTTTGCACCAATAAAGCTGCACTACTTTGGCACTGCAAGGAGATGTGGAAGTTTAATCTTACTCTCACACTCAGTTCAGTCCTACTGGCTGAAAGATCCTGCCTTCACCTTCCTGCTGGCTCTCCTGCCCCCTGACAGCTCTGCAAGGCCTTTCAGTGGGGTAATGGGGCAGGAAACCCTTCACTCATAGAAAGACCGTCTTAAAAGAGTCCTGGTTTTCTTCAAAGACATAGTACTGGCAGAATTCCTCCTTGTTCCCTACAATTTGAGATGAGTTACAACTGCTGATGTCCAAAAGGATCTTTGCAGCAGCATCTCTTGTATGGCAACCCAAGTCCTCACAGTCAAGCTGTGAGGCATGAGCTACGTGCTAGTTTTATTCACTTGGCCTTTAATGGCATTTTAAATTCTCCCTGTTGGGCAGGCTTGTACTCTCATGTGCTGCCTAGAGGTCTACACTGTCTGCTTCTTCTCCTCCACCCACTGCAGCTTGTGTGTTTTACCCCTCAGCTTGTGAGGGGTATTATTCCTTCCTGCTTAGCCTGGAGATCCATGTAAATGACACAGAGCAGATCTCAAATTAAACCTTTGGTGGCAGTGCTCATGGGCAGAGTCCTACCTGACAAAATGCCAATATGCTGCCTGGCCCTGGGAGACCTCTCAGCCTGTGTAGTGTTCTGCTGGCCCCAGGCAGCTTTCTGCTCTGTGATGGACAGGCATGGCTTCATCAAAGGTTCTCCAGAGCCTTAAATCAGGAACAATACAATCTGTACCTGTGAGATGCCAAGAACCTACACAGATGCCTGATAAGAGGAAGGCCTTTTACTCGCCCCTCTCTATATTTAGCAGCATTCCCAGGCAGTGTTTCTAAAATTACCAGCTGCAGTAATGTGATTCATACCCCCATCACTGCCAGCAGTGGATAAGAAGAGTGTAAATGACATGCAGGAGAAAATCATGAGCAGTGTAGCCCAAATCAGGACTGTAATGGTATAGTCTTTGGTGCTTGTATTGACATCTATGCCAGGCTTTCAGGGAGAAGCAGTTACAGATCTCAGAATCTGTTTTCTCTCACAGCAGTCGGTGGGAATGTCCCAAGCTTCAAGAGAAAAGGCTTGAGATTGTTTTCAAGCCATATTTTTGGGCAAGTCTGGTACAATGAGTAATAACAAAAGATGTGCACAAATTGTTTTTGCAAGGACACTGTGCTGCTTGGGATGTGAATGCTGTCACTAGAGCAGGGCCTCTGCTATCTAAGAAGGGTCTCCATCTGTAGCAAATCAACAGCAGACAGGCAAAGCATCTGTATCAGCTGTGGGAACCCATTCCTGAGATGGAAAGAACAAATGTGGTGGTGGTTGTCATAGACTGCCCTGAACCAGTCTGGAAAGAGGCATTACTGTGGAATCAGTCCAAGAGCTGGAGCTGTTACTGTAAATACCATAAACATCTAAATCTTTTAGGAGGTTCAGTCTGCATATCTGAGCCATTATGGGATATTAACTAAAATGCTCATTTGAAAAATTACCCTGTGAGCCACTACAATGTAGCAGAGGAGCTGTTTTGCTCAGATAAATAATAATTGAAAACTGAGGCAGAAACCTGCAGCCATATCTGTGTGTGTTGTGATCTTGTCAAATCTCATCACCTAATTACTAACAGGCCTTGCTGGGCCATGGAAGAGACCTGCAGGAGAGGCAGAGCCTGAGAAAACAATATTTATTATTCTGAGAGAAAGCTCTTCTTTCAGAGTTGGTGCTGAATGACTACCTCAATAAAATTAAAGAGACCTGTGCTTCTTGCAATCCTTAAAAACAAATTTAAGGGCTGATATTCTTAATTAGTGTTCCCCCTAAAGATCCTTGGTTCATGATGGGGTATTTTGTCTGTTTGTCCTGATCAAATTAATATTTGAGAATTCCTTTCCACCACTCTGAAACATCCCTCCTTCATCTCATCTATACAACAACTTCAAAGGAAAACCAGGCTGTTCTGTTCTTCATACTTCCACATAGATTCTCCTGTGCTTTTAAATAGCTGTTCCACAGCCAGGGAGTGATGGTTATTGCCACACATATTGGCAAAGCACACTTGGACCCTTTGGGCTGAAAGAACATATGTTTACTATAAGAAATTATGTCACTGTTATCATCTCCCATTGTGACAAGTTGTTAAAGACTAGAAATGAGGACAGTAATGCCATTAGATAGAGAAAGGAGATCTTGAAGATATGTAAAACTCTAACACATGCTGCAGACTAATTTTCCAGCTGAATTGCTCTTTGCTTTGGTGACCACTATAAGTTCGTATTCATCCGCTGTTGCAATGGCCACAGGCAGTACAGAGACAGAAGGAAATCCTCTCTGTGCACTTGACAAACATCTTGAAAAAACTTCAAACCAAGATGAATATCCACAAAATGCTGCATAAGCCGTACACACGGAAAAGAGTCATTCCAATGGGTGGCAGCAGAGCCAGGCAACATTTACATTTCTCTAGCATTTCGATAAAACTTAGGTAATAGAGAAGTCATAAGAAGACAATGGCCTCCATCTCCTTGAACACAGGTGAAGAATATGAGACTGATGGAAAAGGAGCTGAGTTTTTAATGTGAGGGGCTGAAATACAGCAAGCCAGTAATCTGCACTCTCCCCCTCTTGTAGTAACATTTACAAACTATACATACTTTCCTTCATGATATTTCTTCTATTTAGATAATTTTCATTATCTTCACAGAAATACCACATATTTCCTTTAGGGATTTTATTAATTTCCACCCATCCTCTCCAGCTCCACACTGGGTAGCATCCAGAGAAGGCAATGGGAGCCTCAGCAGGACTAGAATAATGAAAGGGTTAACAACTCCTTCCCAGTGTTGGGGATAGGGGACATAATTTTAAAATCAAAGAGAAATACAGTTATGAAGCAATTTTATTCTCTATTAACCCAATCAATGGAAGGTTCCCATAAGCCATTACCAGGGATTTCAGATGCAGAAGATGTCATGAGGGGTTAAATAAAGATGTTTCTTTGTTCATTAGTACTGACAGCTCAGGGAAAGAGAAGGAAGGAGGGAAGAAGGGGGAGAGATAGAGGAAAAAGAAATTCAGGCTTGGGATAAAGGAGAGAAGAAATAACCCATCACCACATAAATTGTATAAAATTCCTCTATAAGTATTACAAGATATACTAAGGCAGTGTATTAAATCATGCATTAGGGACAGGAAATTGCGTGGGCCAATATTCCAGGTCTCATCCTGTTCAGTGCTGAGCCTGGAGGTGACCTTGGAATATCAAATCCAAGGATTTACACAGTGTGAATAATGGTCATGAAAGGATGACTGTGCCCATGCTTATGACCCACAAAACAGTTGAGCCTCCAGCAAACACCAGGCCACACAGCAGTGATCAGTACTGAATCTTCTCTTCCCTCTTGGAAAAACTCTAGGAGAGGGGCAGAGCTGATGCAGGAAAAACACCTCTCCCAGAGACTCTCAACAGCCTTTCCCACTGCCATATGTAGGCTTAAACAATATTATCTAGCAATTTTTAAGTCTTAAGATTCACATGCAATGGCAGCAGCAGTCAACAAAAAAATAACTCATTTATAAAAGGAAGTTCAATTGCATCATCCATCTTCAGTAAAAATTCAATATTTCCCAATACAAGTTGTTTTGATTTAATGAATGGGGAAATCATCCCTTTCCTACTTCCTAGCATGCTTATGTCTTCAAATGAATCCTGCATCATTGGAAAGCAGATAGAGGAATGTTAACAGGAATGCTGGGAACTGCTGCTAACAAACCCTGGAAAAGCATCCTCACAGGAGAAGGAAGGAAATGTGCGCAACTCCCTGCTCTTCCACGAGGCGTGGGGTGCTCTGCAATCTGCATCTGGCTTTTGGCTCTACAGTGGAAATTTAGACCCTATTTCTTTTTATCACAGTAGAGTTTCCACCGTAGAAAAAGGCTAGAGGTGTGTAAGGGGTCTGTACTTGGCAGAGGAGCTGGGAGGAAGCATGGAGTGATGCTGGTGGTGAATAGGATGTGGCCAGCTCTTGGAGAGACCTCCTACTTCTCATCTACCAGAGGTTTTGATGAAACTGGTGAGATAAGACCTCTCCTTGGTCATCTGGGTGTGTTTAATTTTTCTGGAAATCTCTCTTTTCTCTCATGAATTCTTTAAATTCATTCTAATGTAGTGTCCCTGTGCTGTTTACTAACCACATACAGGCAGCTATTCCCTCTGCTTGCTCCAGACATTAATGAAATGCCTGCCCACCCATGCAGCCAAACACAAAGGGGGCTGCTAATGGCATCTTTCTTTTGAAGTGAAATCCCAGGGCTTTCATTTGGTTCATGTTCCTCCCTGATAAAACTCTCCAGTCTCTGTCTCAGTATGGGGCACTGCTATCTAGTCTCACTTGGGGGTGGCAGGAGCTCTGAGGCTGATTTGGGGAGTGCTCTTCCTCCTATCTGGTGATGAGGAAAAGCCAGTGACCACAGCACAGCCAAACCAGATGTCTCAAAGGGGACATATGACCATTATTCTTGAGGCAATAAGGAATGTGCATAACAGATCAGAAAAGCAGAGAAATGGCCAACCAACACATGTAGGGAACAATTTGAATATCCTAGGGCAAACTTGCAAGGTAAATTTGGGGAACAGGGATCCACAGACAAATCCTGGGCATTGCAGTGCAGCTTTGGGACATGGCAGCATTATAGTAAATACAAAACTACTGTGTTCATTTCTGAGATAACATGTTTATACAGACAGATAGATATACTTTAGGAGAGAGGCACAACTCAGAGAATCATATCCATACATTTTCACCTCAGATTCTGATGTGGTAGTCAGTTCTGCAAATATATGGCATTTATGTTTCTCAGTATTGCATCTAAGCCTATAACATACTTGTTAAAACATGCAGAAAAGCAGCTACTTCGTGCTGCTGCAGCAACCTGCTACAGAGGACACACACACTGGGCTGTCTCTGACCTGGAGAACTTCATTTTGTACTTCTTGTGTCTTTCTCTGAAGTCTGTGAAATCCTTCTGGCTTTTCTTTGGCAAGTGTACAAACAGAAGAATGACATCAGGGCACATAGTTGGGACCCACTTTTTTGTAAGACAGTGCTTTATAACACATGATATTATTTGGTAGCATGTCCCCTTGGAAATCCCCTGGAAGAGAAGCAAAGATGGGGAACCAACCCCTGCTGGTTGCATTTTCTTGGTACTCTACTACGGTCTCATTTGACTTCACAGTTTAATCCAAATAGACAGCAATCTTTAAGGGATTCTAATCCATTTTAACAAGAACTTGAAAATCCACAGTGGGAAAACTTCAGTTTTCCATCATAAACACAAACTATGTCATTGCTAGATGAACCATGAAAAGCCCATTCTGGGAATAAGGTGAACATTTCAGGGATGTTAGAGGTCTTTTCCAACCTTGTCAATTCTGTGATCCAAAACATGCTTCGTTGCCACTGAGAAGTTATGTCTCCTTTTAAGAACTCTTGATCTTAAAAGTTATTAATATAGTGCAAATAGTTATGTAGTTGCTAGAGTTTACAAACAGGGGTTATCAGCCCTACTGGAAGTCATTTCCATTCCAAAGATGCCCATGCTGTACTGTAAGGAACTGAGAACTGGTGGGAGCATCCTGGCCTGTGAACTCAGGTGTTCCCAGAAATCTGTAGCCATTCCCATCTCCTCACAGAGACACTGCCTCTGCACCTCAGAAAGCCTCCTTGTAACAGGGCATGTGAGCTCTAATGGGATGGGAATGGGTTCTCCTTTCCTACCACTCTACTGTGGTTTCATTCTTCCCCTGCTGAGGCTGGGTGACATGTTTCCATTGAGTTCACTGATTCAGCAAGATCGAGCCCTTGGTCTTAAATAACTAAAGACTGCAAACTGAATATTGTAGCCATGGCAACAGCCAGCTCAACTTTAAACCCTCTGATATATAAAAAGGCAATTTTCTTTATTTTTTCTCCCTGCATTTTTATATTTCCAGAACTTACAATGGTAATAATGGCCTCAGGCCCTAACCTCCACCAGCCAGCCATTAACTTCATGGAAATGCCTTCTCCATCAGCCCCTATTGTCAACAGCCAGCACCATTCCGCAGAAACTGTAGGGTCTCACCATGCTAACACGACTGGACGTCTCAGCTGTGCCACAGCCCTCTGCAATCCTGCTGCAGACTTACTTCCTGATCATGACAAGTGAACCAGGACTCCATTTAGAGAGGCTGAGGGACTCTGTGGTGCTCCTAACTTCCTCTTGGAAAATGGGGAACAAAACGTCTCTCATCAGACTGATTGCCATTGTGTCCTGCACATGTAAACTCATGGGTAGATGCACATATCTCTGCCCTGCCTCTCTGCCTTCCAGGCTCATCCATCTTTCTCTGAGTGAAGCAGGAATACTTTCATGTCTCAGTTTTATTTGGTGTCCTGTTTGTGCCTCAGAAGCATTGTCAATGCAATTGTGAAACCACTGGAAATAGTGGGAATAGTGCCTTGCTAACACTGCTAAAGCACAGACAGCAAAGGGACCTTTTGCATTTTAGGATTTTTTTAATTTATTTTTTTTACTCTTTCTCAAATTCTTTCTGGAAACTTTCCTTCAAGAGGGCTGGATTAACACAAATTATCTGTTTAACAAGACACTGCTTGCCTATTCCTAACAGGAACAGATGACCTCAATCCTGTGTGTAATTTTGTCCTTGATTTTGTATGTGGCTAGTGGTTTAACTTTTGTGCCTCAGTTTCTCCTGCTGTTAAAAAGGAAAATGATAGACTTCTATTTCTTCTAATGGTCATGAAATTAATTTCCCTGTAATGCGTGTATAGTATGTAGAGCTGGCAGGATGAATGGCAATGGTAGCAGCTATTATTATATACCACTTTCAGCAGATAGCAATTTCTACAGCAGGTTAAATTCTGGCCCAAATAGTACTTGACTGTGTCTCTTTAAGGTCACAAGCTATTATGACTTGAAGACTAAAATGCTTTGTATATGATCATGAATAAATGAATTGAGTATCTCTGCCCAGCAATGTGGGATATGGAAAGGATGCTGAATATCATCAGCCTGAGCTATCAACATCCATCAGCTTTCCCCTTGCTCATCTCTCAGCTGTTGCAATATGAAACCCACTTTCCCCCGAGATTTCAAACGACTGGGGCTAAACAGCAAAAAAAACATTCAGTGACTAAATTTGCCAGAGAAGGTCTCAGTCACGAATGACTAAAAACAAAATTATAGAGCAATCTCAGCTGACTGAGAGCAGAATGAAATGTGATTCATTTTCATCCACCCGGCAGGGACTGCAGGGAAAGAAAGACTGGATTAACCCTTTTTCTGCTAGCAGTGCCCATGCTCCCTGGGCTGATGCACATGTAGTTTGCATTCCTCAAATATTAGGCCTTCTGCTTGTTTTGTAGGGGAACTCACGGCTTTTATTACTCAGGTGGACAAGACCAGTAGAAGGACTGTGCTAAAAATATTAGTGTGCTATACTTTGATATCATACACAGTTTATAGGAACATAACCATAGACCCCACTGCCCTCTACCAAGCAAGACATGACTGCCTGCCCAAAAAAACCCCTTGTAGCCTGAAGATGAAAGACAAAATCTGGACAATGGGATGTAGTGGTGGGATAAAACATTTGTCAGCAAGGCAGTCAAAGGTCAGCACTGCATCACCTGGCAGGATATAAGGAATTGTAAGGTGGGGAACAGAGGTGGATAATGACATGGCTTTCTGAATGCCTGCAGGAGGGATTCCTCACACACGATGAGCAGCAGAGGAGAAAACATGGCGATGGTAGCCTGGAAGTTTGACTAGGAGACAATGGAGCCTGGTTTCATGCAGGAGGATGCTTTGGGCAGAAGCTATTGTTGCAGGCTTCCTCATCCGGTCTGCACTCATAAGCTTGGGGATCACCATTGGACTCAGCTGGAGGCCTCAGGTAGGAAATGGTGCTGTGCTATGTGGAACCCTGGGGTGAAGCTCTCCAGGCCATTTCTGACCCTTACTGGAAGGAGGCAGATGAGACACTACTGGAATTGAACTCCTCCCATGACAAACACCAGCACATGAAGGCTGTTTTGAGGTTGGTCATATGTACCAGGTGGTTCTGTGTTTTGGCTGATCACCTGCTCAAATAAATAAATTAAAAGCATGTCTACTGCCCCTAGCCCAGAAAAACTGTTTAAAGAAAGACATCAAAGAAAGAAAAATTGCATTTTTATCAGCCAACGTCACTGATAATCTTTCCTGCAGCATTTTCTCTACACTTCTAACAGCAGAGTATATAAAGTAACAAGTTGAGCAAAGGTTCTGAAAGGTCATATAGTGATCTCTCTGGCAACAGAAGCCAAGAGCCTGTCCATAAGGCTGACTTATGGGAGGAAGCATTTTTCCTGAGGTCAGAGACTGACCTAGGATATGAGAATTTGGGCAAGAGCTGCTCCTTGGTTGTTTAAGACCCTCCACATAAGCACTGCACTGTAAATCTCTGTATAACACAGCAGCAGAGTCATGATATAGCAAGTCAAACTAATGGATGATGAATGTGATACTCAGGGCGAAGTGGTAGCACAGGTGAAGTGCTGGAGCAGGAGCAATTTACTCAGAGCTGAACAAATGGTGGACAGAAGGCAGACTTTCCCTGCCATCTTTTGAGAACACTAGATAGAAAGCTCCCTAAACAACTACCAGATTAAATCAAGAGGTCAAGCCACGGGCAGGTTGACAAAGCAGGAACTTTGTGATTCAACAGCTTGTAGATGGTACAGGAATGGTCCAAGACAGGCTTGGCTGATGCCAAATGCTTTCTGCTTTATGCACACTGTGGTACAACTTTTATGCTTGATTTGGTTTCCTTCCATAAATGGAAAAAATTCTCATGAACCTTAAAACATATGTTTTAAAATCATCCAGCTTTACGGCTTATTTAATAAATTTATAGTTGGTCAGTTTAGTCATATGACTGTGCTTTTCAAACAGCAAAACCCTTAGGTTGAGTGAGCAACAGGAGGAAAAGAAAAGATGAAAATACCAAAACTGTAGGTGTTTGGGTTTGCTGGGGTGTTACAGAGAACAGAAAGCTCTGTTAATATGGCAGGGTTAGGGGCTGCCTGGGCCAAACAGAGCGCTTAAGCAGGACTATGACTCTCAGTGGAATTACCACTGCTGCACTGCTTGCCCTCTGTAAAACTGGCTTACACAGAGCTGGCTCAAGTTTCATGGCTTGGCAAGGTGGAGCCGCATAAAGAAATATCCAAAGGTTCCCACACTGCATTTCCAGCTTGAAATTTTTTCTCTCACCTCTCTTTTAAGCCTGCTTCTTGTGTTGATTAGATCAAATGGAAAAGATTTGCTTTCTTTTATGGTTAGCAAAACACCAACATGCCTGTAACTAAATAATAGTAATTGGCCAAATCCTTACATGGATAAAATACCTCCTGAGCACCACAATGGTTATCTTGTTCTCTGATATACCCAAACAAATCCATTATCTTCAATGGAGCAGCACTTGTATGATGGAGGGAAAAAAAGAAATTTGGCCTAACAAGACTCTTTCAAGAGAAGTGACTGAGTAGAAGGTCTGTGAATTTTGCTGATTACCAGTTATTTTAGGAACCATATGCACAGGCGCTTTCTGACTCATGTTGCTGTCAATGAAGGGCAGCTGTGCAACAGCAGATTTGAGCCCAGGAGTCTGGGTCTGACTGATTCACAGCATGATCTTCTTCAAACCACTTCTCTCTGGGGTCAAGATACTGTATGAAATAGGCTTGGTAGTACTTCCCCTCGTTATCCAGTACTTACAGATCCCTGGAAAAGATTGCTGTGCTAGTGCAAAACCAGGAGTCCAAACTGCCTGGCTACCCTCAGAGAGTCTGAAGGGGCAGGGAAAGGCAAGCTGCACTGGGCTGGATTTGAAGGTGGGAGGTCCAACATGGTCTCCTTTATGTAGAAAGAGACACAGTGAAAAAAGATGAACCAAAGCTTCCCAATGTTTGGCTTAAAATGGGAAGGTATTTGCAGTTTCTAAGTATACATAGCATTTGCTTTGGTTCTAATTTGCTTTGCTTGCCTAAAGTAAAGCCAAAGAATGCAATTAGGATTTCATGCAGATGAAGTCCCGCTATGTTTTGTAAAATGAAATCTATTTACTTGACTTGGAACTACACCCCACAACCTGTTCACTGCATGAAGAGAAGTTGTAATAGAAATTTTTATCAAAATAACACCCAGAATCACAATCAGCATCAGTTCCTCTCGCTAATCTGTGCTGGATGGATACACACTGAGTAGAATTACTTGACTAAGAACTTGTCATCCAGAGAAAGAGGAAACAAGCAGAGAAGTGACCTAAGTGACCTAGGACAACACAACATGCCCCTGGCAGACTTTAAAAGGGGCCAAAGTATCCAAAGTCCTCACTAAGTCCTAAGTTCTGCCTTCTCAGAAGAAATATATCACTATTTTTCCTGTCAGACAGTAAGTTTGCACAAAATAGTATTTTAGCAAAAGATTATGAGAATAAAGCTGTTGATGAGACTGCGCTGAATTTGCTGAGAAGTATTTGCAAGAAATCAGGGGAGAGTTTTCAAAATGTCAAAACAGTTCATTTTTGTACAAAATGTTTCCTTATTGCTTTAGAATATCCTTTGCCAAAGAAATTGATTTGAAGTAAAAACAGGAAAAATAACAACGCAGGAGAAATGGACAAATAAGCTGAGAACTAAAAATATTGTTTGACTCCCAAATATACAGAATTTCAATTTTAGTATTTTTTGGTTGAGCCACACAATCTACATATTAATCATCTCCCCAGCCCTACTCCTGACATTTTAAGCCATGTGCCCTCCATGGGAGCGATGGTGTTGTCAGCTCCACATCATTACATACCCTGTAACTCCAGGGACAAAACTGTGGCTGGAACATTCTGCATGGGAGTTCTCCCATGTTCTGCCAGTTCTGCCACAAGTCTTTTCATGGGTCTCCTGTGCTGTGAGGAATTAATATTTTCCGGTATTAATTAAATAACTCTTTTTCACCTGCAGCTCACCTGTTGAATAAACACATGGGAAGATGGAAGGCAGCTCCTTCTGATGTCCAAGAATATTTGTGCAGCCAGGTAAACTCTTCCCATGTAATTCCTCCTGCTTTCTTATGGGCTGTGTCAAATGTGGTGATAACTGACACCAGAACCACACTTGTGCTGAAAAGCCACTTGTGAAATGAACGGAAACTTGCAATCCAAATGCAAAAAAGATAATCAAAGATATAAAAGACATAATCTGTCTTTGTATTCAGGGGGAATGCAAAGGTTCCAGAGGATCCCAGTAACTTAATTAGCACACAATACAGCAGTGCAAGTGAGAGTAAAGGCATGCAGTTCCCCTTGAAGGAACAGGTGTGTGCTCCTGTGGCTGAGGGTAAGACATATAGGTAAGGGAAATTTTCAGGACAAGCTGCAATCCCTTCTTTGATGCCCACATCAAGGCAAACTGGTTTTGTACAAAGCAGTTGTACATGCCCTAGTTAGAAGTAAACCAGGTGAAGATGTGATGGCATGGACTGCACACAGCCATCACACAAGTCCTAAATATAAATTTGGGCAGCTGCCCTACTTAAACCCTGCACTGCTGGCACTCAAGCAAGCTTGCCTGTGTTTGCAATTGCTGACAACCACAGTGCAGACATGGCTCCAAGTGGCACCTTGGTAGCACCACTTGTGCAGACACCCCTGCCACGTTGCATTGCTCCTGTCCGTCTGTCTCCAAAACAGCCGTGTCTGGTGCTCACTGCACCTGGCATTCAGCCTGTCCTGTGCTTCCTGAGCCACAGCTCCTCACAGCCTGGCCAGCAGCCTCTGTGTCATTGGGGTTTGGAAGGGACTGATCACACTCAGACTTAGAGTAGGGAAAACCTACAATATTTGGGGTGCAGTGGCACCATGCCCACATTATGTGTGCAGTTCCACAGGGGATGTTGCCAAGTGATGGCCTGGCAATGAGGAGAGAACTTGATGGTCTGCTCTGGTACCAGCATTCTCTCATTCCACATTGCACAGAACTATGTATTTAATTAATAGTCATATGCTGTGCACAACTCTCCTGAGAGATAGGCTGGAGCTCCCACAGAGCCACCAGGCATTTAAGGAGCAAAGGGCCTCAGAAGAAAGACGGGGCTTGTTTGGTTTTCCTTGTTACCTAGAGCATTTCCATCTCAGACTGCCTAATTTAAAGTGCTTCCAAGCCTATGCTCTCTGAAGGCCTGGCCCCATTCAGCTCACGGAGATGGAAAACAATTTAGGTCTCACAGCTACAGCAGGGTGATGCAGCTGATAAGGGAACTTCAAGGTTAAATAAACTGTTCTGTGGGCAGAGGATTGGGGAAGGATCTCCACAGAGCCAAGGAGCAAGGTGGGGAAGCACAGGCAGTGGAAAATGGGAAAGATGGGAACACTTCCCTGAACCCAGAGAGACGTGTCTGAGGTAACAGCAAACAGAGGGCTTGGAGACATGATACACAAATAACTCACTGTTTTTTGTCATTGCTGTTTAGCCTTGTATAAGGGAAAAGAGAACACAGTTTTTGGCTGGGCAGTACTGTAATAAGTGAAAGGTAAATTTTTTTTATATACTTTCATAGTTTCTTCCAGTCAAAAACTTGCTGTGCTTTAGTCCTATCACCTTAGTGATGTCAAAAAGAGAATCAGGGAAATTCCTATATGAGGGATGTCTTCTGTGTAATATATTTACACAAGCTTTGTCACACAAAATGGCATTCACCCCACAAACAAACAAACCCTTTCGATCAAACAGCTCAAATGCAATGGCATTACACATTTCACCTATTTGCATGGCACATCTGTTAGAACTTTGCATCACCAAGTACTCTGTCATCACACTGCTGTCCAAAGGAAGAGAGTTTATCATCCTCACATCACACATGAGGAAATGCTGGAGGGAATACGCACATTGCCCATGGTGTACTACAAAAAGTCTTGCAATGGACCTTAGGGGCTGCTGCCCAGTTCTCCCCTCTAGGTGTCACACATACTTCCATGGTAAACAGTGCACTTATCTCTGCTTACCAGCCCCAGATCCTAGAGGAAGGCAAATCCTAGTTTTAACTGTGTTATCAGTCATGTACCTTCAGCTGGAGAGCAAAGAGGAAAGGGACACTGTGTAGCTGGGAGTTTGACACTGCTGTTTTAAGCCATCAGTAGGGATTGGACAAGTCTGTATTTTCATATAGCTGTAATCATACCACTGCTATTTCACATTTGGTAATTGCTTGCTGCTAGCAAAAAGTAGAACTCATAAGGCACATCCATCCTGCAGGGAGCCAAGATGGAGTTTTGCAGTTCAGGCCTCTCTCTCTAGCAGAAATACTGTCAGTGATGAGGAGTCTGGGCCTGATGGTAGATCACCATTCAGGGGGTCCCTGGGTCCCTTGAGACAGCTTCCTCTTTCCTTTAGTTTTCTCAACTCTTATTTTTTTCTTGCAGATGCAAGAATGGAGTCCTTGATAATGTCCATTTGCTAGCTTAATCTGGCCCTACACTTCCTAATGAAATTGTTGGTACATTACATAAAGTGACTAAACAATAACTTCTGCAATAAATGAGTCAGGATGGTCACTGGCACTATACTCACAAAATGATTGGAGAAATGGGAGATTGCAGCCTACCCACAGGAGATCTTGCAAATTGCCATAACTGTGTATAAATAGAAAGAAATGCAGAGGCAACTGTCAGCTAAGGTCCTGCTGACTCAGTGCCACCTTGTGTTTTTACCAGGAAGCACAGAAGCACAAGGAAGACTCAGTGAGGGGCAGAGAGGGATTCTGAATAGGAACTCTGCCTACTTTAGGTTGTGATATTATGGATTCACTCAGAGCAGGCACTGAACAAACACTGGAAGCCTTTCTCCTGCAGGAATGCTATGGCTCTCAGCCATGCAAGGAGGAGAGCTGGCATCACTGAGGCAGAATGAGGTACAGAAGTGTAGAAGTTTTTTGCCCAGCATCACAGGGCAGTCAGGGAAGAGTTTTGGAGCAGAGTCTTGGTTTTATAATGGTGACCTACAAAGTCTAACCTCTATTCCAGACTCCTCTGAGACAGAACTATGTGGGCAGCATTAGTAAATGTCATTATACAAACTTGTAGGATGCTACATGGAGGAGAGAGTAAGCTTATCCATATTCCTTCTTTCTTCCTTTTTAATTAGTGGTTGCCTTTGCAGAGGAGCAGCCCAGGAGGGCCACAGAGCTGTCACTCCTCAGGAGCCCTGGAGTGGGTGACTGAATCCCATGTTTGTCTACTGTGCTTGCACCGAGGTGGGAACACATAACTCAAATGAGAGAGACAGACCATACTCATCTCTGCCCTTGTCTTCCCTGAGGGGAGGATGGCTCCTGCAGTCTAACACCACTGCAGCCCCAGAGGGTGCCCGACGGTGGGACACCTGTGCAACTCACACCCCTGGGGCAAACTGTAGCAGTGATGGGAGGCTCTTGGCCCTGGTGGCCTCCCTCTACTCAGAGGTCTTCCTAAATCACAGACAAAGGGAGAGAAGCTGGTTGTCAGCTTCCATTTCAGTTCTCCAATAATTCTTTTAAAAATCAGTAGTGGTGTCCATTTCAGCATCGAAATTGCTCCCTAAACTTTGTTTTTATGACATGAAGGGTCTGATGACCTTGCCTGCAGCAGGTCAGTGCAGGCACTGTGACCCCTGCCCACACATCACAGTCCTGGCCTGCACCACCCCATGGCTGGGCCTGCCTTCATCTCCTTGTGGCTATGCCAAGGTCCTGTACTCTGTGCCCTAATCCAGAACTGCTCCTGCAGATCTATACCCAGCTTTGCCCATGCTTCTCATCTGCCCAGGGAGGGGGTGGAGTCACTGTCCCTGGACGTGTTTAAAAAAAGACTGGGCATGGCACTCAGTGCCATGGTTTTATTTGATGAGGAGATGTTAGGTTAGGTCATAGGTTGGACTAGCTGATCTTATACATCCTTTCCAACCTAGTTCATTCTGTGGTTCTGTGATTCTCCCTCAAAATCTGAATGCAAGCTTGCCTGTTAATGAGTAAAAAGCCTGCATATTAATTACTTCAGGTTCTAAGACCACTTCCATTATCTAGTATTTTAATTTTACAAATAAGTAGATATAGACAAAGCTGTAGAAATATAGATGCATAAATATGCATTCTTGTTCCATCAGAAAAGCAGTGCTATAGCATTTTTTCTAGCCTAACCCTAGCAGAGAGTATTAACAGAAAAATTCACTTTTCCATTTAGTACACATAAGTACACAGAACCAAATCTCTCCCCGGAGTAAATTTGCTGAAGTCAAACAGGGCTTACATCAGAGATGAATTTGGCAGTCTGTTTTTACTGAGCTCTACAGCAGAAATTCAAACATATGCTCAGGCATATTTCCACTGAACATGCTGAAAGCATGAGGCCACAATCAGGAGAGGAGTGAAGTCAAAACTCTGCTACCATTTCATGATTATTTGGATCAATTAATTTGTCTGATGTGCCTTTACCACGTCCTCTCTTCAAAAGAGTGGAGAACAGGGGTCTATGGGGACACATTTTCCTCTCTATAAGGAAATGCATCTGTTTGAACAAGAAATTTGAGAAGGATAAAAGATAGTCTGCATGAGAAAGACA
The DNA here is from genome assembly GCA_013398075.1 of Notiomystis cincta. Classification (NCBI taxonomy): domain Eukaryota; kingdom Metazoa; phylum Chordata; class Aves; order Passeriformes; family Notiomystidae; genus Notiomystis; species Notiomystis cincta. Next base: position 610,587 of record VZRX01000058.1, read on the forward strand.
CCCCAGATCACTGTTTTCCACAAGCAGAGGCCACATTTCCACAAAGCCCAGCTTATCAAAACTGGGCACATCCTCAAGACTCACCCAAGCCCATGTCATCAGTGGGATGAACTCCTTTACTACAGGAAGTTGCTAATACAAGTTGTCTTAAGCCAAACTCCCAGAGACAAACCTTGTCTCTACTGAAGACAGTGAAAGCTTTGGTATTGGTTCCAGTTACCCCAGAATTTCATGTTTCCCACCTGGTGCCTGTTCTTCGCTGTTATTTGTTGTCAATGCACACAGGGTGGGAAGCTTTTCACTGGATAATAAATTGCTGCAGATAAGTCAAACCCCTAGGAGCAGACCTTTGTAACTGCAATAAACCTCTACCTCATCCTGTTCTAATATTAATCTGAACTCAACAAATTTGAAACCAATGAAATGGATCCGAGCACTCTGGATTTTCTTATGCACCTTCTTTTATAGAGTGTTTTCATATTAAAGATGCTAGAAGTGTACCTTTCTGCTATGTAACAGTGATTTCACATCTAACTTTCTGTCCATGGGAAGAGAGAAGCTCGTTATAATCACAAAAAATGTCTGAGTTTGATTGCTCTTGATAATTTCATTTAGTCAGCGCCAGTTCATTAATTTACCAAATACATATATTTTAAAATTGCATTTCATCAAGCTTTATATTTTGTCAAGCTAAAAAACAAATTCCTAAGAGAATCAATCTGCCAAATGGCTGAAGTTCATTTAATCCAGGCTCTATGTGTCTGTGTAACCTCAGCTCAAATTTATCAAATGGCTGAATGTTTTGTGTGCAGTATGCCAGCAATCCCCATCTAGCTGTTCATAGAAAAGTGTCCATATTAGAGAAAGTCACCATCAAAACTAGAGAGCAGAGAGTAGAGAGACTGACCAGACCTCTGAAATAGTTCACCCTTACAACAGATACCTCTAGTTCAGGAGCAAGTCACGTTGGAAGGAGAGACGGTGATCAGGAGGTGTCTCCTGATCCTGTTCATGATGCACAAGTTCTGTCACTTAATAAAGAACCTCATTCCCCAGAACCCTTCAAGCCAGGACCTTTCACCCAAAGTGAATCAATTTTTAAAGTTGAAAGCCCAACTTTGAGATGGGAAGGAGAGTTTAAAACACTATTTCATTCTTTCAAGCTGTGCTACAAATGGCCAACACCTAGGGGGGAAACATTAACTCCAAGGACCAGTGAAAAGACATATAAATCACATAGGAAAACATCATGGCCTAGCGGCTACTTACCCAGTGGAGATAAATCTAGGAAAAATCTTCCTGGAGTTTTGCAGATTTTATTTTAAAAGAGAAGTAGAGGAAAGAAGTTTATTTACTGTTTTTTCTGCAAATTCAACAACAAATATCAGTCAATATTACAACATCTCTACAATACATCTTTTCTTAAATCAATAAACCATGAAATAAAATATCATATCCTTTATGTTAAGCTGTAAAGCTGTTACAGAATTTTGACATTTCAATAGCAACCTTGTATTGTCTGGGTTTGCATTCACAGCTCCTAAGGATATGAGCTCAGCAAAGGTAGAGAAGATAGAGTATGATGAGATAAACTGTAGAGAACAGGGCACCTAGGACCATTTTGGGGAGAAAAGACAGAAATGTCTTGGCCCACTATCTTAAATTCCCTTTCAGAGCCCACAATATAATCCAGGATTCAAGAGTCTCACTATCTCTTGTTAGCAAGCAACTGTAAAACCCAGATGCAAAATGCTTGCCTCATTCCCCTCTGTGTGCTGACCTACAAGGAAGATAACTGTGTACTTCTTCTATCAGTTCCTCCCACAGCCCGGCTAGCAGAGGTCTATACAGTGTGTATAAATGTTCCCACGTTGCTGATGAATCACCTAGGAATGAATCCGAACTCACATGATGGAATTTCTGAAGTTTCCATTTGCTTGTTTTTTCAAACACATGTCCAGACACACATAAGAAAAGCAAGGCACTGAAAAACATCCTGCTGCTGGTAAGTCATGTATTTGGAATATAGGAAATAGCAGGTGCAAACTGAACATGAAGACCTAGTAAATCCAGTTCCTTTGAACATATTTCTGATTATCTGGTCCTTTCTTACCCTATCACAGACTATTTGCTGAGTGAAGACTGACTTACATATTGCATATTATAGCAGAACAGGAGGCTATACTGAAAGAGGATGTTGTCTTTAGGATCTCTATTAATTTATTGCCAGGGTGGAAAAGTGTACAGTAAATGAAGCAAGGAACTGAGAGGAAAGAAGAGGTGGGTTTCAAGATTAATGTAGCTGAATGTCTAGAGGGATGGATTTTCTCCTGCCTTATGGGACAAATGTCATTTGTACAAATATCTCGGTTTAAGCAGGACACTTGAGCCAAGTGCTGTGAAAGGTCACTCACTGAAGATGCCCAGTTTTCTTGATTCCTGATGTGAGGTCTGGGCTGTGATTTACAGGACATCATGAACATAGCTATCAACAAAGAAGAAAGATGGGAGCTCTTCAAATATATGAACAGCTTCAAAACTTACTCCTGCAATGTCTCTGCCTAAGTTTCCCAAGCAGGAACCCAATAAAATAGAATGCCCTCATCAACCACAACTGTTGCACTAAGTTGGTTAAGTTCTGTACAGCAGTTAGCCACTATAGTGCCTCCAAAAAGTCTGGTACAAAGTTAGTAATTTTCTCTGCAGAGTAGGGTTTGAATTGTATCCAGCAAATTGAGCCTGGAGCCATATGCCAAACAATAAGAAGGAAATAAAATATTGACTAGCTGCTTACTCATAAAGCTCCATCTATTCTGTGCACTGTCCTGAGACAGAACTGCTGGGTAAAAAGTAGTGTGAGGAGATGCAGTTAAAGGTTTATTGTATGCCCCACAGAAGACTCAGGCTTGTGTTTGTATTTGACATTCTTTAAGATGTGAAGCTTATTTTACAGTTTTAAAGATGTTCATAGAAGAGTATGTACCTATGTGCAGGAGTGTTTCTGTGTTTCCCCCAGCAGGATTATATTCAGAATTGGGTCCCTAATTCCTTTAGATTTCAGTGGTATCAAAATCTATTAATAGTAGTAAACTGTTAAAACAATGATGAAGCAAACTGATAAAACCACTTTAAAACCACAGGTGGCTCCTGCAGTCAGGGAAAATACCCTTTCTCCTTCTGAATTCCTAGCTAGATCTGCTGACAAGGCAAATAAATGCCTCTTAGGCTTATCTGGGCCTCTGTACCTCTTTGCCTCTCTCCTTGCCTCTCCTTGACTGAGATATATGTGTTTTTCATGGGAATGCCAGAGTTAGAAATCCAAGAGCAAGGGTTTCAGGTAACCAACGGTGTAATCGGAAGGACAAGAGGTCAGGGTCTCAGAAGTGAATAGAGAACAACCGGGAGCATCTCTGGGGAAGGCAGTGGTAAGACCTGAGCTCCATTTCTGTGCTTCTGACTTTAATGAGCTTTGCCAGCCTTTGTGCTTGCACTCTGCTGCCCCTTGGACATAGACAAAGGAGTACAGTAAACGGAATTTACCTGTGGCCTCTATCAGAGAAGCAGGCAGACAAAAACTACAACCTCGAAACAGAGAGAGGAAGAAACAATTGGTTGTCAGCTTCTAATCAATAAATTCTCCTTGGACTGTTTCTAGTTCACCTGGGCCTGATCAATATCCATTGGAGAACCTTCCAATGGGACCAACTTTTAATTTATCTCCCAATTTCCTGTCCAGAGCCAAGGCATCAGATCTAATTACTGTGCCTGTTTACCAGATTTGCTTTTCCTCCTTGCCTGAACACAAGGAGGATATTATGCTTCTTGATGAGGAAACAAAGATGTTACCGTGCAAAGGAAGTGCTCAGTGCAAGAGCCCTGGATGCCACATGCAAATAGACATTTCTGGCCTTCCTAAGGAAAGGTGAGGGTGCCAGAAGAGAGCCAGAGAAAATAAATTTGTCACTGGAGAGATGACATCAAGCAAGACGAGACAAATGTGATCATACACTAAGAAGGTAATATGGAAGGACACAGAGGGAAGTAGGACAGGGAATCTAGTTCTTGGGACTGGCAGGCTCAGAGACAGGAATATAAATAAGAATGAATCATGTTAAATATTATTATTATAATGAATCTACCAGTTGGTCCTCAATAGTTTTGTCTTGAGCTGTTAAAAGTGACTAAGCCACTGAAATTCTAGGATATTTGAGTACTTAATCCACTTAGATTCCTTTGAAAATCCTCGCTACAAGTTTTTACTCCCCCATGTCCCCAAATAATGTATAATAGGGACACTTTCCCTGTGAATAACACAGGGAGGAATTAACCCATGGAAGTGGATTGAAGAAATGAATAACTGCCTGGGTTCTGTGTTCCTGGCAGTGATTATTAGTGATGTCGTGTGACGCACTTACTGGTTCTTTAGAAATGCTAAAGAAATGCTACAGAAACACTGGACTATTGGTTATGGGATAAATCTGGAATGCACTGTTTTACAGCAGGGGTAACTTTGTTGGGATTTAATTTTTATACAGATAAACTGAAGCCCTTACCAGAAGGCTGAAAGTTCCCAGACTTCAGATTTAAGAAATGCTTCGCCTTGCCCTGATTACTTGGGAGTTCCCCAGCCAGGAATTCAGAAAAGAAGGGTTGTAGGCCTGATGGCAGAAGGATGGGAAAACAAAGCAGAGCATTCACAGTACTACAGAAGGCCTCAGGTACAAGGCCTCTAGGCTTGATAATGCCAATGGCTTCCTATTTGTAGCTCTATAACCCTTCACATGAGCTGCTGAGTCAGTGCTTTTCCAAAGTGTCACTGGCAGCATTTTCCCTCTGTTGTTCCCATGCTGCTATTCTCCTTCTTTTTTCCTTTGTTGTCCTCATGCTCTTGTACTTTTGCTGCCATGGTCTTGCACCTGCTTTGAGAGTCTGGGACCTCAGCCTTCCTGTCTGATCCCTGGAAAGATGATTTTCCTCTTTCTTTTTTCCCTCTTTGTGTTTTTCTCTCAGTCCTAAAGTAGATTTGTTAGAGCTGATGTGTGCCATCAGCCACAGACCCTGCTAAGGACCCACTGTGCATGTAAGCACCACACTTTGTGCAACAACAGCTGTGACTGAGGTGCCACTAGGACCAAGGGTGGCGGTTCCTGTGTCAACAAAACCACCAGAAAAGCAAAGAGTATCTACCAGGAACAGCAAAGCCACTTGTTAGTTGGGGAGAATGAGAGTGCAAACACAAGCTGTACACACTCTTTCTTAACTCCTATACCACCCTACTGCTATTACCAGATACCCTCCCAATCCAGACAGTGCTGGTTCTGTGCTAGAAACCTATTAAATAATACCAATTAGTGAATAATGTGATTTTTGTGTACTAGCTTTAAGCCTATTTATGGAGACCATTGCACCAGCAAGAAAAGAAACAGAACGAAACAAAAAATTAAACAAAAATACTTGTGCCCTCTTTCATGTGGATTTAATTTGGTAAAGAGTTGCAAAGCCTCTTGGGAAAAGCACTCTTTTGCCTGTGCCTACATAATCATGGATATGTTTGCACAATTGCACTTGCTTGAAGTTTTCTTACAGGTCCTATAGCCCAAATGCAAGAGAAACCACACTGCTGTCCTTCTGGTCTTGGAAATAAAGAAGCTCAAAATCTCAGGAGAATATAGAAAATAAGGATGCAGATGGTGAGGATCAGACAGAGCAATAAACAGATTAAACAGCAGGCAGACTGAAGCTTACCTGACAAATAGCAGTCTAAGAGAGCTAGGGATATGAAAGATGAAAGGTTCATTTTCAGGTGGGAGGGGTGTACTTGGTGGGGGTGGCTGAGTGGCAAGTGCTGCAGAACAGAGCTTGCTTGTCCCATGAGTGAAGGAATCCAGATAAAAACTCAGAAAGGGCAAGAGATGCTGAAGGAGATAAAGAGAAGAGATAGAAAGATAAAAAGAAAGAGGATTATGGAAAACAAGATTTTTATCCAGATCTTTCTGAATTTGATAGAAGTGGTGTTCATGCTTTTATTTGACTGCAGACATGGACTGAAGACTTTGGTACACCTGATACTGGAGTCTAAAGAACTGGATTAGGCTCAGTACAAGCCACTGGCATGAAGAGCCTTGAATTGGAGAGAACAAGAAACTACAGTACAATGCAATGAAGAATCCTGGCCCACCTTCTTCCCCTTGAACCAATACAGTCTATATTTTAACTCTCTGTGGAAAATCCCTTTAAATGTCTAAATTCCAAGCAGAGCAGGACAGAGCCTTGGCTAAAGGAACCCTGGATAAAAACTCTTACTTTATCCACTTTGATTTGCAGAATTTTCTATCCTCCTGATCCCACAGCTTTTACCACTCCATGTCTATGTGCATGAGTTAGAGATGATGTCAAAAATAGGGAAAAAAAGAGAAAGGGACAGAGTCATGATTATCTGTCTGAAAGTGAAACAGCATGGAAACTTCTTGTGGATCTCTGTTGTCAACCACAGAAGAAACTATCCTTGTAAGTAGCATTACTGTTCAGCTTACTGAAAAGTGTTGCTTTACATCTGTGCATAAAAGTGCAGAGCAAGGAAAGGACCCAAAGAAGAGAGTCCAGAACCTGGCAGAGAGGATTAGAGGTACTGCTCAAAACTTGTTAAATTCACACTTGTTAAAAATAACAGCCAAATTTGCTCAGCACTTCTAAGTCACCTGAATAACTCATTTCAGTAAATATGACTTTAGATTTCTACAGCATCTTTCAAGAATCTGAGAGAATTTCATAAGCACCAATTAAGACTCGCATCCTATCATGTGAGGCAGGCAAGTACTGTTATTCCCAATTTACAAGCTGGATTTGATGATTTTCCCAAGCATTGCCAGGGATGTAGACAAGCATTCTGCCTCATTTTAACAAAAACCCTTCACAATCCACCCAGCTTCTTAAGGAGTGAAGCAGTTTGGCCAAATGTGTGCAGTGTAAATTATGACATACAACACAGGATGCAAAACTGAGGCTGCCCTGCTCTCCTACCTACTCCTTTGTTTCAGAACAACCTCTCCTCCTAATGTGAGGGCAGAGGAGGAAATAGAATTTTTCCTCCCACAGGGAATTTCAAACTAATTCTTCATTTCAAACTTAAACGAAAAGTAAAAAGTCTGAGGAAAAGTATAAATGTTAAGATCTAGACATTTTATATCAAAACAGAATGATACAACGTGTCATTCTGCTACGGCATTTTTAATTTTGAATCAACACATTGAAACAAAAAATAAGTCATTTTATCTTGAAATGTCAACCCCAAACAAAATATTTTGTTATGCTTCTCCCAGCTGGAAAGCCCTATTTTTTTTAGGTTTTTTTTTGTCAGAAATGACATTTTATCATTGCAAATTTCAGTTTAGGTGAAATCACGTTGTCTGATGGGAAAACATTTCTGTGACAAAAATGTTAATCATCTCCGAAGTGACTATGTTTTCTGTCAAGAAAAGGAAGACATAAAATGCTGACTTTAGAATTCTGAAGAGCTGAAGTGTTCGAACAAAAAAATCTGGGAGGCCTCTGAACTGGACTGAAGTGCTGATTGTGAAGAACAAGTAAATTGTGTTTAAAAGGATGTTCTGAATGAAGCAGAATCAAACAGACAGATAAGCGAAGGAAGAAATTAAGCGCATTTTTTAAAGCTCAGTAGAAGTTACTTTTCTTATGCCTTGGAAACCAAGGTTATATAACTGGATAATGTATGCACTGGGAGGGCTACCAAAGTCTTTTCCTGGCTCAGAAAAAGATGGCTATTCCTTGCAGTAGACATTTATGACAAAACACCTACAAAGTAAGCCTACTAACTCCTCATGATGTTGGACCAGTAGCTATACTTCATGTTTTGAAGCACACAGGTTTATATCTCTTATGTATGGGTTATATACAACATAGTTCTTACTCAGTGGAACTTGAATTTGTAATAATCCAGGTTTACAGGTAATTTGTTACCTATAAGATTGCAAACAGCAGTAAGTGGTAGTAGCTCTAATCATTCACTACCCTGAAACATCCCTTCAGGTAACTTTCAGCTGCTGCTGGCTGCTTATTTATTTCTTTGGTTACATAACTTTAACATTCCTCTTTATCACCTGTGGTCTTCTCAACTCTGAATTGTTTGCTGCAAATTTGGACTCTATTGATCACCTGGCCTGCAGCTCACTGAGAAACACAGAATAACATCATTTCTACTACACAGCATGGCAGATCCCTGCTTCTGGAAACCTTCCTATGTTGAAAATTATTAATCCATTTAATGTTGACCCCTCCATATCTCCACCTTAATTTTTTTGAATATACAGGTACATTATGTTGTTTGATTTTCCCTTGCTTCACTTTTGCAGACAGGAAAATGAAAATGTGGTTGATGAGTGAAACATAGCTTTTCTTTGCATGGTGAAGTTGCTTCATCTCTGTCAAACTGCTCTCCCCTACAAAATTTATAACACTGCATTTATTTGTTGCTTCAGTCAATCCATTTAGTTCTCAGCTAAGTAAGAATGCAATAGCACAGTTACATAAAAAAATAAGTTCAGGTGCTTTTATTGTTATAATTCCCTGACTTTGTGTCCTTTCCTTGCATTCTCTGGATGTAAGACCACAACCAGTGGCCACTGCAACCAGAATAGAACTCCCTTTCACACATTTCTTTTTAACAAGTATCACCTTAAATATAGTTAGGTTATTTTCCCCCTCTTCCTTATACAGCTGTTCCCTAACTCTTCTTTCAAAATCTGTGCATTTTCAGCTTAAAAGTATCCACAGCAAGGTTACCCCATTTCTTCTGGTGTTCCCATACCTTGTCTCTCACAGGTACACACCATGTATTTAAACAGGTTTTCTAGCTTCTTTACTATTATTATCACAGAAGCATCTAGAGATTCAAATAATACCAAGGATCCTCTGTGCTAAGAATAATCTCTTTTCTGAAAGGTTTACAGTAAAAGTAGGCAAGACAATGAGTGATGCTGCAAGAAAGCAGAAGGTCAAGTAAACCATGTAACAGATCAGTAGCAGTGCCAGAATCTCTGGTTTTCCAGGAGGTCCCCAGCACCCACTGCATTTCCACTGCTTCCAAATGTAAACAAATTCCTTTCTGCACTGTGTCCAGTTGCTCACCACAAACCACACAAAGATGTGTGGCTCTGTGTCACTCAAATCCAGTGTTGTCACACAGCACAGACCTATGCTTTGGCTTCGACACACAGAAACTGCCCAGCAATTTTCAAGGACTACCTGGGTTTGAATCAGAATTAGGGCTGGCTCTGCATCCCACTGCCAACACGTGGGGTTACCAGTATAACCACTAAGACTAATGAGGCTCCAGTGGTCTCATCAATATGCAGCCATCTCAGTCACTGAAACATCCTTGCACCTCTCTTATTCATGGAGAGACTTCTGCTGGGTGATAAAATGTATTTTTGCTGTCATAAAATGAACCGCAAAGTTCTTTTTTATTAATAGAAGCCACGTTTACTTAGATGTCCTGAACATTTCAGCACTTCCATACTTGCACATTCCTCCACGGGAGACACGTGAATATAAAACCCATCAAGTGGAAATGCATGCAGTCAGGTAGAGACAAGCAATTCTGATTTGTCACACAATATCCAGATTTTGTGGAGGCTGTGAAATCCTGGCAAGCAGTCTCAGCTGATTTCTGCCCTCAAGGCCTGGGGCAGGGGTGCTTTCTGCATCCACCAACTCCTTTCATCTGCATGATAGGAGATTCCTTGTGTGTCTCCTTATCATTCACCCAAATCATTTCAGCAAAACTGACACAGCAGGTATGAGTGGGAACTTGCTCTTTTAACACTGCAAAAATAACACAATGTGCTGGACATCCCCCACACTATCACAGGTTTAATGTGTCCCTTTGTGGGGTCTGTCTTGCTTGTTAATGCCATGTCTCTTGAACTTCTCCTTCATATCTCCTCTGCTGCTTCCTACTCTTTGTTTTCTCTCCTGTCCCTTTTAATTGGGGGGGGGGGGAAAAAAGGAAAAAAAANAAGCACAGGCCTATCCACTGGCAAAATAGTTGACTCAATGGAGAGAATACAGTGCAGAGGCACTGATCCTGTCTCCTGGTAGAGGTCATAGCAGAGAACCCCAAAGAAGGGTTTCCATTTGAAGTCTCTATTTTGTTTGCTTAACAATTCAATATAATTTTTGCTCACTGAATGCTTGTCTCCAAGATAAATAATTTTCAAAAGATTAATAAATACATAGCTAATTATTTAAAAATTTTATCTATGTCTTGAGTGATAACTGGATTCAATTGGTTTTGGTAAGAAAAAAAGGAAAACCAAGTAATTAAAAAATTATTATTGTTTCTAAAATTTCTGAGCTTTTATTTGACAGCTGTGCTAGACTGGGAATACAGAGCTGAGCCACAACTGAGGGATACTGAATTCCTCTCTGGCAGTGTTATAAATTACTGCTTTGGACTTAAAAAAATTAGAAATCTTTAAAATAAAGTCACCCTCAGCAGTCACCAAGTTTAATCACTAATTTTTTGTCATAGTTCAGAATGTTAATAGGGCACACCTCATCAAGGCTAGTCCTAATCTAGCAAATCCTTCCAGCACGTGTATAGGCTGAACAGGGATTGCAAGAGGAAACTTGCTTTCTTAGCGAAAAATTTAGCAAGCTATTACCCTATTCTGATACCATTTCATGTTCATTAACTACCAGTAGGAGGAAATAAAGAAATCTCTTCAAAAGCCCAAGAAAATAATTAATTTAAAAGGAGATTGTCTCTCTTGGGGAAGAGTTTTTTAGTTTGTCTGTCCAACAGTGCTGTTACAACATTTTTCTCTTTTCTTGCATCACACCCCTCCCAAACTCCAAACAACATGGTAGAGAGGAAATGTCATTATAAGATACACATTAGAAAGTTATTAAAAATGCACAGCTGAACAAATGTCACCTAGTCCAGTCCAGTAGGGTAATTAATGTGAAAAGTATGAGAAGTATTTGCCATCCTTACTCAGATCACATAATGTCCTATTCTGTGAGAAACCCCAAGAGAAATTTATAGGATTATTCAATGAGTAAGGTACTATTCATGGTGAGTAAAGGTGGCAGAATCAACTTGCTACTGATTACAAGCCGCTTTTCCTCACTTACACTGCTGTAAATTTAAATTAACTCCACTCAATCAATGGCGAATAATTGATATAAAATCAGAGTAAGAGGAGAATTAGTCTATAAGTATGTCTAGAATGAATAAACAGTGAAAATTTGCCAGCATATATAACTCCCCCTTGAAGCTCTGCTGCAAGGTTACTTTTATAACTGATTGTTTCATTCTCAGAAGTGCTGTGCTGCTGCTTGAAAAGAAAAATATACTGAGCTTCTGCATGCTAAAACACCCTGTGTTTTCAGAGGTCTTGTGTTTTCTTGGGTGGTATGAAAATCCCACAAATCCCACTAAGTTCAGTTCAGGCCATGGGCACATCCTAGCTAGCAAGGTCAAAATAGTCTTTTGGTAGCCTGTGAGGTAACCTGGTGTGGCCCCCAGGCTTGTAGCTGGGTCTTGGATTTTCACTGGAGGAAGCTGGATCAGCACAGGATTGAAACGTCGCCTCTCCTGCTCTCAGCCTGTTCAGCATACAAACCAGGAAAGGAGCACGCCCTGTCTGCACCTTGCATGCTCCAAGTAACACCAAAGCCCTGTTAGGGTCACAGTGCCTCTGTCTTCACCAGGGAGGCTTCTGCTCCTTCCTCTTTTCCCTTTGCTTTATATGTTTTTTGAAGCAAGAATTATCCTTAACTGTATTTGTATAACAATTCCCACCACAGGGTTTGGGGCTGGTCAGTGCCTCTAATTACTACCACAATGTTGTTATTATTACTTAATCTGCAGAGACCTCATGTTCCTTTTGGGTGGCATATTTTTAACACCCATGACTATTGCCTGGATATTGATTAATTTTAGCTCTGCACATCAGATTTAGAGAATGATAAAATTGCCTTCCTCCTTCCGGGACGTCGCCCCATCCTTGTTCTCACTTAAACTCCTGCCATTGCTTTCTCTGTCCCCCTTTCCTGTCCCCTCCCATCTCCAAGCTGTGGGCTGAGGGGGGTGCCATCACCTCTGGAACTTGCAGATTAAAAGGCAAAAAATTGACAGTAAACTGCCAATGGCTCATTTACTGTTGACGGTGAGTCAATCAAAATCCTGCTTTCCCACTGCTTCCTGGCTTTCCCATCTGTGTGAATTCATGACCCGATTTCTGATGTGTTCCACACTGTTACTTTTTTCCCCTCAGAGTTTAATTGCTTCTGTTTCACATTTGGGTGCTGAAAAATTGACAGAAGCTGCACAATTCCCTCCAGCAATGGATCCTATTTATATTGCTGTAAACTACGTTTTGCAGTGATATGATTAGTAATAAAAGGGAGAAAATTAAACAGAAATTAGCATCTCTTTGTATAAAATCTGGCTATCAACCAAGTTTTACTCTAAGGGTCACCAGAAATGTTAATATTATTAAAGGCCCACCACAAAATTTGATAAGTAAGGAAGATATCAAGTGTGAGGAGGCTCTGGAAAGGATTGAGAAAGAGCTGTGAGTGCACAGTGCCTGGGGAGATCTGCCTCTGGGCTGCTGGAGTGCTCCAGCACAGGCAGACCAGGCTCCTCCTCATCTCCAGCAGCCACCCCGAGGACAAGGCACAGAGACTCCAGTCAAGCACACTCCGAACATGCTGCTACAAATTTAGAGAGAATATTGTGCAGCAAGTTGTTATGTTGTGAACATCTAAGGATGTCAATAAAGCTAATGTCTTTTAAAAGACCAATCAGTATAGCTGAAAAGGAAAAGGAAAAAAAAAGGAAAAACTTTTGGGCACATAAGCCCATCTTGAATGACATTTCAACTCTTTTCTTCTCATTGGGTTTGAAATAGAGTAATTTCTTCTTTGTCAGGAGAGTGACTATAACATTTTTGTCAATACTTTTCTACCATTTTTTTTTGGTCTTGAAAACACAGCTGACCTTTTATTTGCTGAATACTATACATTCAGTAAATAAAAACTGATATGTAACATAATCACGTTTTGTTTACTTAAACATACAGATCATAGACTGCTTGATAGTCATTGTGATATTATTTCATAAGTACTTTAATTTTTAAAACATTAACTAAGATTACATAGGAAGAATCATAAGAAATATGAAGCTTAATAAACCTTGAGGCACTGATGTTTCATAGAAGGCTTTTCTTTTTTTAATAAGTTGTTTTGATCGGAAAACCTTTGCATAACATGCTCTTGACTCATTCTACTGAGATACACTCATTGCCAGAGCAATTGCCAGAGCTTGACTCAGCCTTACCCAAAGCTGCATGGACTGATGGATACTTTGAATTCTCACAAGGTCTCTGCAAAGTGCTGGACTCTGCTGAGATGTTTTGTAGGACAGGAGCAGGGCCTGTGGTGGAAACTCAGTTCTCCACCCTTTCCAATGTCATTGGATTTTCCCCATATAGGTGAGGATGAGCAGAGCAAATGCCCATTTTTGTTCACAGTTTCCTTTGTCAGGTAGTAGACCATCATGTGTAGCTGGATAAAAGGCAGCATGGCAAGACCTGAGAGCAAGACCTGCTGCTCAGTCAGACGGTACCAGACTTAGGCACCTTGAGTGAGGATGTTGTTACGTGGCCAAGCCAGACAAAAGCTGCTTCTCGAGCTGGAATGGCTGTTGTATGGCTCTGATCAGCTCGGTAAGAAACGCCATTGTCCAGAATCCCTCTGCTAATAAACTGCAATTTGATGCTAATACTCTGCATAGATCTCTCCAGCAAGCAGCTGCTCCCAGAGGGGAAGAAGAAGTAGATTTATTCTGCCACCCACGGCACATCTAGGCAGGAAGTTTGGATACTGTAATCATTCTATGAGCCTTTTTTAGCTCTCTTTGCACAAGGTAACTGCTGTGTCAGGATGCTTGTGTACGGCTCTGTGACTGTGCACGTGTGTGCGTGTGTCTGAGGCAGGCACAGGCACTGATCGCCTCGGAGCTGCTGCGAGTCAGGGCAGTGTCACATGACGGCACATTTGCTCTGCCAAGAGCTGTGCTGCTCCTCCCCGTTTCAGCCACAAGGCTGTTCATACCTGGAGGTACACAGCACTTCATCACCCGGTAATACAGCACCTCTCCTAAATCCAATCTCACTCTAAAATGTAGGGGTGGACATCTTCATTTACCTTCGACAGCTGTGATTTGAGCTCTCTGTGAAGAATTCCTTTTTCCCTCCAGAAAAGACATGATGTTTTTCATATAGACCCAATTAGAGATGGATGAGATGGGAATGAGATGAAGACATTGTACTGTTTAGTGAAAAATCAACACAGATCAGCATGATTCTGCAAGTATTGATACCTGACTTATGAGCCAAAGGCACATTTGTAAATAACTGACAGTATCCCTCCAGTTACTAACAGACACATCTTTTCACTAAACTTACACATAATGTTCAGGGAAGGACTTTGAAGTCAGATTCTGTACTGGAAAATTATTCCATTAGCGAATTACCTGTTTTTTCATTCCAGTAAAGTCTTTTGGTTTTAAATCAGAGGTTTTGGTTTTATCCTCCTCAGATCGTGACCTGTCAGGGAATATCACTACAAACAGACCACAAACATGTCCCTAATCTTGCAAGCTTCTCCAGAAACTTAGCTGTGGTGGAGCAGCATATTTTATTACCTCTCCTTCCTAATATATTCTGATCCACAGGGAAGTGGACAATGCAAGTCTGAGCTTTCAGTGGTGCTCTATTCAGCCCCCACCAAGTTTTGAAGAGGTAATGGCACTCTTTCAAAATATCCCTGTCAGATTGGCAGCTTCTGGCAATTGTTAGTTTTGTACTATTGTTTTAGAAACTTGATTTGGTTCAATTCAAGGCTGAGACCCTGGAAGCTGTTCATACATTTGCCCAGAAACTCCACTTGTGTTCTAATACCTGACCAGGGACACATATTCCCAACTCTGCAAACAACGCAGTCTAACATAGAAGAGACTTTTCTGAGGGAAAAAGGAAGCTGACAGTAGAATTGACAGGTGTGTCCAAGACTCCCTGTGTGAATTTGGATAACTTCTTCTTCTCTGTGCTTTTAATTTCCCTGCTTTTGAAATGAAGGTGATACTTCACTAGGCTCTTTTAAGGGTAACATTCACAAATGACGGATGTGCTCAATAAACCATGATTGAGCTGCAGAAAACTGACTGAGAACCCAGCTTAAATCTGCTAATTAATCTGGTCCAGCTTTTGCCAATGCAAGATTTCCCTGTACACTAAATACTCTTTTCAGTCCTGTAGAAAAAAAAAGAGAGTCTTTTAACACCAGATAACCCAATGTGAGTGGAAGTGCTTCTCAGAGGCAAAGAGTAGAAACTAGGGCTCCTGGGTTCTATTTTCAGTTCTGCCACTTACTCACTATTTGACTATGGACAAAGAACCTACCCTCTCCACACTCCATTTCATTAAAAACAGATCAAGAGGGTATTGCAAGGTTATTATTTTTCTAATTACCCCAGAGTCCTTGCATGAAAGGCCTTTCAGGAAAGAGGAGAATTTCACAGAAAAAGTAATCCATCACTTAGTTGCCAAGAAATCACAAAACTCTGCAGACCGAACCATGAACAAGCTGTGTCATTGAAGCTTATTTCTACTTCTGTGACAAACACCTGAGCAAATCAACTGTGGGGAATAAACATCATCAAAGGTTATTAGTTAATAAGTACTAATCTCCCACGAACACTTGTATACTAAAGCAGGCACCTTCAAAACACAGGCTCCATTGCAAAAGGAATTTTGCTAAACCAAAGTTGTTTTTTTCTTACCTATTACCCAGTAACTTTGAGTTGGCATGTGAGTATGTGCTGGAAAATGCATCCTGGGACCTTCTGTCAAATCAAAATTCTTTTTGTTTATGTCAATTGTGCCAGTTCCTCCACCCCTGTTCAGAAGCAGGGGTTTGATCTCTTTAGATGACATCACTCATACATTTAGTGCTGCTCAGTTTGCTGTCACCCACCCACAACAGGCTGGGGGCAGTGGCCCTGTCACACGGGCCTTGCCAGAGTTCTTGCACCAGAATGCCCCATGATCTGAGTCCCTTTGCCTGTCCCACACCACACTTCACTGTGTTTCATTTGTGGATATTATGTTAAAACTGGTGGAATTTAAAACTTCTAAGCCAATTGCTTTGTCCTGTTAAAAAACTATTGCAACGCTACCTTTTACTGGGATATTTTCAACCATGAGAGCTGTGCTGAGTCCTTTGGGATGTAAGATATTGTAAAGTAAAATGGTCCAGGCAAGAGCCAGCACATATTTGTTAATTTCTAAAAATCAAAGACATATACCATCAACCCCAAGAAGAGCAAAGGGGTGGTTTAGTGCCAGAGGATTATGATGGTATTTTATGAAATCTGGGTTGAAATTTTTTAAGTAATTTGAGGAACTGCAATGCACACTGAAATCTCCTTCTTGAGCATCTCCTCCCAGTCTTGTACAGATGCTGTGGGCTTCTGGATATTCAGTGCTGAGAGAAAGTATTTGCTCACCTTTGTTCGCTACTTTGAGAACTATTTGTACAATTAGGATTTTACAAATTACTGCTGGAGTGGCAGGCTCAAGAAGCACTCAAACACCTGCCTTTCTTACAGACTCTGTAGTCCTACTGAAGCTGACAGGACTACTCACGTGCTACAAGGCAAACACAGGTTTAAATTGCTATTATGTGAAGTCCCACCACAACTGAAGATTGTGAAGAAGTCACCCCTGACCTCTGGTCTCAGGCTGAAATACTTGGTTGCCAAGAAATGCAGGTATTTGGGAATTAACTCATCTAGCATCAAATGAATTTCATTATCTTTCCATAAAATGAGATGATGTTAGTGTGCAGTGTTTTTAATGCCATTTACCAGCATTAGTTTCTGCTCATGTAAAAATCTCCTTTCTTGTGTATTACAGTAAAGCAGAATTTGTCAGATTGCAGAGAAACTGGGCACTTTTGCTTTTGATTTCTGATCACAGCTCTACCTTCCTCCCCCAAGAAAATAGAAAATGATTAGTCATGTAGTGCCTATTGATTTAGTAGTCTTCATTTTAAAAATTATGTTTCTCAGTATTGTTCTTTTTTTATTATTATTACTGAAGCAAATTGTAACACACTGAATTGGAAATTGGTTAACTCCTTCCTATCTTTGCTTTTATAGCTCATTTTCTCTTTGATTGAACAAAAGCCATAAAGTGAGAACTGTTTTCTCTAAACATAGGAAATAAAAGGCAGGCTTCATAAGAATGTGTCATGCTCAGGTTACTTGTGCCTCTTTCATTCTCACCATGCTCTGTAATTCCTTTTCTTCCTTCCCAACTCTTTTATCATAACCTTTCTAGGAGAGTTTCTATTAGAACAAGCATGCAGTAGATAACTGCTGATAGTGAGGGGACTTGGCTAAACTGTCACATGAACCATGTGTTCTGTTCCTTTGGCAAGGGGTGAAATAACAGCCTGGTTCCTTCCCTGGATCAGGGAGGCACTAGCTAATCTCACAGTCTTGCTTCCCCTCTTCTGCAGAGATCCTCATGCTTTTCAAGGTGTACTGGGAAAAGTGCAAAAGGAAGTCTCACTCTGCCTTCTATGGATATGTGATAATTTCCAGTGAGGCAGGCTCTGCGAAAGGAGAGAACATCACTCAAAGAGAAGAGAGAAAGTCTGGAAAGGTCTCTGGCCTACTTTTCCCCACCCAAAAAACCAAGTTTTGAACAACAGATGGATCTCTTAGGTCATGAAATCCATTCTCTCAATTCATAAGAAATATGTCATATAAATCTTCTTAAAATTCTTTGTCTACCACCCTAGAAACTGCTACACTTTTCCTCTTGAATTATCTCTCTAATGTCCCTTTTCTGAAATATCAACAACAATCAGGCAGTTAAGAAGATTTAGATAGGAAAAATTCAGGACAATAGAATGGCTGGTCTGGTTTTGTATTGGGACAGAGGAACTTAGAAAGGTGAAAGAAAATAATCTTCATGGAATTAATATGTATGGGCTTGGGGCACAGTGGAAGACATAAAGATTTACTAATGGGTTCTTGAGGCAAGAGGATGCAAGTGCCAATCCATCTTGGACAGAAGCGATGTCAGATGCTGCTCAGAGAAAAGGAGTGATCTCCTGCTGGAACTCCTTGTAAAATATCTGAGCAATTTCTGCAGAGTCGACATGAGTTGTTATGGTTGGACAAAGGTTTCCAATCAAACTTTAGGTGAATGAAAATATTGTTATGGTCAGATATATAGGATTGGTGGGATCTTAGAGGGGAACTCTAAGAACAGCAAAGTGTGGCAGAGGAATGAGAAGAGGGGGTTTGTGGTATTTGTGTGCTGAGTTTCCAAAAAAAACAGACTCCAAGAAGGATGAAGAAGGAAAAATCTACAGAATTAATACTATGCTCACTCAGTGAAGAGTGCAGGAGTGGAAAAAGGTCACCAACAGGTATTAAATTATAGCCATTGTCCTAGATATTTGTTCAAAGATTTGCTAAGCTGTTTTTCTTATTTTCATGTTTTGCCCAGTGACCTTTATTTAGCCTTTTTAACAGCTGAGGCTGGGACAGCCAGGTAGATATGCTCTAACTGGTAAAGATAAATAGATTCATAGAATTGTTAGGTCTGAATGGCATCCACAGCATGAGTGCTCTAGAGATATACACTTGAGCTCAGCCAGACGTATGGGCTTGAAACAGGAATTTCTGAGAGAAAATCTCTGGCCTATGCCATGAAACAAGCCAGACTCCATGACCTAATAGTAATTTCTGGGTTTAAAATCAATGTATCTATGGGAAAAAAGCCATCTGTCCTATGCTTTGCTTTTTCTGCAAACCTATTATCTCTCTAGGATATCTATATTCATCTCTCAGCAGCCTCAGGCTTGAAGGCTTTTAGTGGTTATAATTCTACCACCATTTTGCACCTTCAAAGCTTTTGCAGAGAAGCCTCCAGGGACTGGAGTGAGGCACAGTCCAGTTGCAGTTCCAGTTTACCTAAATTGTAGGCTGACTGATTGCAATGGTATCTGTCATCAGTGCAAAGCAACAGACAGAGCTGATTCCTGAGAACAAGCTGACATGGAGACTTGTGTCACTAAGAGCTAGAAAAGACAATAGAAATCTGAGAGGTCTTAACAGCAGTCTCAGGCTGTAGCTTCTTCCATTTTGTGCTTCCACACATTGTGCTCACAGTTCACCAGCACCTTAATAACAACTCTGTAATCCATGCTCTGTAGCTTCTCCTTAATGCCCTGAGCCAGACTCTTGGTTAAACTAGAGATATCTCATTGCCAGCAATGGGGCTAATTGAAATTTGCATACTCCTAAGGGGAGAATCATGGCTCTCTTCTCCTAGTCCCTCTTTCACCCTCACAAATGCTCATTTGTTATTATTTTTTAAGATTCTAATTCAACCAAGCCATAGTTCCCACTGCCTCCAGAATCAATATTTTCTCTGTCTTTTGACAATTTTTAAAAATTTTATTTTTACATTCCGTCTCCAAAAGGCTATAATTTACAGTTAATACCATGCAATCAAAGACAATGGCAGGATTCCTATGAGCAGAGCAATCCTGGCTTCCTAATCATGGTTCTCATGCTCTACAGAAGAATTACAATTCTGCTTGTGGAACAGCAAATACCTGTTCCCACAAACACATGCAGTATTTTACAGTTGTACTGAATGAGGGAAATCTATGCTTCTCTTTGCTCAGAAGGATTTAATTACCTAAACTAATACTCCTAGGGAAGGGAACAACAAGAAAAGAAGATTCTTGGTCTGGGTACATTTTAGTCCATACTGCATTTTTGTGGGTAATTACTGTTCAGAAAGGATGCCCTCAGGTGTGCAAGGTGATTTCCAGCACCGTTTTAAGACACAGGCAAGATGTGTAATGACTTCAGCAGGGCCCTGCCTTGCTAACAACTGATGAAGATAACTAAACTCACATCTCATAATCTGCTGAGTAACCACTATACAGAGGAGTAATACTAAGTGTAGTTCCTGCAGTGCTTTCCATTAAAGAGACAAGTCCCACTGAATAGCTCTGACCTAAGGAAAACAAAAGCAGAAAAGTAGGATAAAGGCTGCTTTGGTTTGAGGTGATACTGCAGGACTCAAATCAAGACTAAATTTCGGTGGAAGTGAGAGGAATCTGCCCCAAGGCCTGGATGAACAGAGCACACGACTCCAAACTCCTGTGTTTGGACGCACCTAACCCACACAGGTATTTGTGCAAGGCTGTGAGTGCCTCTGGTGCTGGAGAGGGCAAGGGGGTTGAGTTTTGGTGAAAGGAATTTGGGTACATCATGGCATTGATGCATTTTTTTCTGCATTATTCTCTCTTAAGCACCATCTTTCCCCACTTGCAATGGCTTTTTTGGAGGACAATTACCTTGGCTAAATGAAAATGACCAGAATGTGTCAAGGGTCAAGTAAAAAGCAATATATAAAGCAGCCAGAAGTAAAGGAGTATCAGGCAGAGAGCTGTCCAATTCTTCACTTTCCATGAGGCCAAAAACATTTAATCTGCAGCTGCAGCAACAGCTATTCCACTGGCTGTAGAATGGAGGGTGCCAGTGATCTTATTCTTCTACAGGATGAGATCAAAAGGAACAACCTCAGGGCACAGCCTTAGGGTGGTTTGGTGCACTTGGGAAATGGCTGCACTGTTGTGAGAGGCTTGTATTCTCAAGCTGTTTGTCACTCTCCATCTCCCAAAGGAGGCAAGGTCTGGAGCAAAATTGCTGGGAGCTGCTTAGCCTGTTTCAGAGCAAAGCCACAGAGTTTGTGTACTTTAGGCAACTCCTAGGCAAAACTGCAGGGCTTAGCCCTCTAAGCTGCAGTGGCAGTAATTCTTGGAGAAGGAATCCTAGAGACAAGCTGGAATGACCGACTTTCATATCTTACTTTGCTCCACTCAACTTATGTCAAAATGAGGTCTTAGCACATTTGGGGGAGATTTGGTTCACATATACTGAACCATCTTGCTGCAACCAATCTCTTCTCAATGAACCCAAAGTTTTTGTATCTTTATTTGTAAGTTTCCAAAAGTACTAGATGCCATGCCATTTTATCACTGTTCTAGTAAGAAGCAAAATTCTGTTTATTTTGTCTTCCACTTTTAAACAAATATAGTATGACCTAAAATCAAGCGGCTCCTTGGATTTTCCTTTTTATGTTCTCAAAGGAATATATAGAGAAAACAGAATTCTACACATCAGAACAGACTGTTCTCCTACAGCATCTCATCAAATGAATGTCAGGAAAAAAAAGTCCCTGTCTCACCTTAGAAGAGGCTGTCAAGCAATGAAGATGTGCTATTTCCCCCAGTCTTACTGCTCCTGTCCCAATCTCTTTTTCAAAAAGTGTTTGCATTGAAAATGCTTGAGAATTGGGAGAATTTACCGAGAGAGACACTCAGTACATGCTCTGTTTCCTGTATTATTCCCTGGCAATTTGCTACAGACTACTGTAAAAGAACCTGTTTCAGACACACATAGAAGTCACATTAGGTGACACACAAGGGAGATGTAAATAAACTGCAGAGAATCCAGAAAAGGTGCAGCAGAGTTGTTGCAAAAATTTAGAGCTCCTGGCTTTGATATGAGTTTCAGTGAACAGCAGAGTGTATCTTTGAGAAGGGCAACCCAGGGAGAGAGGATAATGCTTAGTATATAGTGCATTCAAGAGGAACTGAAGGGGAACAAAGGCATGGCCGACAGTGTACCCATGTGCTGCAGACAGGCAATTACTCTATAAATCACAGTTAAAGGAGACCTCTACTAGCTGGCACCTACCACAGTCCCTCACCTCTCTGAGCGTCAGCTGCTGTGATCACAGGCAAAGACAGACATTTGGCAGGGCAAAAACTGGAAAGTACTGAGACAGATAGGTCAGCTCAGCACTAACCCCCTAAGACCACAGGTCTTGAAAGCATAGGGGCATCTCTGCAGACTGAAAGTGCCTTGAGGGGACAAGTTCTCAAACTGATGCAGATGAGATGATGGGATACCTGACCTGAGGGGAGGTGGCCACAAGGGCACGATGAACTGTTCTTGAGAAGCACAGGCTAAACCACTTATCATGATGGTTTCATTGCAGGGAACAGTCATGCACTATTAGTGCTGAAAGATTTCCCAGCCCTAACAGCTAGGATTTTAAGAATCTATTTAACTTTGATAGTCTATAGCCCATCACTGGAAGTCTGCTTAAAGGTGTGATTGCTCTTCTTTGTATTGGAATTGCTGACAGATCCTTAACTATTATGGCGCTTACCAGCAGTAACCCATTTAAATAGAAAGGAAGAGGAGAGCATAAATGGCTTGTGCTGTTTGAATTTGATTTACCCATCAGCAGAAAAAAGTTCCATGTATAGATCCTTGCTACACTATCCAGCCCATGAGTTTTCTGTGCTCTTTGTATACCAATATCCTATAAAGTTAGAAAATGCATTATCCTGGAGGAAGGATGCTACACTGAAGGGAATTTGGGTGCTGGTTGTTTTTGAACTGCAATATGTGGCGTTGTAATTCCGTGTCAGTGATTTAAATGCACTGATAGAGTTGGTGACAGCTTAAATGGCTCCAGCCCCCAGCCTTCCTTCACCCCTCCTTCCTGCCTGCAGTACCTCTCTCTTGTGGATGGAAAGCTGACAAGTTCTGTGCAGGAACAAAGACGAGTAGAAGAGTGGGTGGAGAGACCTGTAATTGTTTAGGGTGGGTTTTTTCTACTGTTGTTTAAAAATATGAGCAAATATGGAGACATTCCACCTTCTTTTTTCATGATGAAGTGCAACTAGCTGTGAATGCCAAGATAGGCTGGTTGCAAGGCCACGTACCCCATTGCTCCTGCCCTCCAAGTGGGAGGAATGGAGAGAAAGAGAGAGAGAGAAGGTGAGTAGCCCTTCAGGCTGCTTTCATCATCCTGTGCCTGCTCTGCAATGACAGGCTTCTGACAGTAGACAGCCATCTCTCTAAATCAATCATCTGTGTTCCTGTTCCTTATTCCCCTCCCACCTCCTGCTAGAACACGGCAGTGCCCAGCACACTGTGTGACAAGAGACCTTCAGGGGCTGGCTTTCCCCTGCTGTGTTACTGCAGCTTAGCCAGGGGTGCTGCTCTGCCTGCTCGTTCAGAGCCACTCAAAGCCACGTGATGGTCCATACCTGGATCCTTAGCAAGGCTGTGCGACAAAGTGGGCAACTGCAAATGCGGCTGATGAAAATGATTATTGTTTCTCTTTAGATTCTTACAACAAGGGCTGTCACTCAAATCCAGAGGGGCAAGAAGACAAGTCAAGTCTGGAAAAATACAGATATGCACTGTGCAGGACTGAATCCCGCTGGGAAATAAGGTATCAGAGCATCTTGTTATCATTGCCACCCCTATTAATAACATCAGTGACTTCAGGTACAACCTCAACAACTCTGGAATGGTCTAAAAATACTGAGTGATGGATGGTGCAGTACCACACTCCTGATTTACATTTATTAGAAGCAAACAACCACAGCTCACAGAGAGTAAATATGTGATGCTGTCATCCCTAACTGGTGGGGATAAAAAATGTATTACTCTGCTCTTTATCATGTACCCTGACTCTATTTACACTTTCTGTCTGTCATGCATGCTGATACAGATATAATGGAAATGGAAGGAGTATGGAAAGAGTATCCATCAAAGAGAGGGAAAGTCAGTGACCCAGGTTAATCTTGTATCTAGAAAAAGTCAGTGGTAGGTGAATATACTTTGAATATCAGCACTTCATGAGGCCACTCCTAGCTACATACTCAAGCTACATACTCAACTTCTTTGTATTAGACAGGTAGCTACACAGGTACTGGATGAAAAAGAAAAGATGCCTTCTGTAGTGCAAAGGTAAGAGACATTCATGAGTCTGGCACTATATGCAGAAGCAGATTTCCAAAGCAGAAATCCATTGCATCCAACTTCAGCAACTGAAATTCAGCATCTGAGATGGAAATATTATCCTTCTAGACTCCCTCTGCAGTCAGGGGACAAAGAAACACCTCCAGAGTGGAAAGCAGATCTTCAATAGCTTCTAACTTTCCACAGACCATACATACAAAGAACTTAGGACAAGCACATCCTAGCTGAAGCATCTCAGTTAAGTGCCTAACTTCAAGTGGGATTACTCTAGACTGATTTCACCTTGCAGGCTGCCCTCTGTGGCACTTCTGACAAGAAGATTCTGCCCTCTGATAGGGTGACTGCTGTTGACTGTCTCTGAATGAGAAAGAGAGGTAGGTTGGGGTTCTGTGCCTTTAGTGGAGGGACAGGAGGAACTGCCAGTGGAGGGAGGAAGGGCTCAGAAAGTGAAGAGAATGAATAATATGGTCAGGGACATGCTTAGCAGTGGGTCATGTGGGGAGCTTGAAGAAGGGGAACACACAGCTGAGGAGGGCTGCCTGGGCTGCCCGGATGGATTTGGGTTACAAACTGCTGCAGGCTGAGTGTGTGGCACCTGGACTCTGACCAACCCTTGCTCAACCATAGCTCTGGGGCAAAAAGAACTGTATAGAAAAAAGCTCTGCCAAACCACCTTAATGAAAAGACTGAAATTAGTGACACTCCCAGCTGCTTGTTTAAAATGACAATGTTTTTATTAGGGCTGAAATAGAAGGGGAAAGAGAAGGAGTGTTGTGTAAAGTGTGTGCTGGCCTTTGTGCCTGCTGTTGGGGGTGTGATCAACAACACCAGCTGGCAGCTCTTTGGTTAAGAAAAAAAAATAATACAGTCCTGGAGATTGCCATGTGAACAAGAGCAAGCAGAGCACTCAGCACAGGAAAAACAGCTGGCGAGGGACCCAGGCTGTGAAGGCACAAATTGCAGTCAAAACCAATAAGAATTTCCTTCTAAGGCGCAGGAAGTTCTCTCCATCACTCCAGCTTCTCCACACGCTCTATTTGGCCTTCCACTGCCCTGCTTTAGTAGTGCAAATGCAGGTATCTGGGGATTGAAAATCTTGGGAGACGAGCTGCCCATACTCCTCGGCCTGGAATACAACCATGGGGTGAGAAGTGGAGAGCGGGCTCTGCCACACACTGCAGGTTTGCACATTTGGTGGTTCATGCAAGGTTTGGGATTTGGCAAGCAGTATCCTGTGAAAGCAGCTCGTAGACCAGAAAAATGCATGTGCTCCTGTCCTGCAGACCCCCACTGCCATGGCAGCCTCAGGCTCCATCTAGCTCTGCAAATGTATTTCACACACTCAGAGCTCCACCTGCCATTTACATCCTGCAATCTGATGCAGCTTAGCTGATTTCACTCAGTTCTGCCCTGAAGCTTCCCACTTTTCAGTTCTGCACCACAGAGATGATGCAAATCCAGTTCTTCCCTGCAACACCCTCAAGTGTTCTAGAAGTCATTTTATTTTGATCAAAGTCAGTCAGCTATGGCCAAACTATGTTGTGTGTTGTTTGCAGTACACCTGTACTGATGCATTCACAGCATATTTATCACTAGAGAAGATGAGCAGCTTTTCCTCCCTTTGATTTGAGATACTAATTAAACTTATTTTTATTGAGATTGAGAGCATTCAAAGCCTAAAGACCATCTTTGTTTCCTAAAGCCAACACGGTGAGACAGAAGCAGGCTGTAGAAAGAGTTCATTAGCTTGGGAATGAACCCCTTCTCTGACACTGACCTACTCTATGACTTTGAGCATCTTACTTTACCATGCGTGACAAATAGCAATTAACTTGCTGCATACTCCACTAAGAAGTTGTTAGCATACACAGTGATGAGAAATGAAATGCAAGAACTTCGAAAAAATAAGCTGGGAGGTCAGATCTGAGCTAAAGTGCCTACATGTATCTTTAACTGAGTGATAACACAGACTTTGAAAGAAAAAAGGTGAGTTTAAAAAAACTAAATCAAAAAATCATTGTGCAGCCTTTAGCTCTAGATAATGGCAGCGTGAGAAGTGGGATAATTAAATGATTGATATGATTTCAGAAAGAAAATGCAGTTTTTCTGGGCATGCACAAGGTTATCTGTGTCATTTAATTAACCTGCATGCAGGAGAGGAATTCTCTCTTGTTATCTCCTGATCCCAGTCCTGTGATGTCTGCTGGGGGTTATTTTTTGTTTTTGTTTTCTAAGCTAGGTTGTGGCTTGTTGTTTTTTTTCCCTAGGGATCAGCAAGAGCTGCAGAGATAGCTACAAAATAGAAAAGAAATATCTTTTAAAGATCCTTTAGAATGGTATTAACAGGGGAATGCTTTATATCAGCTGTCTTGTGTGGCGTACTGATGAGGTTTCTGCCTCAGTTCCTTTCCTGTTGTGGGGAAACAACGTCATTTTGCTAGATCAGCACTGCTGGTAAGGGAGAAGAGCAAAGAGGGCACTGCTCCCTCATTCCCACGATGACAGCGAGGGTCCTCCATCACCACCAATCTGCTTCAGCCATTGTGCTTCCTGGCTTCAGCCTTCTTCTACTCAGCTCCACACCCTGCAGCCCTTCCTTTCCCCAACACTAGCCCTGAACAGGGACCTGTACTTCTCTCTGGAAGCAAGCTCCCCTCTTCCCTGCAGGCTGCACCTCCCTTTTACAGCTGCCACTCTATCAGGCTTTAGTTTTATTTGTTCTTGACTCCCAATATGCAGCTGGAACTGTGCCTATTTGCCAGGGAAGTATGGGAGTCTCTGGGGAGAGAAGCAGACAAGCAGGGAGCTGAGGAAAGGACTCTAACGTTCAGGTCTGGGACAGTGGCCAAGGCATTCGTCTTCCAGAGAAGTTTGTCAAAATTCAGAACAGTCCCAGCCAAACCAGCACGGCTTCTTTGCCGTCATCCTTGGCAAAGATGCCAGTGAACACCTCAGCCATGAAGGTTCACCTTCCCTTCATCTCCCCTGCATGTGATGGAGGCTCAGCTCACCCATCCCGACAGTAGTTGCTCTGTCTAAAACACTGATCAGTCCTATATTGACATACAAGAAACACAAGGGAGCTCAGCGGTTGCTGCAGGAGCAGAAGAGTGAAGTGCTTTCAAATCTAGTCTTTCTTAAACACATCCCAAGCCATGTATGCTACAAGCCAGCACTTCTATTGAAGATGTCAAGTAACAATATAAATCCTGAGAGCAATGATTCTATATATAGTAGACAGGCATCTACAGGGGGAAAGGGAGTAAAAGAAAGGGAGAAGACAGACAGAGAGATGTGTGCTGTAGAAATGTTTCTTAGAAGCCTTTGACGGTGTTCCTCTATCTTTGTCAGGAAAAACAGGAATATGTCTGAAAGCTCAAATATAAAAGACTCCCTTTCGAGCTTAAAATTCATCTCTATATCTTCCTGTTATGTGTCTACATACAGTCTCAGTGTCATTGTGTAACTTTAAACCATCTAACATTGGTGCATCAGCCCTCTAAGCAAGACACTAAGAACAAAGTTTGCTTCTGCAAAGCCTCATTCGCAGTAAATGGAACTGGAGATCTGTTTAAAATCTGGTCTGAATAGCAAGGAGTTCTGCATGGAGAAGTGGCAGGGTCACAGGGATGTCCAGCTCTTGTCTGAGAACTTCTGTTCTTATTTTGATATTTTTGTGATTTCTAAGCTTGCTGATATCTGCTTTGTGACAGTACAGCAACAGTGATGCAATTCTACGGGACATGGCCATTTAGGCTTTGAGGAACAGCAGTACTAGAAGCAGGTTTTGATATTAAAAGTTAAAATTTGATGCTATATCATACGCACTCATATCTCTGCAGATCAGATTTTGGTGGTAAATGAGGTCACCCCACCACACTGGATTCTGTATCTACAAGAACAATGGGCTTTTTCCTAGAAAAGCTGATAAACTTAGTAGAAGGGAAAGAGCAATGAAGTGATGTTTGCAAGGGCATAGCAAACCAGAAGCAGAGATGGAGTTAAAATTCAAGCTTCCTGAGTCCCAGTCCCATCCATTAGAGCATACTGCCTGTAATCTAAGTGTATTGCAAACATCCAATTGATAAGCTTTTTACAACAGAGATGACAAAGTGGAAACTATAATCTCCTGGATATGCTGCTTTGTGGCCAGGAGAGGATTCTGTTGTAATATTTTATTTTTTTTTAGCTAGAAATAGTAGGCTGCCTCCCCTTGAATAACAAAATAGTAGAAGAGGACAAATTATATTTGTCAGCTCTGTCCACAAACCCCACACAGTATTTGACCTCCCAACCCCTTTCCTGCATCTATGAGAAGCAGAGGACTTGCGTGGGAAGCGCGGTGAGAGGCAGGCACAGGAGTGCAGCCAGAAGTGAGCAGGGTATGTCATGATGGGGACTCGTCACAACTGTCAGCAGTGACTTTGTCCTACTGGGTCAGGCTCCTGATGGAGAATGGAGTGAGCCCGAGCAGTGGTGACTTTGCTGTAGCAGGCCTGGTGTCAATATTTGAGGAAGTCCTATGTAACTATGTAAGAAAGGTCCCTGTGGAGCCTCCACAATCCCGGCAACCCTGCCTAGAGACCAGTGGCTCCTCCTCTTCTTTCTCCTTCGAAAAAGGTGCAGAAGGACTGTCCTAAGGCAGGAAATGACAGACCAAGGTCAAGTACTCTGCAGAGCCAAAATGAGGCAATGGGATCATTTTGAAAATTCATTTAAGAATACAACTTGTGGATATTCTAGGGGTGACATCTTCAGATAAAATCATTATCTGCCCTGGAGAACAGCAGTCAGGAAAAGGATTATCAAGGAAGTATATATGAGCTACGTAGGCACATTTCACTGCCATGAGATCTCAGTTTCCAGTTCACATGTTCCCAAGGGCTATTTATTCTTTTTAAAAGAATACTTAGTCAAAACTGGGAGCCTGCAGAAGGGAAGAAAAATTAAAGATACAATCAGATATCTCTTCTGCAGTTGCTTGCATTTACAATAATAAACAAAGTCCTGAATGTTAATGGATGGGACAATCCAGAAAAGCAGAGCTGGGAAAAATTTTTGCCTAAACCTCGAGAAAGATGGAGTCATTTCAGCAGAATTCCTGTAATAGAGGTGCCTCATTAGACTGCACACCCCAAAAGCAGCACAACTCCTTTCTCTGTTTTCTATTCTGAGACCTCTTTGAAGAATTTCAACAATTTGGCAAACCTGCCATGAAGCACAAAGGTGTTGTGCTGCAAATGCAGGAGATGCAGATTCAAGGAGAGAAGCACACGAGAAGGTCAAATGAGTGACACACACAGTGTGTGTGCCCTGACATTTGTGCAGTGCAGTGTTTTAGAGAAACAAAAGGCAGAGAGGTTTAGCCTGAAGAACGCCAGACAAGACTCCTAGAGGAGCCTAGTTCAGACTGAGGCACCCACTGCAGGGCACTCTGACAGGAAAAGCCAAAGACTTGTTGTTTTCCAGCATATTTCTGAGTCACTGAAATGCTAAAATAAGAAAGAAACAGCAAAATATTTTGCACAAACTTAGAAATGTTTATTACTTCTCCATCTCTCAGCTCTATCCCTGCTCTTTCCATCTCCTTCTATGGCATGCCCATGACATGGGTTTCGGTGCCATGGGCAAGCTGCAGGAGCCTGAAACCCCCTCCCTCCAACCACTGGCACTCACTCTCAAGCCTGCAGAGTCAGCAGTGTTAAGGAAGCAGCTACAGGAGAGCATGTGACAACAAAATAAAGTTAATTTGCTGCAATGTGGTATTTAACCAGGAGAAAATAACAGAGCAGTGCCCTAGCTACCCACAACCCCCTGCACTTGACAGCAGTGACAGTGTCAGCTTCCATCTGCTGGTGTTACAGTGACACTTGCCATGCTAAACGCTGATTAGAATTAAAATGGAAATGACATCTACGTGCATTACTCTGCTATTAATCTTGATGCCCTACGTTTTATGTTGACAGTGGGCTTTTGCAGGGGGAGTCTAAAAAGACACAGGGTTGTAGAGCTGGGTTTTTTTTGTAGTTGTTATTAAAGAAGCAGATGTGATTCTGAACATGAGCATAACACAGTGAATTACAGGCTCTTGGTGTCTCTGAAAGAAGACAAGATTTTTGTATTGCCACTTGTTAGACAGCGAGCCCAGTTTTAGAAAATATGTGTATGGCTGTGTGCACAGTAAATTTTTGCCACTAAAATGGAAATTTGATGTGACATTAGCATGAGTTTATTCAAATATTTAATGCAGGTGCCTGCGAATCATGTAGCTACCTTATGCTGTTAACTGACTGTACCATAATTGTGTACACAAGTGGTGTTCACAAATGGAGCATGGTTGATTAGAAAATGAGTCCTATGAGATGAGATTCTTCCTAACTGCAGTGGAGTGCCTGAATGGAGATGCTCACATTTAGGGAAAGGTGTATATTGCATAGAGTACTGTTTCAAGCCCATGGAAAGGTTAATTCACATGACACATCCTGGGATGTCTGAGGAATGCTCCAGCAATGACACAAGCCCTTTTGACTGATTTTTGACAGAGCCCGCCCACTAGTTTACAGCTAAGCCTCAAAGGCAGGCCAAGAACCTAGAATCACAGAATGGTTTGGGTTGGAAGGGACCTTCAAGATCATCTTGTTCCAGCTCCCTGCCATGGCCAGGGACGCTTTCCACCAGACCAGGTTGCTCAAAGCCCCTCCAACCTGACCTTGAACACTTCCAGGATGGGGCATCCACAACAGATCCTTTCTTCTGTGGTCTACTTCTTTATTGAGTCGTGTTGGAAGTCCCTTTCTTTGAATAACACCATAAACACCCCTTTCAGGAGGGGCAGATACTTTAAAAGCTCAGTAATCCTTTAGTAGGGAGGTTGTCTATCCTCCTCTACGGAACAGGAGCAGGCAAAATTTATCCTGCCTGAGATTAGGGCCTGTATCTGACCTGTCTCTTCAAGTCAAGTATCCTTGGTCCTCCCACAGAAGCACAGAATGAGGAGTGGAAAATATTTAAATTATTTTTGATTTTCCTGAAATTACCACCTCTTCCAGTTCTTACACTGCTGATGAAAATTTTTCTTTTAAAAAACCCACAGGACTACAAGGCAGTTCAAGCTTAAAGCCACTTTGGGCTGAATTTTTGCTTACACAGCGAAAGGCAGTAACAAATCTGGTGCATGACAATTTCATGAGGGAGAAATACAACTGCAAGGGCTGAGTGCAGTGCCCTCCTAGGCGAGATGCCGCACAGAGCTGCCTGATCCTATATACAGAGGCTTGATGGGCCAGGTCCATCAGGCTTCATCAGTGTATCCAGGCTAACTCACATCCTGATAGCTCTGCTATGCTCCACGAGGAAGTGGTGACATGGCTACAGATTCAGAGCCATTCTCCAAGTTACCTGCTTGTCCTTGCCAGTAGATCAGAGTTGGGAAAATATGCGCTTCACTTTCCCTGTTCCTATACCTGCAGTATGACTTAGATGCTCAGGTTTAAGAACACACATACTGCTATTTGCCAAATCATGGCTGAATTCCAGATTCAAATCCATAAAGATCACTGTGATGTTCTATCAAAATTTCTAGCACCTACCTTAACTCTGCCCCAAGCCCCTGCTTTCTCTTCCTTCTACAGAACATTCCCACCCAGGCTCCAGGCATGATGGATAGCTTCCCTCTCCCTTATCTCATCCCTACAACACTAAGGCATGAGGAGGGGTTTGGAGGGGAGGGAAGGAGATGCCTGTAGTGCCTGTAAAGTTGAAGATAACGTTTAAGCTTTGTTACACCAATGAGGCTGCGTTAAGCTCCCACGACCTTGAGCGAGAGCTGCAGCTTGGGTTCCTCTCCTAAAGACTTTAATAAAGTGAAAAATTGTTTCAATACAAAATGTGATATTGGGACATTGTTCGTGCATATATTGAGCTTAAGTCAAATATTCTGTGTCCTCAAATCCGACTGATTAATAATTAGAACGAGAAATTCTGTCTTTACTCTAATGTGTTTAGCAAAACTGATGGATTTAATTTTTTTTATCAGCCAAAAGTAAGAAAAATGTAATCTTTCTTAAAGTATCTAATACAACAATGCAGAATAATTAGTTTCTATGAAAACAGGCATAATGGGACTGAATAATAAGTCACTTTCTGTTTTGTATCTGTCTGTCTGATGGAGGAGAGATTTACTATACAATATAGTTCATGATGCTGTAGGAAATACCAGACAGTAGAAGAAATCTATAAGGGGATAAAGTATTTCCAGCTGTGCATTATAAAGGAGCATTTCATCTTGTGACAAAGCCTCCGGATAGGTCCAAATAATTATCAGACAAAAGGCAGCTCCTGGTAAGATACCAACTTGCCAAAATGTGTTGGCCCCTAAAGCTCTGATTCTGCATCTTCCATGGCCATTTATTTCAGCAGACCTGTGCACTTCCAGAGAGTTTTCCTCTACCCTTTTCTTCCATCTCTTTTGATGCCTTAGACACACTAATGCTGAAAGGGATTGCTCCAGGCCCTTCTCACTGGGCAATGCAATCCACATTGTGTAGCTGGATAAGCCAAGGCACGGGGAGATATATTGGCACAGCCAAGACCACATGGCAGGCAGTGAGATGCCTGAGCCTGGATCAGAATCCAGTTCATTGCCAACAGACTTAACCCAAAGCTCTCTTAAACTGAATTGCAAGGAATAACTCAAATCTCAGGAGAAAACTGGATTCCCCAGCTGCTAGAGCTCTATTTTACTTCTAAATCATAGTTTTTCTTAGTTTTCTTCAGCTTTCTTCTAGGAAAGGAACCAGAATGAAAGCAAGTAGGTTGATATTTTGACTCTTATCCAGGTACATTCATGCGGTGTCCAAAGCAGGCTTGTTGCTGGGCATTATCATCCTACTGCTTTCATTGTCTACTACTAGAACATCATCTCTGTGCTGATTCCATTTGGACTTGACCCCAAAGGCATGACTTAGTCTGACTCCTTTTCACTTTACAGGTGAGTTCATTCTGATTTATACTGCCAAACCACAACAGAATCTGTTCCTGTGAGTTTAGTCAATACTTCCACAAAGAATATTTTTCTTTGATCCTGGCATCAGCTTCCCTTCTCGGGAATTCTTTTGAGACCAAAAACATGTTTGAAAAAACAATATTTCCACAGTGCTTATAACCTGAAATACAATCACATCGAGGAAGCTCTGCTGTTAGATTCAAATGCATAACTTCCCTTAGCCAATTCGACTCAATTCATATGGAAAGTTCAAAGGTCCAGGTAATTCTTGCTGACTTCTCTGGAACACAATTCATGGTATATCTATCTTTTGTTTAGTAATGGTAAATGGTCTCCAGTTCTTTCTCCTGATATTAGGACATCTGAGAGCCCTTCCTTTAATGAGTTGTCAATGCACTATACACCGTTAGTAGTGATCCTCAGGAATAAAACCAGCTAAACCTCTGCTTTTAGACCATAGTATTTCCACAGATTTTTGATTTTTCTTAAGCAAATATATGCAATAAGGACTTTACCTAGAGTTGATAGGCAGTGTGCACTGTAGTGGAGCATGACATCTGTTTAGCAGCATATAGCAGCAATACACAACAGTTTAGGCCTAGAAAGAAGAAATGAGCCCCCTGACCAAAAACATAGTGCAAATCTAAGAAGACAAAAGAAATATTCACAGCATATCCTGGCATTCACTGCTCCAAGAATGAATAGAAGCACCTTATTTCTTAGCTATGAAACATCTCTCCAATAATAGATCAGCCTCTACAGATCTGCTTTGGTTTCTATTCCATATAGATTCATGCAGGCCTAACCCTGCATTATCATACCCAATTCCACTATCAAGTACTTTTTTTCCCTATACTCTTGGTATGTCATAGCCCAAACCTTTCCTATTTGTGAGGTCATCTGACATTTACAGTTTAAAGGGGTACAATCTCTAAAACCAGCACTAGTTAAAACATCAAGTTTACCTGCTGATAATAAGCACATTAATCTGTTCATGACACCTCTGTGAAAAAAATTATATATTGCTTATAAATGCCAGAAAAACCAAGGAGAATGGAGACTGTGCAATGATCACACCCTGAAAAAAATGTCATCTCCAGGTCAGTATCCAACACCCCCCTCTACTGGATAAAGCCCAGACAGATAAAATGTGTGTTACAGGTGCAGCACAGGCTGACTTGGCGCTTTTTCAGCGTCAGGCCAGCACCCCATCTTACTGTAATTCTGCCTTTTCTGTACACAGGATCTTCAGAGCCTTGAGGCACACAAGCTGGCAGAGAGTCACTTGTAACGTGTTTCATGTGACAGATGTCCAGTGTGAAACACAGTGGTTGGGAGAGACTTTTCAGAATGGCTCCTTCCCTTTCTCACACCCAGCAGGGTCACTCCTGGCCCAGACTTGGACTTGTTTACCCTTTCAGCTGTTCCCTACCATAGGTAGCTGATCCCAAGCTGCCACAATCAGTGTCACAGGAAAATTACCACATAACATACATGACAAGTCACACTCACATGGCCCAGAAGGCAAGATTATGCAGGGATGTGTCAAATGGATCATTCATGTATCACCCAACACGTACAGTTCATGAAAACTGACATCTCTTCTTCAGCTGAAGGAAATGATAAATTACAGAGCATGCAGGCTGAGGAACTGACAGGGTGTGACAGTGGACAGTCCATTCCCAGGGCACAAAACCAATGCCTACCTCCCCCTACCAAGTCTATATACTCGCATATATAGATAGAATCACTAACTTTAGATTGTGCAGGTTATAAACATCTCAGAGAACATACCCAGGCATCCATACCTGCAGCTTGTCCTTCCCTCCATCTGTAGATAACTATCTGCTCTGCTGTCTCTTGAGCAATTCTCTCTGTGAAGTGGAACTGCTAGAAGAGGTAGCCAAGCAGGCTGAGGGGTCAGTCACTGCTGAAGGTACAAACCTGGAATTTCAGAGTGCCAGATCCAATTCCCTCCTCTGCCACTGACTGTGTGTACTTTGGTACAAGTCGTCTGGTCTCTCTGAGCTTCTTCTCCCTCTGTTAAATGAAAGAGCAAAACTGTCCTGCCAAATGAAGTATCATGAGAGTAAGTATGATAAACAATGCAAGCACTCAGATATACTAACCTACATTGATGTGTTCTAGCTTAAGCACCTTAGACAGAACAATAAAAGCTTTATGGAGCACCTGATGAAATCAATAAATTGATGTCTGTGGATTTCAGCAGGCAGTGGTTAAACCCCTGTGAGAGAACAGGTGGTGTCTTCATTGCCTGTATAGCCAAGAAATGTTTGCTGTTAGATGTGTCCCTTGCACTTTGCTCTTCCCAACACACATCTCAAAATGTAGGAAGGATCTCAATTACTGACAGCTTTGAGGCTAGAATTAGGTAGCTACATCAAGATGGTAAAATAAACTGCAAGCAGCAAGTAGAGGAAATACAATACCAAGCTGGGATAATGGAGATTTGAATTCAGTTCTCAGCTCATTCAGAGATTCCCTGCATAATCTTTGACGAGACATTTAGTTTCAGTATGCACCAGCTACTCATCTGCAAACCAAGGATGAATAATCATTCCCCTGCCCTTGTGTTCTATTTAAAGTGTAAGCTCTTGGGGCTGAGGTTTCCGCTTATTCTTGACAACTCTACATCAGCCATGAAATGTTTCTCTAAATTGCAGAAAAACTGTTACAGATACAGAATATCTCTACTGTTTGTAAACAGTCTAGCCTGGGTCTGGAATAGCCATGCACAGTGAGCACAGCCAATAAGCTCCACTGGACCCTGTCACAGACACAGCAGCTGAAGCACAATGTTGTTTTAAGAACACAAGATCACTTCAGCAGTAGATTGTCCCTGCATATTTGCATAGAGCTGTGCACTGCCAAATGGGATCCCCCAGATACAGATGTACT
Organism: Notiomystis cincta; assembly: GCA_013398075.1. Lineage (NCBI taxonomy): Eukaryota > Metazoa > Chordata > Aves > Passeriformes > Notiomystidae > Notiomystis > Notiomystis cincta. The sequence goes on from VZRX01000058.1 coordinate 646,484, forward strand.
TGAGAGGTCAGTGAGTGCAGCAGTGCTGGAGCAGCTCATATCTAGAAGCAATGTTGTTATTTAGTAATTTCAAATGTCTAGAGCACTCCAGCCTTCTCTTACTCCTGATGAAGGAGATGTGATTACATATATGTAGAGTGTGAGCCCCAACCGGGATGTTCAGGAAATGTCAAAGTAAAGATAACAGTGACTACAGAGAAACTCCCATACACAGGGTTAATCTCAGTCTGATGACAGTACTGAGACACACATCACCCAAAACATTCTATTCTCACCTTCCTTTTGTTTCCCAGAGGCTCTTCCAGATCCCTCTCCTCTGACAGGAAGAGGTAGCAGAGCTCAAGGAGGATGTATTCACTAAAGACCATGTAGAACCAAGGAGCCACAACTGCTCAATGGATTCAAGATCAGGCCCATCTATTTCCCAAAGATAGATTGCATGAAGGGAAAGTAGGTGAAGGTTGCAACATATCCTGTATGAATACAGGGTTGATCATGAACATCATGCCCTTCTTATTCCTCTAGCACAAGAGATACCAGGACAAAGAAATGGCTTCTGTGGGTGTGTTTAATATTTTAACAAGTTACTGTGTGGCTATTGTTTCAAATTTTGGGTGTTTATCTTTCCAACGTCTGTTGCAAACACTGTAATTTTCCAGCAGCCAGGTACATTGAAGACAAAAGTACTAATAATGTGACATCATTATTTTTGTTCCATAGCAACATCCCCCCCACCCCTTACACAACAGGTTATAACTCTGTAAAACTCTGCATTTTACAGCACTATAAAACTCCTCCAGCTGTTATAAATATATCGTTTTAAGCACTTGCATTTGAAAAAACGAAACAGAAAAATACCACTGAAAAGTTCAGTGCTTTTTCTTCTCTGCATTCAATTGTATTAACTTTTTCCCTGCTGGTCTCCCAGACCCACTGCTGGGCTGGCAGAGTTCCACAGAAACCAGGGGAACGTTCAAGATTCACGCGGGCTGTTTGCTGGTACAAAGCAACTAATTTGCTGTGAGGTGTCCAGTGGGGGTGAACCTTTACTAAAAGGATACATCTAGCTTGTTTGCCAACATCATGGGTACCTATTATCTAACTGGATCCAGGACCATTGGCAATGGATTTGGAGAAGAGGAATTCATCATGGTACTGTAAGATGGGACAATATAGACACTGGTAGAGTTGCTTCCTATCTGCAGAGAAAGGGACTGGTGCTGTGGCTGATGGCTATAACTGCTATTTATGCCCCAACAAATTTCTCAGCAAAGCACTTCATTCCACCAGAAATCTTTAAGTTTATCAGTTGTTAGGTGGGACAAATCTTCACCACAGGTGTAGGCAGGACATGCCGTCACTGAAGCAGGGGAAGAGGCAGAGGCTATACAGTGACACAGGTCCAGTTCTTACCTAGGGAGTGCACAGGGACTACAAGAGCAGGGAGTTGGGACAGCCTCATCACTTGGCAATCAGCTTGTTTGCAGTGATGCTTGTGTTAAAAGGCCCCTTTTGTTTCTGTTTTGGGTACGTTGGTTCAAGCAGTGTCTATAAAATGATGAATTAAATATGCACTATTTGAAACAAACAGAAGTTTTGCCACCAATTTAAATTTGGGAAGGACACTTCAAGATCGACAAGCACCCATGGAGTCTCTTTTAGGAATCCAAGGAGAGGCAAACCTCAGCCTGAACTTGTGCATTCTCTGGAAATAGAAACTACTATAGTCCTCAATCACCAGTGCCTCCCATAGTGAATAGATAGTGAAGAATATTGTTGTTGCTTTTGCTTTAATTGAAACACTCCAGAGCAGGGTCTGGCTCACTCTGCATAGTGATGGGTATTCTCAGATGGGTATTCTCTTCTTCTAAAAGTGTAAAGCTGTTGCTAGAACAGAAGTGAAAGCGGCATTAACTAATTGCAGGTGAGTTCTACCTCAGGCATGCTCTAAGATGGGAGCCTTATTTTACTGGGCTGTGGATTTTACCATCACAAATGAGGCTTCAGATTTTTTCCTTTTTATACATGCTGCTATTATTTATATTTTCCTTGCCAGTGCTTGAAGCCATCATGACAGTGTATTGGGTAATGACAGGATAATTGTTTGTTTTATTGATCATTATAAACCATTCTGCATCTCTACATGATTTATAGCATTTTAAATACTCTCTCCTTTCCTCTCCATTCCCCTGCCATCGAGGCACCTAAGTAGATCAAAAGCCCACTGGCTACAAGCAATCCAATTAACAATGACAAAAGAAAGAAAAAACTTTGGAAATAAATGAGTCCTTACACCATTTCTTTGATGGTTCCCTATTGATCCTTTCACATTGAAAAATGCGAAGCAGTTAGAATTGT
>VZRX01000061.1:0-12744 GCA_013398075.1 Notiomystis cincta
AGTGTCAAAGGCCTTACTAAAGTGCATAAACCACTTCCACAGCCTTTCTCTCACCCACCTTGTCATAGAAGATCAAATTAGTCCTGCCCCTTCAGCTCTGATGCAAAGTAATCAAAGCCTGATCCTTGGTGCTACTAAAAAGTGTGAAGTAACAGTTACGATATTTTAGAAAGCAGCTGTAGTTGCAGGGCTCTTTGTTAATATACTGATGGAAATTGAGAAGTCTAATGATGGGGCAACATAAAAATATGGCAGGTTATAAAAAAAATAACAATATTGAAATGGAGCTTTTGTTGCAAACTTCTCATTTCTTAAACAGTGTGAAAAAATATTTTGATGATGGGGAGAATTTGCTCCATATTATAGTCTTAACTAATAAAATGCCACAATAATGCTGGGAAATGGAAGATTTTAGCTCCCATTTTATGAGTCATCTGAGTTTTCAAAGTAATGAGTGTATATTAGCATCTACATTGCTTAGGGCTGGATGGAAGTTTAGATAAGTGACCTTCATATCATATGGTTTAATGCTGATGATTCTCAACTGTGCACTCATAGTACCATCTGTAAGAATATGCAAAGAAAGGTCTTTTTGTCCATATTCCCATTCATGTTAAGGAAAAATATTTTCCCCCTTGACTTATCTTGCGCAAGGTAGGTTTCTAGTTCCTTCCTGTGCTTCAGAATTCTTGTTTGCATCATGTTATCCAAGATGCCAAAGTCTCCTCTTAGAAGTCTGCAATGACTGCCTCTTTCCCCTTTGCCTTCTACCCTGCATACTAATTTACCTTTCTGTGAGCAGAGTAAGAAAAACATCAAGAAGAAAAGGAAGAGAAAAAAGAGTGTTTTCGTTGGGATAGCTCAAATACCCAGTGCTGGAAGGAAAGCAAACCACATTTTCTCTGGCTGAAGAATGAAAAATCACTAAATCCTTTGGTTGTTGTAGGATGGTCTCACTTGCCCGTTTGGAAGAAAGGAAGCTGCTCTTTGACTACCTCCAAGAGTTCCCTGGGGCTAGTATATCTCCTTGCTCTTCTCTCTTTGAATGATGGACCCTCAGGGCTTGTGGCAAAAAGCCCTGCAGTGTCCCATTTCTTGGCCTGGCACCTGTGTCCCTAGGGCTCCCAAACTCAGCCATGCTCAGGGCTCAAGGACTGCCCCTTGTCCCTCTGCAAAAAAGGCATCGTCTGTGTGAGTTGCAGGGTCTTGCTGCCCCTCTCGAGTTTCTGAGTTAGGGTTTCCAGTTTTTACTCATAACCCCAGCCTTGCTCAACTGGTCCCTTTCCTTTGTCCTGCTGGGAACATACTGGTAGTGATGACTGTGCAAAGAGAAACGCACTACCTCCTTTCTTCCATAAGTGGCTAGAGGACGTTACAGTCTTCCCCTTTCCATGATTTTCCATTTGCAGCATAAATAGAATGGCACCTCACTTTTCACGGATGCACAGATGGTCATAGTCTCTCCTGCATCAGATAATTTTCCTCATCATTTTTAATGTCAAATTTACTCTCCTCACTTCAAAACCTCACAGTTTCCCAGATAAATGTCTCTTTCCCCCCTTTTTTTCCACCCTGTTTTTAAGGGACTGTCGGCATGTACAAACTGACCAACATGAGTGTGCGGTAAACCAACTCATTCTGCAATAACTTCTTTCATGGACAGCCTTCCACAGAATAATTTACAGGATATTTGTTCTTTTTCCAAAGCTACACACTCAAATCTTGAAGGAAATTCTTGGACTGGATTTCCAGCAATTTGTTTCTCGTTTAATGACAGGGAAAGCTAGTAGTGTCTCTGTCAGATAACAGGCATTGCTTATCCTTATGTAGAGCTTATGCAACACTGTAGAAAATGAGTTTCTCTCTGTCAAAAGGATCATCCTGATTATTTCAGATTTTTTCTACTCCTGGTCTGAATGTATCAATTTCTGTCTCTCCTCGCTATCATTTAATTTTGTCATTAAACATGTAATAGCCTTCATAAATTTGGAGGTGTTTATCTCTCATAAAAACAGTGATTTTTGGAAATGCTATGACTCAGTGAAAACAGTAATATTTTGTTATACTATCACAATTGCATCCTTAAATGATCATATATTCACTTGGAATTAACATAATAATTCTATAAAATGAAATAAATTCATTATGAAATGAATGTGAAAAAGGTTTAAGTTTAGGATAAAGCAGGAAATATATCTGGAGCAGAAATGAAAAATTCTTGGTGGTATGTTAAACAGTAAGAGATAAAGAAATGACTAAAAATCCAGAATAAGTTAATACAATGAATGACTGTGGGCTGAAATCTAAACACTAAGTGAAGGATTAATGGAAATCATTCTAGCATACCAAGAACATATTAAACACACTACTTTCCCATTAGGATTATTTGGATTTGTTTGATAAAAGCATTTGATTAAGGAGTATTTTCTTGTAAGCAGCAAAGGGCGGGCAGACTGAGATCCACAGTGTCCCTTTAGAAACCATCACACTTTTCCTTCTTGGTGCACATTCCCATGTATTTCATGCTGCCCTGCTGGGCTCTCTCTGTGAAGCTCCTTTGGCACCATCCCTGAGGGAATGTGAGTGGAGACACTGCAAAGGAGAACATGTATTCCTGATAACCAGGAAAACACTCTAGTTTCAGGCTCCATCTCTGTATCTACATTTATTTTCATCACAGTGCCACAGATCAGTGTTTTGCTCTAACTTCTGCAAATGTGAGAAGTTGGGGCTAAATTTAGTCTACGTTTTCTGTTATAAAATCTATCATTCTCCTCATGACTCTTAGCATAGTCAGCAATACCTCTATCGACCAAGGTGGCACTTAGCAGCCATACACAGGTTGAAGTCTCCTGCAATAAAAGTTCTCTGATATCTGCCTGAGGCAGAAGGGCAACTGAGGTGGAGAGCAGAGGGAGGACCAGAACAGGGTGAGGAAAGCATAAAGATGAATGTTGTGATATGAGGAGTGGAAAACACCAGGTGTCTTGTTTTTTGCCCCACTAACTCAGCTCTCCAAGTATGTGCCTTTCAGAGCATTGTCCTGTGGGTGACATGGGTGCTTGGCCAGCCACTCAGACACTACTGCCATATGGAGGTCACATGAAGCAGGTGCTGCTGCCAGCCCTGCTCTGAGCATCTGCCCTGAGAGGCAAAGCTCACCCTCCTGGGGTGGGAGACATGTCTCCTTCTAGGGCCATTTCCTCACTGGTTTGCTAAGGAAGATTTCTAGCAAAGACAACCATTGTGAGGAAAAGATTGTTGTTGGGGCTGGTTTTTTTCATTTTTTTACCTTTTTTATTTTTTTAATAACAAAAATAGGTTAAGATCCTCTGTTTTCAGACCACTTGCTGATGATCATCTGCATTGCATTGCCCTGAAACCAAAAGCAGCTGCACTGCTTACTGTAAGCACATCTGGAAACAGGAGCTGTGTGCTTTGCCCAAGTAATCATGAAAATAAAGCTCAAAGTTTCAAGTTTTTTGGTTTATGTTTGTTTTTATTTTGTATTACTTTGGTGCTGATTTAAGTCAAATGACTTTACAGCTTTGATATGGGTGCACACGTGCAAACTGGTTGCCACAGACACTGGATTTAGGTGTCAGCTGGCACATTCTGAAACAGACAACTTTATGATAGAGCTAAATATCCTTTTACTTTTAGGTGTTGTGAATGCAGAAAAATAAGGGAATACTTTACAAAATTGTTTGGGTAAAATACAGGAAATATTTATATCAATGTATGTTTTGTAATAAAATGTAAAGAAAAAATTATAGCTAAGTTGCTTTTGAAATGATTTTTGGATTCCACTCTTATCTTGACAAGTAAAGATTTGAATACATCTTTTTTCTTCAGAGTTTGTTTTATACTGGAGAACATTTTTGAAAAACTGGTAAATTTCATTTTTCAAAATTGTGTCTGATTTTCAGCAAATCCCATTTTAAATTTTGTGGAAAAAACCCCACTGATCTAGCAGGGGTGATTTAACATTCCTGACCTTGACTGCCTGCCTTCAGAAATCATGCAGATTTACAATGGGGGGAAGCCATGGTCATTCCCGACTGTCTGCTCAGCCCACCCTTTTTCAGAGCATCTTGTCCCTCCTGCTGGATGGCTCAGCTGGTGCTTGGCTCCCATGGATTGTGTCCTGTTGGTCTGAGGCAGAGGGGAACGAGTACCAGCTCACCTTGTTATGTGGCACAGTGCCTCCAGGGAGGGTCTCTGGCACCCACACAGTGGAGGCAGAGAAGAGCAGCAGAAAGCTGGAAGTGGGAACTGCCACCATTGTCCCAAGGTGGACAGTCCTCATTTGTCAGTCAGAGCACTCCATGCCAGGGAGCTGGCACAGCTATGATCTGCCTCAGGCAGCTCTAATCCAGAAGAAAAATGGTATCTGGAGGTTTTTGTCCTTGGAATTTTGTCAGTGGTAGATGATGGGGATATATTAATTGCTATCATAATGAGGACAGAACAGCTAGATGAAATGTAAGGAAGGAAAATGTGACAGTGCCTGGGGAGGAGGAATCTCCATGGCAGAAAGTAGGGTATGCTTATCCCAGTGAGTGCCTCTCAGCATCCAGTAAGTCATTCCAGTGTGGATCAGGCTGGAAGGGGACACTTGCTGCAGCTGAAGGGGCTGAGTGCTCTCCATATCTGCCCCTGGGCTGCTCCTCCAGGTCTCCCTGCACCGCCCCTGATGCCCCTCCCCGTGTGGGTTTGCACTCACCAGGCTTGATTTAGTGTGGGTACAGAACTGAGTCAGATTTAATTTGCAAGTTTACTGCCAAACCTGAACCAATTTTTAAGCCAGCTGTACAGCACTGATTTAACAAGAAATGGAAACCATTCAAAGCTCTGTGAATTTGGCATAAATTAACAATTTTGGCTGAGCATTACTGTGGGGTTTGGACTAATTCAAACCTAAGGCTCACAGTGAAATTCAGGAGGCTTGAACTCATGCCAAGGGAAAGGTTTGCATAGATCTCTGCAAATTGGAAGTGTCAAGGTTTCAACAGCTCTGCTTGATAAGTAAGAGGAGATTTCCCTCTGAAGTCTGTATCTCTCCTGGAATCTGCAATGAATCTGTCATGGTAACATACCACACCTGATAATATATCTTCGTTAAACAGCTTTATTTGAATGGGTTGTTAATGACATAAACAATAGCAATTAAAAGTATTGATATTATATTGACAGGCTGTGAAACGGTTTGGTGATTCATTCTTCTAAATTAGCTTTTTTCCTGCTATGCACTGTGAATGCTGCTATTGCTGAGAGGAAAACAAAAATACCTTAAGGGAAAAAAAAAGGGAAAACTATCTTGGGGGAACTCTATCTTGGGCAAATATTTGTGTAACGATTTGAACAGGGTATTGTAGTCCTTGCAAATATGTTATGGCTAAAACTGGTCTTCTTTTCTGCATATATTTGTGCATTCAGTTCTGTGCAAGTATTTGATGGTTATAATCAGTTACTAAATGAGTTGGATAGTTGTTAGGAGCAATGGTTGTTTGCAGTTTCTCACAATGAATATTTATGATGTGCAAAAGTTTCTATCATATGGTATTGGATCTGGCCTTTAATAGGGTAACTGAAACAGAGTAAACAGAGGGGAAGAAACCCCAACAAAACCCAACAAAATTATGACAAGTGCAAAACAAATATTGTTCATACACTAATAGTCATGAGTACAGAGAATTGCAAGTATTTGTGTGTAAATCAGCCACTTAGCAGACATTCAAGTCATCTGAGAATTATTTTTAGATTTTTTTTCCAAAAAGGGTACTGTAGGTAGCATGAGTCATCTATAAAAAACTGTTTAAATTAGGAAGAGATGAAGACTAATATAAAATCTGTATTATCCAGTCGTGCTTGCATTGAAGAACTACAGCTTTGTGTTTTTACACTAATAGAGAAAGGTCAACACCTCTTTAAAAAAAAGAAATTTCAGAGCTGGAGACTCTCACTTTCTAAAATTAATATTTCCACTTCATCTGCAAAGACCTTCTGTAATTACTATTGTGTACCACTGGAAAAATACTAGTGCATGGAAGAGAGGATATGAGAAGGAGAAGAATTTATCTTTAGTGAGATTAATGGAGTACAACTCAGCACCATTTTATTGTTCTGTAACCCTAGATTTTAATACTTTGTCTGTGCAACACTCACAAATGGCTGGTTGTTTTATCTTAAATCAGAATAATTTGTGATACTGTTTTAATATTTATTGCAGCCACATAACATTATTACCACAGTCCTATCTCTCTCCCTTTCTTGTAATTTTTGGTGTGCTTACCTGCAAGGTTGCAGTGGAGCTGCTGAGCACCCAGTAATCTGTGAGGCACTAAAGCAGGACCCCAGGAAATGCCACATCCTCTGATTCTCACCTGGACCTCACACCTGCATGTTAGCTTTTGTTACACCTCACAGGCATTAATAATCACAATTTAAATAGCTAAAAAACTGAGTAATGAGCTCACCTGAACATCTTTGTAAGAATGTTTATCAATCATTAGAGAAATAATCAAAAAAGTGAAGAATTAGCATGCCAGAAGCCATGTAATAAACCCTGTAAGACTAGATATTAGGAAGATTAAGCTGTTCTTTCACTACAGCAATATATATCTATAATGAGATGCAGTTGCTTCTTGCAAATGTGCCACAGATTAATTAGTTTCAGAATACTGCAGTTTGTTCACAGTACCTTAAAGGCTCTTGAAAAATATTATGCATGATAGGGATGCAAAGTGAGTATGCAGGAGGGACACTGAAAAGCAAATAAACGTGGCTTTTCACATTGTTGTATTCTGGGGAGACAATTTCTTTTTAAGGAGTCTTCACTCAAAAATCCTGATAGAATATTTCAGATGTGACCTTCATCTGCAACTTTTGAATTTCAATAAGCTAAGGAAAGGAGAATCAATTTGGCAGGATACTTATTTAAAAAAAAGTGCAATATTTGAAGACCCTGGAGTTAATATTGTTTTCTTTTCTCCTTCTCCTGCTTTATGTATAACTTTTTAAGTGCTTCAAATGCTTTAAACCAGATGTGCTGGGTCAGAAATATCCAACCATTGCACAGCTTCAGTTAAAGAGAACATGTGCTGTGTGTGCCTGCATAAGTAAGCTCTGTGCTATGCCAACACTCTCTCTTTTCTGTTTGCGTATTTTTCTCCAATCCATCTCCCTCAGGAAAACAGAAGTGCATTGGACTGGATATGAAACACAGGACAAAAAAAAAAAACCAAACCATGCATGATGAATTATGTAAAGGGGAGACATGGTGGTGTAATATAAAGAATTTATTAGCATGAGCATGAGATCCCTGCATTACTCAAGAGAAGCAAAAGCCAAAGCTAAATTATGTAGGTCATCCCAACAAAGTACCAAATAAACCTTATGTAGAGCCTGTCATTTGTTATGTGATACAGAAAAATTGTTTATATTTATTATTGTGACTTTCTGCTTTTACTTGTATATAAAAGTTGATACTTTATTTGTAATAAGGTTTATCTCTAGATCCACATAAGCAATGATGTAGATCCAAATAAATCATGTGCCATGATGTGGGAGAAGCAGAACATTGGAATTCAAAGCCAAAGGAGACAGAAGAGTTCACCAGGAGTGAGGCAGTCAGACAACACCTAGCAGAATCACTTGATTTTTGGCTAAGTGGATATATATATATATATATATCTCAGAAATTTGTAACTGATCCAGAACAGAATGATTCTTTCCTGGGAGATGTGTTTGGGTTTTTTTTTAAATTTTTAGAATTTTTTCTTAATGTAGCTATTTTCACATACTAAGGCCTTTTGTACTGCAATGATTAGCAAGAAGAGTGCAGGTGGTATCAAAGGTGCAAAGTGAAATTATCTTGTCTGTCATTCCTATGTATGCTTATATTAGTGTTCAAACCCTAATTTTTGCAGACAATCCTAAGTAACTACAAGCTCATTTTCCTCTTTCCTCAGCTGCGATATTTACTGCCCTATAAATAACTCCTATAATTCTTTTCTTTTAGTTGTGCTACTCTGACAGCATCTTTGGGCTACAATAATCTCACAAATAGCTGACAGCCATGGCTACATGTACAGGTGGACCTGTACATGAAGTGAATGTATGACTTACATCATCATGGATGATATCAAACCTTGGTAAAATCAGTGGAGATTATTACATTCACTTTTTCTTATGAAGATTTCCCAGTAATTCACTGGGATGGATTAAAATGTCAATTATTTGTTCCACCCTTGCCAAAGAGTTGTCATAAAAGAGATGCCAGTGGTGTCTCAGTGGCTGCTCCACAATTTATGCAGGGGGACACCTCCTTAACAATATTTGCACAAATGCACATGGATAGGGAAACAAACTGAGAGGAATTCAGTGGGGACAAATGCATAGTTAATAACACCTGGAAATGGATTGCCCTGTGAGGAGAGGCTGAGGGATGTGGTCTGAATTGTCTTCAGGGACAATTTTCTGGGGGGTCTAACAACAGGCCCCCAATACCTATGGGGATATAATTGAGAAGAGAACATTGACTGAACCAAGCAAGAGAGATTCAGAGAGAATATCAGGAAAAGCCTTTTCCCCATTGGGTCAGCAAGGCAACTGCCCCATGCTGGCTGAGTTATCTCAGGATAACTGACTAAGCACTGGCACAAGGTGCTCAGAGAGATTGTGGAGCCTCCATCGCTGGCATATTCAAAAGCCTTTTGGAGATGGATCTGGGCAATTGCTCTGGGAAACCGTGCTTTAGGAAAAGGTTGAATCAAATGACCTCCAGATGTCCCTTCCAACCTCAAGTATTCTGTGATTCTCCAATCCTATGAACCTATCTGGGGATGCAATTTTAGGAAAAAAAGTGTAATATTAGACAGGCATTTATTCTTCGTGTTCTAGATCCTCTAACATATCCAAGTCCTTGAAACTGTCAGTTTGTCTTCCAAAAAATTTCCACATTTTTTACCAATTAACAGCATTGTAAGACTAGGATTGGTGTTTTCCACTCCTCATTACGTGCATGATGAAACTGCAGTCCTGAAGGCTCTTGCTTTATAATCACAAATAATGTGTTGCTAACTGCACTCTTGTTGGATGACCTCAATAAGAATTCAGTGCTTTTCTGCCAGTTACTCTATTTATTTTCAGGTCTAGACTCAGTCACTTCTTTGAATATTGGAACTAAGGCCATGACAGGCGTCTGATCTCAGGTGTCTTGAAGCTTGCAACACAGAATTGCTGAAGGACCCACTGTTGAGTTTCCATTAATCAGGCACTTGGTTAACCAAAAACCCTACTGCATGTGCATGCTTATATTCATGCCCATACACCAGCTATAATTAACAAGCATCTTATCAATCTACTTATGTGTGATGTTAGAATAAACTGGATCCTAGCAGCAGATCTTCCAATTGATGCCAGCTATGAAATCCAAAATCATGACTAAAACTCATTAAACTGGCTTCGAAATCTCTCAGCTATTTGCTCTTCAGTGTTCTTTCCTATTGACATTTCTGTGTTTCAGTGAACGCTCTTGTCACAAGCTGAGAGCTCAATAAAATATAATGCCCCATAAGAATACAGATTATATGATGGCAACATTTATTCCATGAACCCAAGGGGATAATTTGACTTTCATCGCTTCCTTCTCTGTCAAAATATAGAGCTACCAATAAGTGTTATAAAAAGGAGATCAGAGCAAACCAAGGAGCTGAAAGTTTGCAATTTATTAACCTGAGCATGAGAGTACAGAAAATAACTAACTCAAGTTAGTTGGGGAAGAAGTCTTAACCTACTGCATTAAAACATGGTTTGCACTAGTCTAATGAGTTTTCTACCAAATGAGGCATGAAACGTACTGCCAGAATATAAAGGCAATAAAATACTCAAGTTACTGGATAATGTCATTATATGTTTTATCTTATTGGGGAGCTGGTACAGAATACGTTATCTTTAAATTTGCACAATCTGCAAAACCAGAAAAAAGGCCTTTTTCAAAATGAATGTGCCATTCAGATAAGTTGCTAATAAAAAGAGATCAAAACCTACTGAAACCCATAAGAAAAAATATGTACATACAGAATTCTCAAGAACACATGAAAAGGATTGTTTGGTAAAGACGACAGTTCAATGTCCTATTTACAGTTCTTGTTTAATGAGACCTATGGAAAAAGGAACAAAAAATAGCAGGTGTTGAATCACACTGAAAATTTTGCTAAAATTGCTCAAATAATTAAGAATTACAATATAATTAATTTAACATTAGCACTCTGCTTCAAAAGTTAATCTTGTTTATTTTTAGAATGCTATGTTTTGTAAATATTTAAAGAGGGAGGACTGCTTTCCTTAATAAGGAATTGTGTTATGTTGCAAGTGGTATTTTTGCATGATTAAAGGATCTGGTGATTAAAATTTTTTAAAAAAGAAAAAATCACCCTAAGTTTTTTGTTCAGCCCTCTTCCTACTTCTATCCCTAGGGAACCTTTTGCAATTGTAGGACAATTGGATGCTTTTGAAATTAATGAAACTTCTATTGCATCTCAAGAGGCTGGAATTTGCTGCAATCTCCTCAGATGCAAGAGTAGACTGTCTGCTCAAGTATTCCCCCTTTGACTACTCCTGAATTCCATTTTCAGTGGTTTCATTACAAACTACACCCAGAAGCTTCCTAGAATTGACTACAAGTCAGTGTACCGCATCAATTACTGCAGTGTGATGAATTAAATCTTCATTTATCCTAAAAGCCAATAGGCAGCTCTGAATCTTTCCTGCATGGCCAAACACCGCTTTAAGCACTCTGCCTGTGTTGTCTAGGCTGGTTCACTCATATCCTTCTGCTGTTATTTGTTGTTAAAATGGTTGTGTTTCCTCTCAACCTGCTGTTTTAACAGATGACTGTCCATCCACTTTCTCAACATCCCTTTATTTGCCCAATGATAAATTGACACTGACAGACCCTAAGTTTGTTTTTAACATGTCCCAGGTTTCCTTCTAGGTACCTTTTGAAACAGAGTGCTGTTGAACTCTGTGGCCAGCTATAACATTCATTAAAAATTAATTTCCTACTTGCCTGGTATTTTCCTGATTTATGTGCTTTTGAAGGCATTTTGATGCCTTCTTGTGCACGGGTAGATTTCCAGGCTTCACATCAGTATTTTAAATTGGAAGTAGGATTGAGAGCCTGTAGTCTGGCCATACCAATTAGTAATGTTTTTCCCTTCTGGGGAAAAAAATCCTGTCTCTTTCAAAGTATGTAATCTAATTTTTGCTACATGGGTTTGCCTTAAAGGAGCACCTCATCTAGAGAGATGTTGATGCAGAAGAGCTGGGCAAGGACTGAGGCATCTCTTCAGAGGGTGAGGGGGCTGTTGTTTTCTGGGCCATGAGGAGAGAGGAGGTTTGTTCAGATTAAAATATCAGGGGCCTGGCAAAATGTCCACTCAAGGAAGGAGGAGAGGGGAAAACACATTCTCACGAATCTTTGTGGACCTTTTAAATTAGATTTTGTCATAGCTTTGACCCTATCTTTTTTGGCCACAGCTTCCAAATCAACTACTCTGTTGCTGGGAAGAGTAATATCTTTATTTAAAACCTAATTCTTCTAATGTGCAGTCAAGACAGGCAGTGTTGTGTCTGCCTGCCCTGTGTACGTGCTTGTTCTAACTGTGCAGCTCAAGAGAAATGCACCCTCACTTGACACCATTTAAAAAAATGATCAAGTCTGCATTTTCTTTGACCACACAATGTGTACCTTAACATAAAACCCTGATGATGGTAATAGTTTTTATTGGCAAGCTATTTTACTCTAAAATGGTCCAGAGTCAATTGCAGCAAAGGCTGCCAAATACTTTTTAAAATCTTTGACATTTGTGGCATGTGGTTTTGCTTTTGGACATTCTCTGTATTTTTAAAATGAAAATGTGATTCACACATCATCTCTTGAGTCTGAATCCAGTCTGCTCTTAAGTTTGCCTCAATTACTTTGTTCTATTCATGAACTAACTGCAAAAGCCTTTGTTTGTCACTGAAACAAGAGTAATACCTCACCAAACACAGACATCCCTTAATGCATGTTTCTTTGGTCTCCTTTTTCTGTCTTCCCTCACATAGTAAACATAGTGATAGCTCAAGGGGTCATGGCTTTAAACTGAGAGACAGTATGTTTAGATTGGGTACTAGGAAAAAGTTCTTTCCTGTGGCTAAGGCCAGGCTGAATGGGTCAACCTGGTCTAGTGTAAAGTGCCCCTGTGCATGGCAGGGGTGTTGGAACTGATGATCTTTAAGGCCTCTTCCAACCCAAACAATTTTATGATTCTGTGAAAGTTTCTGGTCTCCTCTAGTGTCAGTTTCTCTTTTCTCTGAGCTTCTGGAGATGATATAGAAGTCCATCCAATACACACAGGATCTATGTGGCTCTGGGGGAAACCACACTGGAAAGTGTTAGCAACTTCTTAGATACCTTAGTGCTGGGAGAGAACTTATAGGGATGTCACGGTTTGGACAGATGTTTACCAAGAAAGGCAGGAGCCTCCCTTGGAATGAGAAATGTAAACCCCCCTTCCCTCCAAATTAGTAATATTTTGAAATCAAGGGGCTCTCAGGCAAAGATAGGGAATAGGAATAACAGATCTTTACTAAGTATTTGTATGAGGTAGAACAGACAACAACTGTACCGGTGACACCAAACCAGACCCAGAGAACCCACTGGCAGCTGCTCTCAGGTGTCAGGCACCTTCCCCT